>JAULJZ010000528.1:0-17264 GCA_032270985.1 Heliamphora pulchella
GTAATTGTCAATATTACACTCATTTAATTCTAGTATTTCATTTCTTCGCTTTTCTTTTCTTTTTATGTTAATTTAATATTCTAGCATATATTTTCTTTTCTTCTTTTTAGTTAGTTTAATTTCTTTTACTAGCACTTTATTTCATTTCTATTTTTTTTTCTGTAACATTAATTTAATACTCTATTTTATTTTCTTTCTAGTTTAATATTTCTTTTCTAAAACTTTTATTTTCCATTTCTTTTTCTTTTCTTCCAATAATAATGTATTTCCTTTTTCCTAATATTTTATTTCTTTGCTTTCTTATAATGTTTAATTTAGTACTTCTTTTTCTTTTAACTTTAGTTAATCTTTAATGTTAACATGTCTTTTCTCTTCTTTTTCTTATAATGCAGTATTTATTTTTCTTATAAAAACTCCATTTTTTTCTCCTTTTCTATAGTTTCATTTTCTTTTCACAACACTTTTTTTTTATTTTCTTTTATTCTTGGTAAATTCAAAAATCACAAAAAGACTTTCAAGTTAATTTGCATTTTTAAAGGGTAGTATAATTTTCTCCCATTTCTTTTATTTTTTGTTGTCTCTTTAAAAGCATAAAATGTAAATAGTTAAGTAGAATTTTCTAACCTTTTTATTTTAGCATAATTTTTCTTTTGTAAAGTTTTTCTTCTCCTTTAAATCTTTTTTTTGTTATAAAACTTTTATTTTAAATTTTATTTGTTAGTAAGTTTTCTTTTTAATGTAGGAATTTCACATGCTTTTGTTTTGGTTATGCTTTTGATAATTTATGCATGTTAGTTTAGCTTATTTTTGTAACAAATTCATATTTAGGTAATTTTAACAATTTCTACCATGCTTTTTCTCTTTTATTTAAATCATGATAGTTAGCTTATTTTTGTGAATATTGCATGTGGGAATATTTCATGTATCCTTTGATTAGAAATTGCATGCCTTAGGATTTAGGATTTCACCCATTTTATTTGCTCTAATTTGGAGTGCTATGTACATATCTTATATATTTTTTATATTTGATTTGGGATATTCTCTCTTTGTCTCAATTTTTTTTATGTGCATGCATTTGAGAAATTCTATTAAAAAATCAATGATGATTAGTAGAGGCCAACTTTACGGTTGGGCGAACGGAGGTGCCTAACACCTTCCCCGATTCGTACCTTAGCTCCCGAACCCTTTTTCTCTGGTTAACGTTTTCAAGATCAGTAGCCATATATGTTTTTCTTAGTTTTTCTCAAAATCTATGTGGCGACTCTAGTTTCAACAAAAAGGAATTTTCAAAATTTAGCTTTTAAGATGTTAAAATATTTTTCAAACATTTTTGAATTCCCTTATTTTTGAATATTTTTCAAAATCCTTAAATCCCAACGTCACACTTGGCGGTCGGTACAATTGAAGATGGCGACCGCCAACTCCAGGCGCATATATGGTTCTTGAGGCGCGTGGACTAGGCTCATTCCCTCATCTTTCATACTCTCTCTAGCTTTCAAAAGCTCTCAACTCTCTCCATTGCTTCCTCTTGCCTCTTAGCTTTTGTATCCTTTTCTCTTTGCTGCTTGCTTAATATGGCTGGACACGGGCATCTCAAGGACATTGCAGGGGCCATCCGAGGCTCGTCCGCTAGGGAGAGTTCTGTTATGGGGACTCTCGGAGGCACGACCTCCAGCCTTCCTGCCGGCGGGGTCACCACCACTCAGCCTTCCTCTGCGCTTGGTGCGATGGATGCCCTCGTGTTTGTGGCAGAGTGAGCCTCCCGTCGTGCAGCCGAGGAGGAGGTACGAGCAGCTGCCGAGGCACAGGCAGCTACAGATGCTGCTACTAAGGCCGCGATGGTTGATTTCCTGGACCCTGATGCCGGGGAGGGCCATCCAGCACACTTTGATCCACACACGTACGCCTCCGTCCCCCATCGCTTGCTTCCGGGTGGGTTGCGACGTTACGAGCCACCTACAGACTCCATTGCTACTGATGTGTTTCTGAGGGAGCCCGACCACCACATTTCTTGCCAGCGACCTTCGGTATGTTCCCTCTCCTTACTGTTTCAATATCAAGGCAAGTTTTATGATATTACTTAAACATATACGCATGCCTAGGATCCTCCATATGCTGATATTATGTGATGATAATGATTTATTTTGATGATGATGATGAATGATTGTTCGAGATCCGTACAAGTAAAGCTTAGTTTAGGTACCCGTGTAATAGAGATTTAAAACAGTAAGAACACTAGGGCTAGGATTTTAGATGCAAACAATAAAGGGACAATTTATTTCAGCAAAAATCACAAAAATAGATGGATTTATTTTTTATTTTTTATTTTTAGGAAAACATAAAAAACTAATAGATTGATTTTTTTTGTTTTTGTTTTTGGGGCTAAATATGAAAAAACTAAGGGAAAATTTTCAAAAATTCTAAAAGTTATGAAATTTTGTTGAAAATCTTAAAATCTGAAGCAAATTTTCAAAAATCACAAACTCTAGAAATTTAAGGGGCATTTTTCAAAAATCTAAAAATTTAGAAAATTTTTAGAAAATCTTAGAAAATTAGAAAAAATTTATGAAAATTCTAGAAAATTAGGAGGAATTTTTCAGAAAATCTTAGCAAATTTTTGGAAAATTTACAAAAATTAAATTTTTTTTAAGAAAAACGGGGCAAATTTTCAAAAATTTCTAAAAAATTAAAGAAAAATCTTAGAAAATTTTGAAAATTTTTCAAAAATTAAAGAAAAGTTTTAGAAAAATGAGGCAAATTTTCAAAAATTCTTAGAAAATTAAAGAAAAATCTTAGAAAATTGAAGAAAGTTTTCAAAAATTCCTAAAAAAATAAAAGAAAATCCTAAAAAAATTAAAGAAAATTCTAGAAATTTTTAGAGAGTCTTAAAAGTTTTTTTTTTGGAGGAATGATTAACACAAAATGATAGAAATTTGTCTGGTGCATCAGGGCTTTGGATTCCTAATCTTTTACTAGGATGTACAAAAATCAAAGGATCGTCTCTCACACATAAACCTAGAGTTAAAAGGATTTACCTGGCGCACCAGGGCTTAGGATTCCTAATCTTTTACTAGGACGTGCAGGGTTTGAAAGATTTGCCTGGCGTACTAGGGCTTAGGGTGCCTAGTTTGTCTAAGGCTTGAGAGATTTTCCTGACTTGTCAGGGCTTAGGGTGCCTAGTTTGTCTAGTGCTTAGGGTGCCTAGTTTGTCTAGGGCTTGAGAGATTTGGCTGGTTTACCAGGGTTTAGGGTGCCTAGTTTGTCTAGGGGTTGAAAAATTTGCTTGGCTTGCCAGGGCTTAGGGTGCCTAGTTTGTCTAGGACTTGAAAAAATCGAAGGGTTATCACACACTTGAACTTAGGATCCTTATTGCTTTTAGATATTTTTCTGCACTTTACTTGTTTGATTTGCTCTTTATACATTCTCTACATGTCTTCTTCTTTTCAGGCTGGTCACTATGTCAAAGGCTTCAGAGGTTCTACCTTTGGAGAGGTATTGGAGTGGTACGATGCCTTTCTTGCTCCTAGCCGGGCTATCATTGATGCATGCGGCTTTGCTCGGTTCATACTCTTGTTGGGTAGGACGAGCAATGACGGGGTCTGGCTGACATCCCTAGTCGAGCGGTGGTGGGATACCACCAACACCTTCCATTTCACCACATTTGAGGCTACTCTAACGCCTCTCGATTTCTCCCTCATCATGGGCATCCGGGTTGGTAGTGCCCCTATTCCATTCGATCCATCCGTCGCCGCTCTGCTGATGCGCTGATGTACTTCCTCGGGGCCATTACAGTACAGATGGACAGAGACCGGGTCTGATACACTTGGTTTTTCAAGCGGTTCAGAAATTTCCACTGCACCGAGCCCTGTCACTTCGAGTGGGTCGCCCGGAGATTTCTGATGTATAGGTTCGGTACCTCCCTATTTTTGAACAAGGAGAACACCATTCATTTGCACTACCTGGGTACCCTTGCTCGCCTCGACCGCGTTGCTACATTCGACTGGGGAGGGGCTGCCCTCGCCACCCTCTATGGCTTTATGCGGACCTTGACTCAGTTTCCTCAGGAGCTCAGCATCGGGGGATACTAGAGGGTTTGGGAGGTATGACTTAGTTTCTACGCTCTTCCTTTCATTTCGATATCTGTCATCCATTTTCTACTTGCTGACATCTTTCCTTTATAGCTATGGACTTATGAGTTCCTCGGACTTTATGTTCTGGCGAACTCTTCTGCAGACCCTCTAGTTATTCTCCGAGCAGCCCGGTGGTCTCGAGGGCTAAAGGGGAAAAAGGCTATGGGAAGGACATCGATCGCTTCCGGGCATCTTTGGACTGGCTAACTCTTGACCAGGTATTTTTACTGTTTTATGCGGTTAACTGTACTGTTCACTGCACTGTACTATTCTGTATTGTTTCTGCTCTTCATTCTGTACACGGATCACTACACTATCATACCGCACTGTATTCACTGCATACTGTTCTCTACATTGCACTGTACTTTGAATTGTTGGAGGTCCACTGGGATGTTTGGCGTGGTGTGGAAGATCGGGCCGGCGCAGACCTGATGCGCAGCCGAGACCTCACCTCGAGGCGGATCCTACTAGAGGGTCCATTCGATCGGGAGTACTATCTTGGCGAGCGAGTGGTCCGCCAGTCGCTCGACCTGGATCACTTTCACATACCAGTGGTTCCTCCGGTTCGTATGCGGACCGATCTCCTTGGCCGCGTTGACCTCCTCTTGGAGATGGTGGGGACCCACACCGCGGAGCTGCTGGTGCCAGAGGGGGACTACACAGCTTGGGCGCAGGCACATCTATTGGGACCCTTAAGACCCGGCCTGGCTGCCCCGGATGGTAGGAGGAGACGGGCACCGGAGGATGCTGATGCTGGTGCTTCTGCTGGAGGAGCTGCTACTTCTGGAGCTGCTGGCGGGACGAGGGGCCTAGAGATTCCATGGGATGTCCAGACCGTAGCGTACGGCTTCCCATTTTCTCTGTCGATTCCTGTTTCGTCGGCACCGGAGTTCAGGGCTGACATCGGCCAGGTTTATCTTTCACATTTCTTTCAGTTACTTACTTCTTTTACTTGTCCATTTTTCTTAAACTGCTCTCTTCTTTGCAGATCGACCAAGCTTGGCTAGACTGTACTATGCTGAAGGTCACCCGTTTGAGGGCGCTGGTCCGGCAGATGGACGCCTCGATGCGAGCATCCAGCGTTGCTTTCCTGCCAGTGGCCATTGTAAGTAGCTTTGCACGTTCTTTTTAATTTTTTGCACTTTTTTTCGTTATTCTGTTCTGAATCTTATTTCTCTTTTGACAGCCTCAAGTTCCAGCTACCGGCACAGTACCTCCTCAGGCCTCGGATAGGCCTCCTGCTCCAGCCCCAGCTTGAGGTCATGGTTCTCGGGCATCTTCTCGAGCTCGCTCTAGAGGATCCGTCTCTTCTACTAGGAGTCGCTCTAGAACCGTGTCTTCTTCCTCCGGTAGCAATGGTGATGGTAGCGATGACATCGAGAGGCTCTTCGAGGATGTTAGCTCGGACGAGGCCAGTCTTTCCTCCCACTAGATCCGTTCGAGGCTTTAGTGAGAGAGAGCTCCCCCCCTCAGTTTCATTTATTTTTCAGATACATTTATTTTGACGGGTCTGCGTGCCCTAATTTTTTATGGGCCTACGTGTCCCTGTTTACTGTTTATTGGGCTTGGGTGCCCCACTCTGATACATTTTTGTCACTTTTTGATACATTTTGGGCCTTCATGCCGTTTATTACTTTATATTCACCCGCTGCATGATTTTATTCTATTTGCTGCTCAAACTGTCATGGATGCTCAGTGCAAATGTCAAAACTTTACACAAACTGTAAAATCCCCAAACTGATACATGCCTGCCACCTTTTAACATGGCGGTCGCCACATTAAATATGGCGGTTTGCCACTTTTAACCTGGCGATCGCCTAGTCAAAGGGATGATGTCACTGCATGGTGCCCTTTTAAGTTGGCGGTCGCTTGCTCCAAGGTGGCAGTCGCCATTTTGATTGTATTTTTTTGCTGCTTTTCCAATCTCCAGCTTTTCCATGCTTTATAAATATAGCCCTGGAGGCTCCATTTTCAGTTATTCTCATTCAGATGGCTAGTCCCCTTTCTTCATAGATTGAGGCATTCTCCCATATCGAGCATTTGAACTTTGCCCTTTTTGGTGTCAGCTCTTTATTTTCTCTCATAGCTGTAAAGACTGACAGGCTTTTATTGAAAGCAGCAGCTCAGTTATAGGACCCGCAACCTCACGTCTTCTAGTTCGACCTTGAAGAGCTATGCCCCACTGTGGAGGAGTTTGCTGCTATTTTGAACCTAACTCTGTGGAGTTCCGTTGTCGTTCCAACTCCTTTCTTCTCGACTCAGTAACAAGTGATGCAGCTCTATGGTCTGTTTAGGATGGAGGCTTCTCTGCTGGCATTAGGTGACTGCCTTGACATTTCCTAGATTATTGAGAAGTTTCACCCTACCGGTGACCTTAGTGACCTCAATTTTCACCTGCGGCGACGTTATGCTCTTTGTTTCTGTCTTCTTGCCCGGTATCTTCTTGTTCCCTCTAACGGGTGAGTTAGTTGCGCACTGGTTAACATCACTAGTCAGATGTGGATGGGGAAGGACTTTGTACCACTTGTCTTAGCCGAGAAACTGCTGGGCCTAGATGCTATTCATCGTGGCAAGACCGCTACTTTTACTGGCAGTCCCCTACTTTTTCAGGTAAGCTCAAAGCTTTCTCTTTATCAGACTTCTATCATACTGCAAGGCTTCCCTCTTATTGGTCTAACTTCTATTGCAGATTTGACTGATGAAAAAGGTAAATATTGTACAAAAACCACCTACTGATAGACACAATGCTGCAGTTTTCCTTTATCGTCCCTCCTATCAGGTATGCAACACTGAGGCAGCCTGGCGACAGTATCTCTCATCTCTGACTGGCCAAGATATTACTTGGCAATACCCCTAGTGGCGGATCCCTACCATGACTCTGACTACCATGGATAATTCTGGTGTTTTGCTAATTGGTCTGCGTCAGACTACTTTCTATTATCTCTGCCGAATCATGCGACAATTCGGTTATAGTTAAATCATCCCTCCCAATATTCAAGGTCGTTTATTTTTATCTGCACTGCGGGCCCCATTTTTAGCAGTGTATCAGGATGCCTGGCCATCTCGTTCATGTATGGAGATGTAGGAGTTACTGTGTCCCGATCTTTCTACTGAGTACAAGACATAGCTGATGCAGGATAGGGAGAAGAAAGACAAAGAAGAAGGAAAACAAGCAGCAAAAAGGAGAAAGACTTGAGGACTTCTATTTTGTTTTGAAAATTTTACAGCTTTCTTTTTATTTTATTTTATTTTGTAGAGTTTGAGACTTGCATGCCCTTCCTTTTATTTTCAAAACTTTGTAATTCGAAACTAAAGTAATGAAAAGAAGGTTCAAAATTATCCAAAATTTTTCGGTTCAATTAAATGACTTTATTATCGAAACTCAAAGATAATTTTGCATTGGTCTTACTCAGATTCAAAGATGGTTAAAAACAAAGAATGTGGTCGAACTTCTTAAAAGAAGCTGCCTACGTATCCCAAAAAGTGGAATCAGGCCTTAACGTAGTTCGAGCTTGGTTGACTCTTGGGTATTAACTCTCTCCTTTTGTGATGCCTTAACTTTTGTCAAGGTCGCCCTTTCAGGTTTTCGACCTTGCGGGCTGCTCTAATTTTTGCCTGAGTTGTCTTTTCAATTTTTAACTTAGTGAGCTTTCATCTTTTCTTTATTTTTACCTCAAGGAGTACTTTTTGAGTTGATCGAGGTTACCTGGAGTGGAGAACGCATTGCCATCCAAATCCATAATAATGACTGCACCACCGGTCATGATGGTTTTGATTAGAAACGATCCGGACCAGTTTGGCTTGAACTTGCCTCTCGGGTCAAAGATAAGAACTCTGATTTCCTTGAGAACCAATCCTTCTCTGAGATCCTGGGTCTTGACCTTCATATTGAATGCTCGAGCTATCCTCCTTTGGTATCCTTGTACGTGAAACAGAGCTTGCAGCCTTCTTTCATCAAACAAAAGTAACTCTTTCATCCGGTTCCTCTGCCATTCTGCTTCTGAGATACTAGCCTCGGCTACTACTCTTAGCGAATGGATTTCCACCTTAATGGGAAGCACGACTTCCATCCCGTATACTAAAGAGTATGTCAACCAAAGTGCTAATGGGAAGCACGAGTTCCTATTAAGGCTCTGATCGACGTCCTGTACCCCCAAAGTGCAAATGGTAGATGTTCTGGCCAATTCTTATGTGAGTTGATCGTCTTTTGTAGAATTTTCGTGATGTTCTTATTTGCTACCTCAACTGCTCCATTGGTCTGCGGCCGATATTGTGAGGACTTATAAGCCACTATCCGGTATTCTTCGAAAAGATCTAGGACCTCTCCCTGAAAATGCGAGCCATTATCCGAGATAACCTCATGTGGGACTCTGTACTAGCAGATGATGTTTTTCTTGATGAACTTATCAACATGAGAGGCTTTAAATACTTAGTAGGAGGCTGCTTCCACCCACTTGGTAAAATAGTCAATGGCTACTAAGATGAACTCGTGCCCATCTGACGCCTTTGGTGTTACCTTGCCGATTACATCAATGCCCCATACCGAGAATGGCCATGGCCACGTCAGGTTATACAGCTAAGATAGGGGAACGTGCATAAGGTTTGCATGAATCTGACACTTATGACATCTCCATACGAATTGTATGCAGCGTGTCTCCATTGTCATCCAAAATATCCTTGTCGTAGGATCTTCTTGGCTAACATGTTCCCACTCATGTGTGGCCCACAGACTCCTGCGTGTATCCCTTTCATAAGTTCTTGACCTTCTCCGGTGATAACACATAGCTTGTTAACCCCATAATGCCCTCGTTTATACAGTTTACCACCGCAAATGACAAACTGTGTTGATAATCGTCATATTGCCCTTTTGTCTTTTTTTGCTAGCAAACTTGGGGTATTCTCCTTTCTCCATGAAGTTCCGGATGTCAAAATACCATGGAAATTCATCAGTGCTTTCCTTGATTCCGGCCATCGCCTCGTATGCCAGCTTTGGTTTTTGTTCGATTATTAAGGGCCTCATTCTGACCCTGGATGGTATGTTAATCATGGATGCTAAGGTAGCCAGTGCGTCGGCAAACTTGTTCTGCAATCTTGGCATGTGGGTAAAGATCATTGATTCGAAACGCGGTATCAGCTTCTCTAGTTCTTGATGGTAGAGAATCAATGTCACATCCCTGACCTTCCATTCTCCTCTCGCTTGTGAAACCACCAGTGCTGAATCTCCGATGACTTTCAGTTTCCTTGCCCCTAATTCTAAGGCTGTCTCAAATCCAGCTAAACATGCTTCATACTCAGCCTGATTATTGGTAACTTCAAAATTGAGCTTCAAAGACAAAAGGGACGTGTGATTCGTCAGGAGTGACAAGAAGGACTCCTATTCCATAGCCATACTGATTACATGTGCCATCAAAATATAGAGTCTACTTGTCATCCCCGACTTTCATCAGCTGTTCGTTAGAAAATTGGAACTTTGTGTCTTCATCTCCCTCAACTAGTTGATCGGCCAGGAATTCTACCACTACTCTACTCTTGACTGACTTTCGGGTGATATATTTAAAATTAAACTCTAATAACAACAGCAACCATTGAGCCAACCTTCCTGTTAGTGCTGGCTTTTCAAATAGGTACTTCAATGGGACCATCCGGGCGATGATGTTCACCGTGAAGGACAGCATGTAGTGCCTTAGTTTTCGAGAAGCCCAAACTAAGGCCCAACATGTCTTTTCCAGTGGTGTGTATCGTATTTCTAACCCCGTCATCTTCTTGCTTAAGTAGTAGACTGCCTTTTCGATTTCGGTTTCATCTTCTTGTGCCAACATACATCCCATAGCTGAATCAATCACTAACAAATAGAGGATCAATGGCCTATCAGGTTCGGGAGGAGCTAAAATAGATGGATTTTGCAGGTACTGTTGTACGGCATCAAAGGCGTCTTGACATTTCTGATCCCATTCAAACTCGACTCCTTTCTTTAGCAAATGGAAGAGCGGCTCACAGGTAGTTGTTAGTTTTGCGATGAATCGACTGATGAATTGTATCTTACCCAAAAAGCCCTGACTTTTCACTCGGTCTTCAGAGGAGGCATTTCTAAAATCGCTTTGATCTTTGAAGGGTCAACTTCAATGCCTCGTTGAGTGATCATAAACCCAAGTATCTTTTTAGCAATAACTCCGAAAGCACACTTCTGTGGGTTGAGTCACATCTTGTATTTTCAAATTCTTTCAAAGAACTTTTACAGTACTACAATGTGACCATCCTGATTCTTGGACTTGACTATCATATTGTCTACGTATACTTCGACCTCCTTATGTATCATAACGTGTAGTAAAGTAGTGGCAGCCCTCTGATAGGTTGCCCCTGCATTCTTCAAATCAAACGGCATCACACGATAACAATAGGTGCCCTAGGATGTAGTGAACGTCGTCTTTTCTTTGTCCTCGGGGTCCATCAGAATCTGGTTGTACCCGGAGAAGCCATCTATGCATGACAACAAGGCATGCCCCATTGTACTGTCTACCAAGACGTCAATGTGAGGCAGTAGAAAATTATCTTTCGGGCTAGCCTTGTTGAGATCCTGAAAATCCACGCAGACTCGGATACGACCATCCTTCATCAGCACTGGGACAATATTAGCCACCTACTTTGGATACTCGGTTACCATCAGGAATTCGGTGTTGATCTGTTTGGCAACTTCTTCTTTGATCTTTAGAGCCCATTCTGGCAGGATCCGTCTCAACTTTTGTTTGACCGGTTTGGCATCAAGGTATAAGGGGATATGGTGTTGGACAATGTCAGGATTAATTCCAAGCATATCCTCGTAAGACCATGCAAATACATCTTTAAATTCTTTTAATAGAGTTATTAATTGTCCTCGTTTAACTAAGAATAAAGAAGAACCGATTTGCACATTTTACGGGTTAATTTCATTACCCAGATTTATTGACAAAATTTCTTCAATTATTAGTTGGGCACGCATTTCTTCTCTTTTTAATAAAAATTTTATTTCTTAGGGGATATTCTCGTCGAATTTAAAATCGTCGAAAAGCGTATGAAATAAATCAAATTGAGTAATCAGAAATTTAGTTCATTTTATTAAAAGAAAAGGAAATTACAAACTCGAAGGCAAAAATAGGGAGAGGTGCACAAATAGACGTGCCCTCAACATAGACTCAGACTCAGACTCAGACTCAGACTCAGAATAGACCACATGCACATCACAAGACTCTAAGGTCCAGTTCTTCACTTCCTTTGCAGTTGCATCGACAATGAGCTTAGTGCAGTCGGCTGGTGCGCCTGAAGCCCATCATGAAACAGTCTGGGTCGGTTACATGCAGCTGTGCTATCTTTTCACCGAACAACACTCCCATGTCAATTCCATCAAGCTTATCTGCCCAATTTTCCTCTTGGATCTTCTTTCCTTCTTCTTCCCCTTTCACTGTTTCCTCATCTTTCGTGTTGGATAGTCGGTGGCCAAAGAAAATTTCTAGTCTTGACAACTTTTGGTTGGTTTCTTCGTCGATCAATAGCTCTGGGAAGCCACAGTACAGGAAGTCTTCTCCTTCTTTGACAAAATACCCATTTAGCATTCCTGAATAATTGGCCTTCCGTCCCCTTTTAGGCCCTTTCAAATCTTCTCCCGTCGGTTTGTAACCAAGACCGAAACGGCGAGAAGCCGACAATACCTGGATAGGTTTGGGAATTCCTTGCTGCTTATGCCCTAGCCCCATGCCCAGGAAGTAGGACATTTGTCTCATCATCGTAATTGCTCTTGGGTTGATGTACATCTCTTCTTCATTCAATAGCATCTGGACAGTCTGTGCTTCATTAAATCGGAATCCACTTAGTGACACATCTCCTTCGCCATGCTGAACTTCCAAAAGAGTCGAGCCTTCTCCTCTTGGGGGTTGGATGCTGTCTTCTTCATGGATAGTCAGAATTGCCCCATTCTTTATCAATTTCAACTTTTGGTGAAGGGTTGATGGTATTGCCTGGATGTTCGGGTCATGTAGCCATGGCCTGCCTAGTAGCAAGTTGAAAGAAGCCGGTACATCTAGTACGTGGAACTCAACCAATGTTTCCAAGGGCACTACTGATAATGCGAATGATACCAAGCCCAGCACGTCTCTTCTCGTGTTGTCGTAAGCCCGTACCCCTTGATTATTGGGTGTGAAATGTTCTGGCTTTAGTCCCAAGCAAACTGCTGTTCTAAGCAGACAAACATTTAATGCAGACCCATTACCAATGAGTCACCGGGACTCACTTTTCTAGGTATTTAACAGTTATGTGCAGGGGTTTGTTATGATTCTTTCCTTCCGCTGGCAGATCCTTATCAAAAAAGGAGATGACTTTTGGTTCTACAACTGGCAGAATGAGTCTAACAAGCTACTCTGGGGTTGCGTCTATCGAAACACTGGCTTTGTTCAGGACCTTCAGCCCAGCTTGTCTATGTTTATGTGAGGCCATCAATAAACCCCAAATGCTGACATTAGCCTGCGTCTTTTTAAGCTGCTTCAGTATAGCGTCATCCTCTTCTTGTTCCTTTTCTTTCCCTTTCCCACTTTACTGTCCTTTCTCCAACTGAGTCGGCTTGAAATGTCGCCCACTCCTGGTTAAATGTTCCACACCATCCTCGAGATCCCATAATCTCGGTATTGTACTTTCGGTCTGTCTATCTTCGTCTATGCACAGAGGGCTTTCAAATACTCACAAATCATCTAATTCGCCGACCACTGCTCTTCCTCTTCTTTCCTCATCATCCTCAATAGCCCACGTATTGTCAACTTCTTCCTAGATGTCTTCCTCGATGTAATCCACGTGTTGTTCTGAAGCAGCCCAAAAATCGTTCCACTCAGCCCCATCTAATTTTAGCACAACCCTTACCAGTCAATAGGATTGCATCTCGTCGACATATATCTCCTCCTCAAAAAGTTGAGGAAGAGTAATGCCATCAAGCATGTGGCCAAACCTGTAAGGTTGTGCCGAGTAATTTAGCGGCCAATCGTCTTCCTCACTGCGTTCCTCCTCTTCTTGCTAGTAAGCTTAGATTACCGTTCGATACCATCCCCAGGTATTATCATTCCATTCCTCCTTCCTATCTTGGCCGTTTCTAGCCATAATAAATGAGCATGTTGTCTGATCATTGGTAGCTAAAATATGAGGGCGTGGTAGACACGCTGAACAGATATATCGGCTCAGATCCTCTGATTGCCCCAGAGACATGTAATTTACCCCAGTTTACTTGGCATGGTTTGGCAGAGGATTAGTTATGATATTTGGCTTTGGAGCAGCGAACAACGGAGGGATCACTTTGCTGTCGATAAGATTCTAGATCTCATGACGCAGTCCCATACACTTGTCAGTCAAATGCCAGTGACCTTGGTGGAAGGTGCAGTACTGAGAAGCATTAAACTGCAGCGGTAGGGGGATCAGGTACAGGCATGGGATCTAATGGCTTGATAAGCCCTTTTTCGACAAGTCAATCCAGGGCTGTGGATAGTGAAATGTTGAGGAAAGTGAAGACCCTCCTTGGCCTTTATTGCTGTTAGCCATTGTTTGACTGTTGGGTATTGTTGGATTGCTGAGCGGAGGATGAAGGGTTTGGAAGATTCACCTCGTTTGGGCGAGACACGAGGTTGGTGGCAGCAGATTGGTTTTGGTTGGTTATAGGGAATGTCCTCCTTGGTTTTTGGCTAGGCTCGGCTTTCTCGATATCCCTAGACTGAATGGCGTCTTCAATCTATACCCCAGCATCAAATAGTTGTTCAAAGGTTGAAAGCGGATGTGTAATAAGGTAACGCTTTAGTGGAGACTGCAGATTCTTAATCACGATCCTCACTTTTTCTTTCTCAGTGGGCTGGTTCGTCATCTTGGCGGCTTTGCCACTCCACCGAGTCAAAAAAATCAATAAATGATTCCAGGTTCTCCTGGCGGGTCATTTCTAGCTCGCGAGTAGTTACATCTAACTAGATATTGTAGCTATATTGACTGATGAATGCAGTGGCTATATCTTCCCAAGTCCTCGTCTTAGCCACCTCTAAAGAGAGAAACCACCTTTGTGCAGCTCCAGAAAATGATCGATGGAACAGTTGGGCTTTGAGCTGATCATCATTCCTCATGGGGGACAGAGTTCCGACATACATTCTTAGATGAAAACGGGGATCTCCAGTGCCTTCGAGCTTCTCCATCTCTGGCATTTTAAACTTTTTTGGTAATTTTGTAACTGGGAATAGGCACAAGCCCCCCACATCCAGCATGTATTCTTCTACACCTTTGGCCTTTCTCAACGCCTTCTCCATTCGATCGATCTTCTCCGCTAGCACGGATTTCCTAGACTGGGCAGTGTTTTCTTCTTCTACTATCACCAGGCAGGGAACCCGAGGTGGCACGCCACCTGCGGTGCCTCCTGTCATTGGTTATCATCTCAAAAGTCTTCGCCATTCTCATTTATATCTTTTGACTGTCCATTTACAACGGTTATGCGGGCCTGAATCACCCGGATCTGCGCCTGACATTGGTTATAAGCTTGGGTCTGGTGCTCCACAGCTCTTTGTATCTCTGTAATAGTTCTCATTAGAGCTGTCAAGTTCACCTCATTCTCTGCCATTTCAGTTGACTGTTCAGATATTCTATAGAGTTTGCCTGATACTAATCTTGCCCAGACATGTGTCGATCGTGATCTTTCTGGCTCAATGATCTAGACCCGAAAAAAACCAGGATCCCAAAAGCAGAATGACCAGTTATCAGATACTTTTTGGACAAAATTTTGATGACAAATAGCAAACATCCTAGATACCCAAAATAACAAATCATAAGCAGATAATCAAGGAAGCTGTAATAGTGCCTCTGCTGGGCTCATACTAGCAGCATAACAACAGGATGACTCAAAAACTAGAATGACGGCTAAGAAGGAGATCAACTAAATTCTAGAGGGAAGGTTCATCTAAACAGAAAAATGGGCAGCATTCCGACAAGGAAACAATTTTAACCTTTAAAGGATTGATTTGATCTAGGATTCTAACAGAAAATGGACAGCGCTCTAGTAGGAAAGCAAGGCTAACTCATACAGGTATAACAAAGGTTTGAAGGAAGCGAGCCTAAACAAAAGCGGGGGAGAAATTGACAACCTGAGAAGAACCCGAAGGAAAGAGAAACTATTCTAGAAACTTCAAAACACGGGCATGATCTCGAGAAGAAAAATACGACGTGAAAACCTAACAAGGTGAGGAACAAAACCCGGGTAAGAACCCAAAGGAAAAGCTAACCTAATCAATAAGGGATAATAGAAAACTCGGGCCAAACCCGAAAAAGAAACTAGCTTAAGGCCAAACAAACAATCCTAGCAATACGCAATCAAAACATACAATTAAGAAAACACATAATCCTAATAGGGTTAGCAGCACCTAATGGGGGGTCTAAGTTACTATATGCAAAAGGTCAATTTTGGTTAATCGAATTGGGTACCTTCTGAATAGAGCAGGGTATGTACCTCATAAGCAGAACATGGTCAAACAGTACGTCCGAACTCTTTTACTACACCTATGATAGCGTACAGTCAGTAAGGGTTGCTTGTCTTTCCAATAATTCTCGAAACGGATGAACGTTCAGGGCATTGGGTCGATCAGGCAGGGGGTGGAGAACAATGCACGTGCAAGCGAAAATGCAAATTAGAAATTCTTATTAAGAATCGATGATGTTTTCAAGTCTAATCCTCTTATTTGATTTTTATAAACCAGTCCCCAGTAGAGTCGCTAGAAAATATTGTGGTGCCGAAATTTTAAAATTTTGAAAATGGTCAAAAATAAGAGAATTCAAAGATATTTGAAAAATATTTTAACACATTGAAAATCAAATTTTGAAAATCTATTTTTATTGAAAATAGAGTCGTTACATAGTTTTTGAGAAAAATAAAAAAAAACAAAAATAGTTACTGATCTTTAAACGTTTAACTAGAGAAAAAGAGTTCGGAGGGTAAGGTACTGTTGGCTTTATGGGGGCCAGAATCTCCCATAAGGGACTCGCTGGTACGTGGGGGTCCCCCTCCACGTGTCATTGGGACTGACCGCCCATCCTGCCAGTGCGGCACGTGTGCACTGCGAAGCCCCTTAGGTCCACCCGCAACACATATAGACGCGGGGCTTTGTGCTTCCATGAGTATAAGGAAATAAAGTTGCGCTTTCACTACTACCTGCGAGTTTTGGTGAGATGGTAAGCGCTTGATCCTGACAATTGGTATCAGAGCGAGATTGCAGGTTCGAGTCTCCCTAAGGTAGTTTCTAGGGGGGATTGTCGGCTTTATGGGGGCCAGAATCTCCCTTAAGGGACTCGCTGGTATGTGGGGGGTCCCCCTCCACGTGTCATCGGGACTGACCGCCCATCCTGCCGGTGCGCCAAGTGTGCACTGTGAGACCCCTTAGACCCACCCGCAGCACGTATAGACACTAGGCTTTGCGCTGCCATGAGTATAAGGAAATAAAGTTGCGCCCTTACCATTACCTGCGGGTTTTGGTGAGATAGTAAGCGTTTGATCCTAATAGGTATGAATTGGGAAAAAGTGCTAGGCACCTCGTTCGTCCAATCGTAAGATTAGCCTTTACTAATAATCATTGGTTCTTTAATATGATTTCTCAAATGTATGCAAATAAAGAAATTAGATGCAAAGAGAGAATATCCAAAATCAAATAATAAAAATACATAACATATGTATATAGAACGTCAAACAAAGCAAAGAAGAAAGGAAATTGCTAAGTCCTACGACATGCAATTCTAACTAAAGGATACATGGAGTACTCTCACATGCAATTTTACCTAAGCTATCATGGTTCAAATAAAAAATTAAAAACATGCTAGAAATTGTTAAAATTACCTAAATATTGATTGTTACAAAATAGGCTAAACTATTCTAAACAACATTTTAAAAAAAATAACCAAAACATACTTATAATCAAGACAAACAAGGCTAGTATTAGCATAATGAATTTTTAATAAAAAGAATAAGAAATACATATAAAAAAAAACCTATATTAAAAGAAGGCTTACGAACAAAGAAGTAAGAGTCTCGTGACAAAAGAAAACTTAAAGATTTTAACTAAAAGAAAATAAGAATAAAAGGATAGTTTATAAAATTAAATCAAAGAT
>JAULJZ010000539.1:0-17264 GCA_032270985.1 Heliamphora pulchella
GGTAATATGTATATAAGTTTATATTTAAAAATCTTGAGAAAATAAAATGTTTTAAATAAAAGTTATTTTCTAATTTTATAATTATAACTTGTTTAAATATTTTAAAGTTAAGAAAATATTTTTGAAACTTAAATTGAAATTATTTTAAGAAAATAATAATTCTTTAGAATATAATTGAATATTATAACTTAAAAATGATAAATTTAGTAAGAAGTTTAAATTAAAAATTTTAATTAAACTACAATATTTTTAGTTAATATATTTTCTTAGATAATAAAACTTATATGAAGAATATTATAGGAAATATAAAATAATAGCTGAAACTCTCATTTTTATGTGGCTTGTAGATCAAGATCATCCCACATTGAATAACTAAATATTTATGCAATCTAGATGAGTCATTCGATAGCTGAGCTAATTTTTGTTTCACGTAAATACTCAGTATGCTATAGCTGTTATGAAATGATAATGGATCATAATGAAAAGTGAAATGAAAATAAAATGATTGAAGGAGTAAGAATGTTTGTCTAAACGGCCTCCTGGCCGCTGGGAGATGATAAGGATACCAATGAGGTGAGATAGTAAGGGGGCCACGACTAGGAGGTTGAAAAGAATAATCATATCCACCATATTGTATCGTAGGGTCGCTCCCTACTAATTGCTGGTTGAACTGTTAGATCATATCATTCTAAAATTGTGAAATTAATAATAACTCAGATATCAATGAATTCACACTAGCATTGCTAATGGACGTGTTTTTAACATGTTAGGTGATGCATTAAAGGAAACGTTTTTTGGAATATATGTCCTGCTTGAGATCACTTGCATGCACAGTTAGCGAGCTCTGCAGATTTTTGAAATGAGATTTGGAAAATGTAAATGTAAATTATTTTATGGAAATGGTATATTTTCTAAAATTCTTTTAATGTTCATAAATGAGAAATATTCAAAGTGAAGATAAAAAATAAAAAAAAAAGAGGCCTCAGGTAGATTTTAACTCACTTGCCGGTTACAGACGCCACTCTTGAAATGGGTCATGACACTAAGCCTATCTACCACCACTAAAATGACATTCTTTCCTTGGGAACTAGGTTGTCCTTCTATGAAATCCATGGCAATGTCCTTTCAATTGTGTTGAGGGATGGGCGGTGGCTGTAAAAGACCAGGAAGCTTGATTGTTTCACTCTTGACTCTCTGGCATGTTTCACATTGAGCCACATACTGTCGAACTTGTCTCTTCATCCCTTGCCAATAAAAATTCCTACTAATCCTGTGCAATGTTTTCTCTACCCCTGAATGTCCTCCCAATGTAGAGTTATAGAATTCCTTTAGTATTTTTTCCTAGAACTGTTCATTATCTCCTGCTACTAATTTATCCTTTTACTTCAATACTCCTTGCTTCCATGTGTAATTTGGAATTTGATGATTGTCCTGCTGTAATTTTTGTATTATTTGATCTAAAAGAGATTCATTTGCTACACTCTCCTTCAATTATCCCAACCAATTGTTTTCCAATACTGAATATGCTTTCAATTCCCCCCCGTCACTTTTATAGCTGCTTCTGGAATGTAATTGTTAAGTTCTGCCCATCAGAAATCCTTAAAAGAGCATTAACTGCTCGATTCTCTTTTCCCACCTTGTATGCAATGTCATAATCAAAACCCATTAGTTTTGCAAGCCACTTTTATTGAGAGATGGTCGTAATTCTTTACTCTACCAGATATTTGAGACTAGGATGATCTGTCCTGACGATGAAGTGCCTCCCCAAAAGATAGTGCCTCCATTTTTGAATAGCTGTCACCACAGCTAATAACTCATTTTCATATGTTGACAAGGCCTGATTTTTAGGGGACAATGATTTACTCATAAAAGCAGTTGGTTTTCCTTCTTACATAAGCACAGCTTCTATGCCATCCATGATGCATCACATTCAATGACAAATTTCTTGCTATAATCAAGTAGTGCCAATGTAACGACCCGGTTTGGACCCAAATTGTAACAACTTGGTTGGTAAAGACCCGTATAAAGGCCCAACCCAAACCGTAGTATTAGTAACGATTAGCCGACAAGATCTTAGATCGCTAGAATGATGAAAACTCTAACTCAACCCAAAACTTTAATTCGATTCAGAAATCCTAAAAAGACCTAATACTCAAAAGGTAAAATCCTAATATTCAGAGAAGACTCACAGTATTCTAAATTAAGTAAATAACATGAAATATTAGATTAAAAATCAAAATTTCTCATAATTAGGGTAAAATGACCATTTTGCTCCAAGTACAGTAAAAGGTCTTAAAAATCTAAAATTTGACACATGAACATCCTAAATCAGATATTTAAATACAATTAAATAATAAAAGATCAAATAACATCAAAAAATAACAAAAATACCCCTAGTGGCAGGACATATTAGGATATGTGCCCAAAAAAGTGACTTTTAACAATTTTTAAGCTCAAAAATGAGAAAAAATTATACAAATCAAGCATTATTATGACCTAAGAGTTTTTAAACAAGCAATATACATACTAATATAATATTATAGACCAACAAAAGTAAACAAATCATTATTAAAATTCTTACACACAAAAATAAGTCAAAAAGACAATTCTTGTCAAACATATTTAATCAATTGCTATAAAAATTATGATAAATCATAGAAATACTAAAATAATCATAAACTTACTAAAATAACATATTTTAGTGGGTAGAGACACCAAAAAGATACACCAAATTAATTTTTAAAGTATTTTCTTGCACAAATTGGTACCAACACCCAGTTTAAATCCTAAATTAACGCAAAATAAGCTTTTGAGTCTCCCAAACAACCCCCAACCGAACTCCCACTCGCCAAATCTGAAACCAAATTTCTTAAAAAGACCATGGCAACCCTATACAACCAATGAGAAATTAGAAAAATCAAAACTAGACTTATACAATCATAATTATTCCCACTACCAATTTTTCCTATAAAACATAACCTAAACATCCGTTCTCCTATTCATATTTTCAGTCAAGAGGGGGGAGAGAAATCAAATTTCTTAAAGTTCTTAAGTGTTCTTCCATGGTTGAGAGAAAAGGGAGGAAGAAAAAAGGAGAGAAAAGAAGAAAGAGCTAAGTAAAATATCTAAACTTTCTGTCCAATATCACCTTAAATCTCCCTCAACTAATCTCCTTACACACATGTAAAAACAAGAACAAAAAAATGGATTGAAAAGGCGTTGTAGTAAAAAAAAACTAGGATTTTTCATGGTTTTTATGGTAAAAAATGAGCTTGCATGTTTGTATCCATAGTTGTGTGGCTTTTAAAAGTACTGGAACAAATATAAGTTAGTCTTAAATACATACATGCAAAGAAATAAAACCAAATATTGACACAACATGAGCTAGAACACAAAACCCTAAAAGGCCTGATTTTTAGGCTATTTTGCCTTTCTGCCCCGAATTTTGATTTATCATAACTAATTGTAAAAATATAATCTAAGTATGAAATTTTATGTCCAGACCTAGATTTGGAAGTTATCTTGCATAAAAAAATTAGTTTGAAGTGATTTTAATGAGTAAAACTCGAGATATACTACTTTCGCTAAAGAGTGTCAATTTTTTGATCACCCCGAATTGCAAACCTAAAACCCTTAGGTTAGAATGAGAACTGAGTTTAGATCAAAACATGAACTATGTAGATAATGTGTATATCATGTTGTCCACCAACAATGAGCCTAAAATAAGGAGATTTGATAGGTTAAAACACACCTCAAAATTATCGTTGTAAATCTGTGACTGACAGAACCCTGTGTCACATATTTTTACATGACCGAAAACCCATGTTTTTAGTGACCAAATCCAAAAGTGATTTTCATGAAACGTGTAGATAATACATTGAACTATTTATTGATCAAAAATCAGGCCTAGATACCCATGGATGGTCCCCCCAAACTGTTTGTGCATTCTCTGTTGTAACCAGGTTCTGCTGAACGGTTTATAGCTGATTAAACCCATTTTATGAAATGGCCAAACTCTCTAACTTGTTCCAAACAACTACCCTTAGTACTAAATATGAAACTTGTAAGGGACACATTAAACCAGAACATATCCAAAAATCATACCCATAACCCTTGATTTGATACCCCAAAATCGAAACCAGCTGAGGCATAATTTCTGTACTTTCTTTGTAAAGTGCTGAATCATTTTCTCTTAAATGAAACAAATGGCCCATTTACCTTAGGATCTGACTTAGTGTTAAATATAAAAGTTGTAGAAAATATTTTTATTTAAATGGTCTCAAAAAATTAGAACTTAATTCCATGTCTAGGTACTCCAAAACACCGTTATGCTTTTTAAATTGACACTTGAATATTTACCCTTAAATTGTTAAGTGTGTAGTGACATGTTTTATTGTGGGACTTGAAGTATAGGTTTTAATTAAATTATATTGAATGATTAGTGTATAATTAGTGTATTAGAATGATTATTTGATAATTAGAATCCATACCGCTAAGTTAGATCCATGTCTTATGAATTGTAACTCTTGCTTCACATACTTATACTCCATGCTTTAATGAGTTGTACCATATGCTATGTTGGATTGTACAATTTGCCATGCTTAGTTGCATATTATGCCATTATTAGTTGTATGTCAGAATATAAGTTGTTATACCATGAGTATTGTGATTGTGGCACTAAAGACATCTTGTGGGTTATCTTTTGTATATTTGTGAGTTGTATCTTGATATGGTTGATGTGGGGGAAGGTAGACCTTTTTATCTTGATTAGTGAGTCCTAGTTAATAGGGGTGTCGATAATAGGCCATATATGTCCTGAGCCATTTTACGTCCTGATCTGTATCACGTCTCGAGCCAAACTACCGCCATAAGCCGCAGTAATTGGGAACGCTGACGTATAGGAACCTAACATACGGGAACGCAATGGTGCCAATTGGATTATTGTGTTAGGTATGAATGACTTTGGGCCATGTACGTCCTGAACCGTATTACGTCCTGAGCTGTATAACGTCTTGAGCCAAACGCCCGCTATACGCCGTCGTGATCGGGAACGTTGGTGTATGGGACCCTAACGTACGAGAACGTAATGATACCACTTGAAATTCGATTGGTTGATTTATAATCGGGTTGGGCAAACGCATTTGTATTGTACTCTTCATTATCTGCATAATTTGTTGTTTAATACTTATCTATCTAGTGTATTTATATCTTTGCCTATCTCCTTGATTTATAAATGCTTTACGTATTGTCTAAAATGTGTCGTGGTGAGTTTGTGCCATGAGATTGGTTAGAGAGTTTGGAGAGTTTTCTTTTAGACTTTGGTTCATGACATTCGTGCCACAGGTGAGGAGAATGAGTTCTTGAAGAAAGTCACCCCTAAAGATGAAGAAGGTTTTCAAGAACATGGTAAGTGGCAAGAGCCAGTGGACCCCCGATAATGTTTGATGAAGATTAAAATCTTCTTCTTTTGTTCTTTTTGATCAGTTTTCCCGTGCTTATTGTAATTTTTGTAAACCTTTTGTGAAACTATAATCACTATGTACTTTTGAATAGTTCAGAACTCATAATGATGCAATATTTATGATATGTAAATATGAATGAATGGTTAGAATATTTTCCTTATCTATACTTATGTATGTCCCAACGTGCCCAGAGCACAGGGCGTCAGAGTTGGTATCAGAGTCTAGGTTTAGTGAACCTTCAAGTCTTGGGTTATAGGAAATCATGCGTTCTATCGCGTTGAATCTCTGTAGGATGCGTTGTATTAGTTATTATTATCATCTATACATTATAAGAACTAAAATCTGCTACGTCTAAATCTTATAGCAAGTCGCGTCCAGACGCTAATGAGTTTGGGAGCAGCAAGGAATCTACATGCAAAAGACGAGTAAAGGCATCTAGATCGAATACCGGAGATTCATGCAATGAGTTATCTTATTTTAAGGGGGATAGACGGGAGAATGCACTAGGAAAATTTTCAGATATCACCTCAAGAGCCATCGTTAGGACCCTGCAACTTCATCCTTATAAATCCTTTTCTCATTTACCCCAAGCCCTTGTGTTAACTTCTTAAAGTTCTTTTGCATGTCCTTTCTTCTTATATTATCAGTCCTCAACGGTAACGTCAAGTGTTGTTCGTCAGTAACCTTCATGCACCCAAGTCTTATTGATAATCCTATTAGAAGTTCAATCCTAGAAAATACCCTTGTCCTTAAGTTTTCATGCCTTAATAATGACCGGTATTCGCATTTGATTCTCCTCTGATTCAAGCCATCACCTTTGAACTAACTCTTCTTTTATAGAACTCGATATCAATTCTTTGTTAATTACCCATTCCAAACATTCTACATTGATAAAATCTTTTGCCATCATTCATTTTCTCTCAATTCTGAAACCACAACCTGTTGCAGTAATTTTGTGAATTCTTTTGTACACTCTTGAAATCTTTACCAGGGAAGTAGACTTGGATACTTGAATTAAAGTCGTTAGGCCGATGTAATTTCAGGGCAAATATCTAGTTTGGCTACCCATTTCTTAGCATCTCTTTTTATCAGAATCTAATTGTACTGGGTTAGTTCTGAAGACATTTGTTTAAGTATTTTTCACGGTCCTCCTCTTATTTCACCTACATTTAAACCCCAAATGACCACTTAATTTGTGTCAATGGTGATTGCCTTAACCGTAACCATTTGACCTCATCCAACCTATCTTTTAAACCATCTGGAAATATTTCCTTGAATCTCGATAAATGAATTGTTCACCTTTCCTAACTCGTTCTAACCCCCAGCCACATATCGTGTAGTCTAGTACATCATTCGAAATTCTCGGTTAAACGCTTGACCACTAGCCACCCTAGGTCGCCTCTCCTAAGATCAAGATCGATGAGAAACGATAGTTGTTAGAGTTTAGCACTTTCACGAGAAACTCGGGTCGTGCATGTCCTCAGAAAAAACCACCTAGCGCATCATCAAGTCGCAAAGCAGATCTCTACCTGGAGTTATAGCACAGAATATCCATCAACGTCCACGCTTAACGTGTTTTGAAGATCAATAACCTCGACTACAAGAACTGCTAAGTAGGAGCTCGTATAAAATTTCTAATAGAGATCTACACTAAGGTTCCAATCGCCATCACTGATAAAGCTCGCATGGGACCCGCAGAAGTATAGCACATGGAAGTACAATGGAAATGCAACGAAACTTGGAAGTAACGTGGGACTACGCGGTCAAATTTTGATGGTTTTATCCACACCTATTCTGATGGTAGGTAGACGACCTAACCATCAATAGCCAGCAGATGGACCCGTAGACGAAGAAGCGCCAGGGTTAGCCTAGGTCTTGCGTAAGCTTGCCATCAGCATTAACCATCCTCACATCCGAGATAGGGCATGGTTCTTATCAAAACTCAAAAAATAGCAAGCCCATACGTTCAAGGGAGGAGCTGAATCGAGAGTAGCAAAAGAATGGCTAAGAGCTGTCAAGAAGTTATTAATTCCATGGGAGTGCAGATCTATGCCGAACGAGTAGCTCTAGCAGCACACCTATTGGAAGGAGAGGTCGACTACTAGTGGTCTATGATTGACAACACCCAAGATGTAGCAACTCTGACCTAGAATCAGATTGAAGAATTATTTTTAGAAAAGTGCTTCCCATCTCCCTTTCAACAAGGACAAGTCAGAGATTTTTTAGAGCTAAAACAAGGATCTATGTCAGCAACCCAGTACGTTAGCCGCTTCGAAGAGTTGATCCGATCCGCTGAGACCATCATACCTGACAAAGAATCAAGGGCACGAAAGGTCGAGTGGGGTCTAGAACCCTCTATCAGAACTAGAGTCATCTACTTACAGCTTTCGACTTTCACTCAAGTAGTACAAGCAGCCCTATTGGCAGAAACAGACTTGGCCGACTCTAGAAAGATTTGGAGTCAGAGAAAGGAGAGTACTAGTCAAGGAGGACCACTAAAGAACAATAGGGAATTTATTCCCAAAAAGCCGTACCACCCGGTCGATAGACCAAGGCAGGTAAGGGGTTAACCTACAAAGGTATGGCTCTGCTATGAATATGGTCAACTCGGACACAAAAAGTCACAATATCTGCAGCTAGGACAAGGGAACTGAGGAAAATCAATAATAGCAATGAAAACAACCACAACCTCAACTAAAAGAGCACCAACAACCCATCCAAGTTGCCAAGCCTATTGTCAATCAGCAGGATGGGAAAGGAAGATCACCCCTCAATGAGAACCAAAGACCTCAAGAAGGTCCTAGCAACAAAAGATTAGCTTACATGCTCACCGACATAAGGGCCCTGTCAGCCATCGAGTTACCACGAGTTATTTGGAGAGTTTAATAGAGATC
Source organism: Heliamphora pulchella (assembly GCA_032270985.1). Classification (NCBI taxonomy): domain Eukaryota; kingdom Viridiplantae; phylum Streptophyta; class Magnoliopsida; order Ericales; family Sarraceniaceae; genus Heliamphora; species Heliamphora pulchella. The sequence continues at coordinate 8,357 of JAULJZ010000539.1, forward strand.
CAAAGCATGGTACTTCGGAAGAAAATTGATTCTGTTAATAGAAGCTCTAAGGAAGCACCACGAAAATGAGCAACCCAACTTGAAGACAAAAATGCACAATGCAAGTAAATCATCCCCAACCTTTCACACGATGAAGTACGGGACGAAATTTGTTTAAGAGGAGTTGTTTGTAACGACTCGGTTTGGACCCTAGTTGTAACAACCCAGTTGGTAATGACCCGTGTAAAGACCCAGCCCAAACCGTAGTATTAGCAACGGTTAGCCGACGAGATCTTAGGTCGCTAGAATGATGAAAACTCCAACTCAGCCCAAAACTCTAATTCAATTCGAAAACTCTAAAAAGACCTAATACTCAAGAGGAAAAATCCTAAAACTCAGAGAAGACTCATTACATCCTAAATTAAGTAAATAACATGAAATATTATATTAAAAAGTAAAATTTCTCATAATTAAGGTAAAATAACCATTCTACTCCTAGTATAGCAAAAAGTCTTAAAATCTAAAATTTAACACATAAACATGCTAAATTAGATATTTAAATATTATTAAAAAAAGATAAAATAACATCAAACAATGACAAAAATACCCCTAGTGGCCGGCCATATTGGGATATGTGCCAAAAAAATGACTTTTTGCAATTTTTAAGCTCGAAAATGAAAAGAAATTGTACAAATCAAACATTATTATGACCCAATACTTTTTAAACATGTAATATATATACTAATATAATGTTATAAACAAAAAAAAGTAAACAAATCATTATTATAGTTCTTACACACTAAAATAAGTCAAAAAGACAATTCTTATCAAACTAGCATAATTTGACTTAAAGGCCTACACCTATTTAATAAATTGCTATAAAAATTATGATAATTCATGAGAATACTAAAGTAATCATAAACTTACTAAAATAACATGTTTTGGTGGGTAGAGGCACCAAAAAGATACACCGAATTAATTTTTAAAGTATTTTCTTGCACAAACTGGTACCAACACCAAGTTTAAACCCTAAATTAATGCAAAATAAGTTTTTGATTCTCCCAAACAAGCCCCACCCAAACTCCCACCTGCCAAATCTGAAACCAAATTTCTTAAAAAGACCATGCCCACCCCATGCAACCAATAAGAAATTAGAAAAATCAAAAATAGGCTTACACAATCATAATTATTCCCACTATCAATTTTCCCGATAAAACATAACCTAAACCCCCATTCTCCTCTTCATATTTTCGGTCAAGAGGGGGGAGAAAAATCAGATTTCTTAAAGTTCTTAAGTGTTCTTCCGTGGTTGAGAGAAAATGGGAGAAGAAAAAAGGAGAGGAAAGAAGGAGCTAAGGAAGAACTAGGAGATTCTATAAAGCTAAGCCCTAATCCACCACCCACCCTCATCTACTCTTTTAAGATAAGTAAAACTTCTAAAATTTTTGACCAATATCATCTTAAATCCCCATCAACTCATCTCCTTACACACATGTAAAAGTAAGAACCGAAAAATGGATTAAAAATGCGTTATAGTAAGAAAACTAGAATTTTTCAGGATTTTTATGGTAAAGAATGAGCTTGCATGTTTGTATCCATGGGTCGTGCAGCTTTTAGAAGTGCTGGAACAAATATATGTTAGTCTTAAATACATACATGCAAACAAATGAAACCAAATCTTGACACAACATAAGCTAGAACACAAAACCCTAAAAGGCCTAATTTTTAGGCTATTTTGCCTTTCTATCCCGAACATTGATTTATTATAACTAATTGTAGAAAAATGATCTAAGTATGATTGTTATGTCCAGACTTAGATTTAAAAGTTATCTTACATAAAAAAATTGGTTTGAAGTGATTTCATTTGGTAGAACTCGAGATATACGATTTTTGCTAAAAAGTGTCTGTTTTCTGACCACCCGAATTGCAGACCTAAAAACCTTAGATTATAATGAGAATCGAGCTTAGGTCAAAACATGAAATTTGTAGACAACATGTATATCTTGCTGTTCACCAACAATGAGCCTAAAATATAGAGATTTGATAAGTCAAAACACACCTCAAAATCACTGTTGTAAATCTGTAACAAATAGAGCCATGTGTCACATATTTTTGCATAACCAAAAACCCATGTTTTTAGTGACCAAATCCAAGAATGGTTTTCATAAAAAGTGTAGATAACATATTAAAATATTTATTGACCAAAAACCAGACCTAGATACCTATAGATGGTCCTCCAAACTGTTTGTGCATTCTCTGTTGTAACCAGGTTCTGTTGAACCTTTTATAGCTGACTGAACCCATTTTATAAAATGGTCAGACTCTCTAACTTGTTCCAAATAACTACCCTTAGTACTAAACCTAAAACTTGTAGGGGACACATTAAACCAGAACATATCTAAAACTTAAACCCATAACCCTTGATTTGATACCCCAAAATCGAGACCAACTGAGGCATAATTTATGTACTTTTGTTTGTAAAGTACTGAATCATTTTCTCTTAAATGAAACATATGGCCCATTTAGCTTAGGATCTGACCTTAGTATTAAACATAAAAGTTGTAGAAAATATTTGTATCTAAATGGTGTCCAAAAACCGTAACTTAATTCCATGTCTAGGTACCCAAAACATTGTTATTCTTTTTAAATTAATACTTGAATATTTACCCTTAAATTGTTAAGTGTGTAGTGACATGTTTTATTGTGGGACTTGAAGTATAGGTTTTAATTAAATTATATTGAATGATTAGTGTATAATTAGTGTATTAGAATGATTATTCGGTGATTAGAATTCATGCCATTAAGTTAGATCCATGTCTTATAAATTGTAACTCTTGCTTCACATACTTATACTCCATACTTTAATGAGTTATACCATATGCTACGTTGGGTTGTACAATTTGTCATACTTAGTTGCATATCATGCCATTGTTAGTTGTATATCTGAATATAAGTTATTATACCATGAGTATTATGATTATGGCACTGAAGATATCTTGTGGGTTACCTTTTGTATATTTTTTAGTTGTATCTTGATATGGTTGATATGAGCGAAGGCGGACCTTTTTATCTTGATTAGTGAGTCCTAGTTGATAGGGGTGTCGACAATTGGCCATATACATCCTGAGTCGAGTTACATCTTGAGCCATATCATGTCTTGAGCCGAAATGCCACCATATGTCGCAGTGAATTGGAGCGCTGACGTACTGGAACCTAATGTATGGGAACATAATGGTGCCATTTGGATTATTATGTTGGGTATGAATGACTTCGGGATATGTACGTCCTGAGCCATATTACGTCCTGAACCGTGCCACGTCTTGAGCTGAACGCCCCCTATACACCGTCGTGATTGGGAACGCTGGTGTATGGGAGCCTAACATACAGAAACGTAATGGTACCACTCGAAATTCAATTGGTTGATTTATAATTGGGTTGGGCAAACTCATTTGCATTGTACTCTTCACTACCTGCATAATTTATTGTTTAATACTTATCTGTCTACTGTATTTATATCTTTGCATGTCTCCTTGATTTATAAATGCTTTAAGTATTGTATGAAATGCGTTGTGGTGAGTTTATGCTATGAGATTGGTTAGAGAGTTTGGAGAGTTTTCTTCTGAGTTTTGGTTCGTGGCATTCATGCCACAGGTGAGGAAAATGAGTTCTTGGAGAAAGTCACCCCTGAAGAAGAAGAATGTTTTGAAGAACAAGATGAGTGGCATGAGCTATTAGACCCACGACCATGTTTGCTGAAGATTCGAATCTTCTCTTTTTGTTCTTTTTTAACCAGTTTTGAAGAATGTGTGAGTCATGATTTCCTTTAGTCTATTAAATGCCTCCTTCACTTGTACTTTCCATTCAAAGGCAGCCTTTTTGAGTAGGGTAGTGAGAGGGCCTCAAGTCTTGCCATACCCCTCAACAAACCTTCTATAATAGCCTATTAAGCCCAAGAATCCTATGAGAGACTTCAAGTTAGAAGGTGTAGGCCACCAGATCATGCATTGTATTTTGTTTAGATCAGCTGATACACCGTGTTCACTCATTATATAGCCCAAGTAATCTATCTTAGATTTTTCAAAGCTACATTTGGATCTTTTTGCATATAGTTGGTTGGAGCAACGTATTTGTAATGTGGCCTTAGCATGAGCAATATCAATTTCTACTGTAGATAAGGATATCATCAAAGAAAACGAATATGAATTTCTTTAAGGAAGGTGTAAAGATGTCATTCATCAAGGATTGGAAAGTGGATAGTGCATTAGTTAGCCCAAATGGCATAACTAAAAATTCATAGTGTCTATCATGTGTTATAAAGGCTGTTTTTGGGAGTATCATGTGCATGCACTTTAGTTTGATGATAACCAGACCCAAGATCTAGCTTAGAGAAATATTTAGCTTCATATAGTTCATCTAAAAGTTCATTGAAAAAACCAGTTTTGATATGCAGCAATTATACGAAAAACACACAAACACATAAACCAACCAAGAAACGATGAGACAGGAGATTTTTACGTAGAAAACCCCGATAAGGGTAAAAACCACGGGACTAATCCTAGTCCGAGAAAAACAAGCACTATATGAAAGTTTAGTTACAAGAAATGTCTTACTACACCCGTTGAATCCTCAACCAAAAACTACCTGTCTTCTTGCCGAATCCTCGTGAGCCAATTCTGTGCTTACTTGCCGATGGAATCCTCCTTCGGGCTTGATCACTTGAGACTCCTCTCAAGTACTGGTTTTGATGGTGAAAATGATGAATTGACGATGCTCTTTGAACGTATTAAACCCACATGAAGTCGTCAATTTTGTCTTAAGAACACTCCCCCTCTCTCATACAAACACAGCCTCTCAAAGAAAACAAAGTAAAACTCTTGCACTCCAGGTTGCCAAAACTGAAACAATATCTTCTCCCACCAAAAAGCTGCTAACCCAACATAACATACAACTAAGGCTCGAGATAGACCGCTCGAGCAGTCTTTAGACCGATCGAGCGGTCAAACCTGTCATGCTTCAAAACTTTATTGCAGAATGCCATGACTTGGGAAGCGCTGAATTCATCCTTCTGACCTCAATTCTACACACATACACTTTCACAGAAGAACAAGCATAATATCGAGAAATTATTAATAAAGAAAATAAAAAACAATAATTGTGTCACGGACTTGCCAACAAGAGAAGGAAGAGACTTAGGCGAAAAAATCCTAACAATCTCCCCCTTTGGCAATTCTGTGACAACCAGCAGTTAATTCAAACAAAGATACCGAGAATTCCACAAGCCAACAAGGTATAGAAAAAAATGCAGTTAATCTAAACAAAGATACCGAGAATTCCACAAGCCAACAAGGTATAGAAAAATATGAACAGAGCCATGCCAATTTTACCCAACAAAGTATCTCAATGTTCCAGCAAAAGAATATCTTAACAAAAATGTGTCCATCCAAAATGATGTATCAACATGAAAGGTATCCAGCCAACAAAATGTATCTCTATCATATCCACAAAAGATCTATCTAAAACCAATGTATCTCCAAGATCTATATGCTGCAAGACTATACCAAAACAAATACCAAAACAAAGCGATATTAGCTAACTAAATCTCCCCCTTTGGCACTGAATTGCAAAGGAGTCATTGAGAATGAGGGAGCCAGGCACAGACAAAAGCCACGAACTCCTGCTGCTCCTGCCAAACCGTCTGCTCATGCTGAATCAAACTCTGAATATCCGCCCGAAGTAAATTGACGTCCTCACGGATCAACCCAACCTCAGCCTCCAGCCGTGTCAACCGAGTTAACCGATCAAGAACCTTGGGGTCTGTAGGAAGATCTACATCGGGATCAAGGCCCATCTCCTCTGGATCAGCAGCACCAAACCTTGAGGTACCTACAGATGGGGAAACCCAGGGAATGTGAGAAGAACTCTGCTTAAGGGTGGTTTTGGAAATAGGTTTGGGCAAAAACACGAGTTCATCAGGGTGTGCCCCGGAATGGTACTCAGGTACATGAAGGGACCGCAGAAACTGGGTAATGAAAAAATCGAAAGGAGGCCCAAGAGAAGATTTTCCTCCTATCACGCGCACCAACGCATAGAACATAACGAGACAGACATCAACCGATTTATGATTTGCAATTGCCCACATCAGATAACCGTGAGGTTGGGAGATCTCTGATGTGTGGCCTTTAGGTGCGATGTTTGCACAGATGATGAGATTCAGAAGGCGATACTCGGGGATGAGATCCTGTTGAGGAATCAAGGAACCCGTAACCCATGAACGAGAGGATCTGCAAATGACCGAAGCTGTCAGGCCATAGTCAAAGGATTCCGCCCGAAAAAAGGATGAGCGAGGAAAAATGGGATCCAAAGGTCGAGACTCGAGGCCAAGCCACGAGGCAATGGTGTCGGGAGATAGAGTAAAACTAATACCGCAGACATGACCAGAAAACGTGTCAATATCAGATGATTGTTTGACAAGAGAGTTATAGAACTCACGAACCAAGGACAGATTTATAGAAAGCAATGACGAGAAAGTTAATAAGGCCTCGCACTTAAGGGCAAGAAATGAAGCAATGATGGGATGATCGGGGAAATCCCAAAGCACGACGCTCCGTTCCAAAAGAACCGGTCATTTGGCATATGATTCAAGAAAGGTTTTCAAGGACGATTTAGATTGAAATAGGTGTGAGAGTTCGATAACATTGCCCAGGGCTGTAGATTTTACTCTATACTTAGGGGGCATGATGCTAGAAACAGAATCACATGAACACAAAAAAGAGAAATAGCAAGCATTCCCAGACCGACACACAAAACAAAAACAAACTGAATCACAAGACCAAAGAGAGAAGGAAGGGCAAGACATGGAATAGGGAGAGAGAACAAACCAAAACAACCACATAACAAACAAATAAGAAGGAGAAGAATACCAAAAACAATAACTCCTAAACATATATGATAACAAAATATAGGAAACTAAGAACTCATCCTAAGCTTAAAAAAACGAATATAAAAACTAACCCTAAAAATGAGAGAAGGAGTGGAGGAAGAGTGAACATACCTAAAAGAGGGTAAACCCCACATAAAGAACGAGAAAACTGGGATCTTGAGAAGAAATCCCCGAGTGAGAGAAGCCGGTGCAGAGAGAAGAGAGAGAGACACCAACATAAATGAGAAAAACTAAACCCTCGAAGGTAATTTGAAAACTCAGTAGGCGCGAAGACTGCTCGAGCGGTGTCCTCTCTGTTACACAAAACAAGAAGAAAAACAAGAGAAACCAAGAGGAGATATAGACCGCCCAAGTGACCGCTCGATCGGTCTATCGGGCGATGAAACTCTTACTTCGGTACTTTGAAAAGAGAACTAAAGAACCGAGACAACCAAAAGTCCACTCGAGACACCGCTCGAGCGGTGTAGCGAGAGGTCACCACACAATGACCACAAAACTCAAGAGTCACACAAAAACAAAACAAAAAAAACACAAAACAACGAACAAACAAACAAAAAAAACTTTAGGAGGTAAGACACACTAGAGAAGAATTAAGTACCAAGACGAAATCCAACCTATATAGAAGCAATGTTCGATGACACACTCAGATGCATAGCTAGAAATCTTTGTTGCAAAGTCCACTCATATAAAAGAAGGAATACATTCAGACCGACTTCTATGATATCAAGTGAGTGTGTGAGCGGATATGAACCCAGGTAGAAGGTTTAGCACGTATCAAACCCAAATGATGCGAGTTTCTTAACCATATCAGAGAGCAATGAGTTACACATAATGAATCCATTTCAACCCAAACATGCTCGTCAGACAAACTCCTCATTAATCCAGGCATGGAAGGAAAATTAAACATGGATTCTCTGGCGGCTACCACACTAAGACATGCGAGAAAGCAAGGCACGCTTAGGTAGCCATTTCTAGAATCAACCTTTTTCAAGAACAGCCACGAATGTAAAGGCGGCTTTCACGCTAATACAAACGAAAAGGAAAGGTTCGCATAGGTAGCTATTTTCTTAGAGACCAACGCATATTGGCACTTATACCGAGGCAACTACACACTAGTACGTACGAAAAAACATGGTCCGCATAGGTAGCCATTTCCTCAAACAACTAACCAAAAAAAAACTAATGCCCAGATCATAGTGAAATGCATCTTTCGAGAACATGAGGGTTGTCAACGGTTCATTTCATGCAATCAAGAAGAACTGATACAGAGTCAGAACTCAATCACCAGTGGATTCTAGTATATGACAAGCCAAGCTAACTTAGACAACCAGAGGTGTACAGAATAGAATTTGGTCCGAACGTAGTGCAAAAGTTATATGAGAGAACCAATACAACCACAGATAATAGCAAGCCTCCGGATGTAAAAGCAAACAATGCAAACATACAAAACATAGATTTACAAAGAGATACTTAGCACTTCGTACAAAGTGTCCAACACCCCTTTTTTATGAAGAAAAAAATAATACTCGACAAGACAGACTCCTAGAGTCTTCCTAAGAAACTCAAACCGAGGATGGTCAAGAGGTTTAGTAAGAATATCATATCATTGTAACTCAGTGTCTACATGTTCAATCACAACAGTGCCATTTTCTACGAGATCCCGAATGAAGTGATGACGGATGTCACTATGCTTAGTTTGAGAATTTTAAACAGGGTTCTTAGAGATGTTTATAGCACTAGTGTTGTCGCAATATAACATGATAGGACCCTGTTCAAAAACATAATCAGACAACATCTGCTTCATCCATATAAGCTAAGTGCAACCACTCCCAGCTGCTATGTATTCAACTTCAGCTGTAGAAAGGGAGATGGCATTTTTATTTTTGCTATGCTAGGAGACAAGATTGTTTCTTATGTAAAAACACCCACCCGAGGTGCTTTTTCTATCATCAACACTCCCAGCCCAATCAACATCAGAAAAACCCATAA
>JAULJZ010000560.1:0-40329 GCA_032270985.1 Heliamphora pulchella
ATTTAACCACATCAACAATTATATATATATATATATATATATATATATATATACATTATCAAGTTAAAATGTCTAGTAGTATTCATAGTGGATGGATCTAAGGGGGCAGATCGGGCTTCACCCCTAAATTTTGAAAAAAACATCACAATTACAATAATATTAGTTCAAAATATTTCAAGATTATATAGGTTCACCTCCTTAAAAATTTTTTAAAAACTTAATATACGCCCCCGACTCTAAAAACTTATAAGAATAATTAGCTCCCGCTAAATTAAAATTCTGCATCTATTCTAGTAGTATTTGGGAAAATATATAAAAATTGACTAACTAAATACAAAATATACTTTTTAATATATTTTAACTAGGAAAAATGATTATTAATATTGGAAATTGTAGAGAAATTAGTTGTTCATTAATTTCTATTTTTTTACTTTGATGTGGCAATTTGAGGTGTTTGTATAGCTTTAGAACTCTTTATTAATTTGGATATATTTATAAGAGTTTTTGTAACGCTTCGAGTCCGTTTTAATATAATCTGAATATATTTTTGGAAGCCAATCCAAAATAAAAACCTTCTCTGAACAATTAAATTCTCATACATATCCAATTTCAAATAAATGTATATGATTCTCCAAGGGTTTATTTACAACCACAAAATCATTATACTTATCTGCTCAAATTTATATACAAACGTGATACAAATACAAGAAATATAAAATTATTCTTCTAACTTCTAGCCTTTCCCATAATGAAACCTGAAATGGTTTTGTAAACATACGTGAGCCGAAACTCGTAAGATATAGATTAACTCAAATGTAATGCATGATTTGTGATGTGTGATGGGTGCAACCGATACATATACAATAACACTTTTACCCATTAGTTTCAATAACCCACATTCCTGATTTCCATTTCATTATGATCATTTTTTCCTTTTTCTATAATGCATTACAATTCTCAACGCTACACACACACGTGACCCACGCACGCACGCACGCAACACTTATATATTTCTCATCTTTCACCAACTCGTGGTGTAAAAAGTAGGCACCGACGCCAGACGAGCGTATAGACTCACGTAGCGTTACCATCAACCCGGCCACACAGGCCCAATAGAGTAACAGGACGTTCTATACCCTGACACGACTAACGTCTCTTCCCGGTTTACCAGCCGGTGGGCAGAGAACCCAATAATGTCCTTTCCCGGTTCACTAGCCAGCGGGCAGAGATCTCAATCTGTGCAGTTTTTCAGTTTTTCACCGTGGAGCAACTCGTGCCCAACCTTAAACGATCCCTTGGATCTCAAATCGGCCCTTTTGATATTTCAAATCACAATACACATGCGCGAGTCCAACCCCAAGGGTTCCTCTCGCCCAACTCAACACACCCAACTCATTCTTATTGCAAAACACACATGCGAGTCCAACCCAAAATGGTTCCTCTCGCCAATCATTTTTCACATATTATCATTTCAATTTCAATTTCAACATTCCCATTTCATTATCAAGTTACATTTAATTGCAATATTCAATTTCTTCTTTTAAATCAAATACAACATAAACTCCAATGCACAATCTTTCATGAATCATATTTCACATGTCCTTCATTAATTTCATAAAGCACCAATGACACAAATTTGAATTCGTTTGAAATCATGCCGTGTGAGGAAAATAGAATGCACCCATCATACGCATGTAGATATATACTAATTGAAATCCGTGTTCTCCTTCCAAAGCTTAGGGTTTTAAAGGATGATCATGTTACCGCATGACTCACAATTACCCAGACTTGTTTCCACAAAACCATCTTTTATGTATAAAATCCGTTTACCTCGTAAGGCTTAACCAAACGGTCCGACATATGCATCCCAACCCAAATTGATTTTTCATAGGTGTATCTATGGCCCAACGAATACGAAATTTGATAAAAAGGACTACCAATGATGAAAATAATCTTTTCCAAGATATTTGGCAAAAAACGGGCAAAAAACTGTTAAAAATTTGACATACCCTCACTATTTTAATAATAACTTTTTCTACAAAAAGAATTTTATTGTTAGAGTAGTCTTGTTGGAAAGAGAACTTCTGGGGTTTCGATTTGAGTATAAGAATGACCCCATTTGGAGTCCGGAGGAGGGACATATGATCAAAACAAGTTGATCCTACGCAGTCAGTCTGCTCGAGCGGACGTCGGGCGCTCGAGCGCCCAACTCTCTGCCAGTTGGTCGCTCGAGCGGACAGAGCTCTGCTCGAGCGCGCTGGTGTTCGAGAAAAACCAAGATTTTCCCCTGTTTGAGCTTCCAACTTGAAAACCCTTAAATATTCATCAAACATGTCTCAAATCACAATTTCAACTCCAAAACATTAGATTCAATTCTCATGAACCATTGTTATACAACAAATTTGAACAAATCATGGTTAATCCTTTCCAAAAACTGAACTCTTTATGAGAACCCAACCCAACTCACACATTACTCTATCAACCCTTCAAATCATGCATGAAATCTATTGTATTTTACTTATATAACAAATTATCAATCCAAATCGACACAAACATATGAGAGAATCTAGATCCTACCTCGAATTTGTACGAAAGCTTGAAATCTCATCCGATCTTTCCACCTAGGGTTTGGAGGTTGAGAGATCTTGCTTCTAGAGTGCTTCATCTTCCATATCCTTGCTCCAAAGCTTGATTTCTACCCTTGTTTGCTTCCGATCTAACTTAGATCTTCACTTTGAATGATGGTGGGTTAGGGTTGACATGAGGAACATGGGTTTCTCTCTCTAGAGATAGAGAAAACAAGAGGAGGAGAATAGGAGAAGAGAAATGAAGAAGATAATGGGGCTCTCTCTCTCTCTCTTGGTCATATATAAATATACAAAATCCCCAAAATATCTCTAATGCTCGAGAACACTCCAAACTTATCCCGATAGTCCGCTTGAGCGAACCCTCACCGCTCGAGCAGTGACCCCTGAAGCGGAATTTCGTGAATTTTTCTTAAAATTCAATTCAAATTCCTAACTTTGCTCCCAATTTAATACGTGAATCTTTCCATTATCACACCCGTATCAATATCATCCATCATCATATATCTCAATTTCACTTTCACATATATTAATTCAGTCGTTAACTAAGCAAAAATTTTATGTCACCCACACCCAAATTTAATTTCTTCTCTTCTCTTACCGAAAATATAAAAGAATAAAATAAACACGTAGCGAGTCGTTACAATCTTCCCCCCTTTTGAGAATTTCATCCTCGAAATTCGTCTCATATCACACCAAGGTTTCCACATAAGTTCAATATGACTCAAGCCTACACCAAAAACAGCCGCGTTTACAGCAACGATCCGCCAAAGGAGTATTTAAAATTTTTGAAACAAAAGATCATAATACCGTGTCGTAATACAGATGCTAGCATGCCATCGTTCCCAAAAGTGTCACACTACCATCAGGCCCAACTTTCGAACTCCAATATTTCACAATTATGAAAATTAGTCATATTCATCAAATTGTACTCATATTAGGTTTGCCCAATCTAAGAAAGTTTATCGTTTAACTCAATATCAATTCTTACCCAAAATTAGTATTGGAACTGGAGTGAACCACTCCTTCATTGATCACCATTTCGCGTCACATACACGTTCTCATGGGCCAAACCTTCTCAACCACAACATTAAACATCACAGGTCTTACCACTGCTAGGATCCTCTTGACTTCATCGTATTGTGGTCTAACTCACTGCTGTACTCCAAAGCATACCGAGGACTACTTCTCCAACCCAAACACTTGTTGTCAAACTCGAACATTGTTCACAAAGATTACACGTGTTACTCCAAAAATCACCCATGACCTTATGGCCAACCAACTACCACAAACTTAAAACTATATCACTACTTATATGGCATTACTTGAGTCCTCCAGCCATCGACACTAACGCAGCTACCTAAACCATTTGTAACGCTTCACCGGTAATCACTTACTTATACGGACTAAAACCATATACATTCGCATACACATTCGCATCTTCCCTTCAAACGGTTGACCCACTCTTCGCACTTCAAGAATTCAGTATAATCCAAAGCTTCCAATCATAAAACAATTCTAGACTCACAAGAGTCTATCCAACCCACCATGTGAATATTCCAGCGGCAAGGTTCCAACAAAATTTCCATTTTACCAAGAACTAGAAATGCAATCATACTCACACAACCCAGAACAAGCTACACGCCACGGCTAACAGTGCTCGATTAAGCAGTACAAAAGATTCTATGCCTCGACACGATCTTCCTCGTCAATAGAGACAAACATTCCTAGTCTACCGATCCAATCTCTAAGGGAACGCAACTCTACACACTCACCTTCACACGGTTGAGTAAACAGATTCCAACCAAAAAACCCATGAGGAACTCAGCCCTGGAATCACCCAATTCCGACAATATCCATTTCCTAGGGTACACATTCACAGATCACAACACGAACAAAATTCCTCTGAGACTCCCATTGATATTTGGTTTCAAAGAAACCCTATAAATCTCACCTTGAGGTTGCATTACCCATGGCTACGCAGCTACTGTCGACCCCGATCATGATATCCAAGTCATCTGCTACACTAAACTCTTAACTCTTAGACCTCATTCACATTATACTCATATCGGCCTTAAACCCACTGAACTCCCTTAGGGACTTCACCTGACTTGAACTAAGGCTACCAGCATTTCATACAAACCAAACTACATCTCCAAAAACATTACCCATATACTCGTGTTCAAACGGGCTCTTCAAGAAACCATGAGCAAATGAATCCGTACTCTTATGATCCCAACGTTTTACTCTCTCCAAGGACAAACAATTACACTGGTCAACCAACCCTAATACGTCTCTCCCGCTAGGAAAACCATGAGTCGACTTTAGGCTCTTGCTCCACGTCACTACCTAGTAGGGCCACCATTACCCACTTGGTTTGAAAGAAGGTTAATTACTAGTCTTCGCAAAGACATCGGACATCATCAGACAAACGTTATCGGCTATTATTCATAATGAGTATATCATTCGTTGTGTTAGGTCTTCACACTTAGATCTCTACCCAAGCACATTAACTATCACCCACTCCTTCACATCCCAACGATGCGTCACACGCGTCAGTAAGACCCTCACCGATTATCCACCAAAGTATAACACCACATATATTCGCATCACTTTAGGACACCTCCTCACATGGTTACAACACATCAACTCGATTTCCTATTGGTACTAACAATTAAACAGGTAGACAAAACCCATGCCACAGTCTTCAGCTCGCGGCTTCGGTACCCCTAGAAATCACAAAACACTTCATCTCATATGTCACTACACGAATACCACCAGTACACAGCTATCTAAACGTAAAAGCAACTACATAAAACATAAACAAAACAAATCTCACCTACCGACTCCGGACCGAACGGCACCACCCTATTACTCAACCGTAAGAGTAGAACAACATCACCATCTTTAGATCTTACACCGGATCACACACAACCAACATCATCTGCTCATGGAACCCTCTCATACAAATACATCATCCTAAGGTGACCAAATCAATTACACCAATAACATCTATCGCTAGCCCCACAAATGTCACAGGGTCATCAATCTAACCTTCGATATCACAAGATATATGGTTATCAATAACACCCCTCAGGGTAAGAGACATTCCCAACCACTTGCCCAAACACAAACTTTCTAACACACTTTAGGCCGAAGATTATTACGCTCCCGTCGACTACGTTCCCGTCTACTATGCTCCCGTTCATATCCAATCTCGGGGTACACGGCTCATGACACAGCACGGCTCAAGACATAGTACGGCTCATGACGTACATAACCCTTAACGCACCTAAAACCACACCTCATATCCAACCACAATAAACAACCTCCAAGAGGTAACACTCTACCATACGTGTTCGTCAAACGACTGGTAGCACAACACATAACGGGCAACTAACTATTGTTACCCCCAACTCACCTGGGTACAACACACTCCAAACAATCGATGCTTGTCTCACGAGCTCACACGTACCCCCATCACTGACCATCGAATCATAATCTCACAATCCATACCATCATTCATAACCCCTTCCACGAGGATATCACAACACCTAATTAGGTCAAACTCAACCTAACCTTCTAAGGCTAAACTACACATTACTCACCACCTAATCACAACACATGTTCACATGTTCACATACCGAGGGTAAGCCTTAGAGCAACGTGGTAATCTGGGCAACTAATTCAGATTTCTCATAGAAAGAACGTCGGCCAAACACTTTTCTATTTCGAACCCTAAAGTAGTTGATCGGACGCCATATGACATGTCACATCACCCCAAGACTTAACCTTCCATGCTCATAGGAACACATAACATGCGCAAAACAATTCAATAACAACCCATGCAAGCACACAATTCATGCCGTGCAGTAGTGCTTAATCTCATCAAACAAGTCACACCTATAGGTCATTGTTATTCCCACGGCTCCTAGGTATTCGTACTAAGAGCTCTGATACCATTTGTAATGCTTCGAGTTCATTTTAATACAATCTGAATATATTTTTAGAAGCCAACCTAAAATGAAAACTTTCTCTGAACAATTAAATTCTCATACATATCCAATTTCAAATAAATGTATGTGATTCTCCAAGGGTTTATTTACAACCACAAAATCATTATACTCATCCGCTCAAATTTATATAACGTGATACAAATACAAGAGAAATAAAATTATTCTTCTAACATCTAGCCTTTCCCATAATGCAATCTTGGCTTCGGTGTCGCTCCTGGTTCATGAAACCTGAAATGGTTTTTAAACATACATGAGCCGAAGCTCGTAGAATATAGATTAACTCAGATGTAATACATGATTTGTGAGGTGTGATTGGTGCAACCGATACATATACAATAACACCTTTACCCATTAGTTTCAATAACCCACGTTCCTGATTTCCATTTCATTATGATCATTTTCCCCTTTTTCCATAATGCATTACAATTCTCAATGCTACACACACACGTGACCCACGCACGCACGCACGTAACCCATATATATTTCTCATCTTTCACCAACTCGTGGTGTAAAAAGTAGGCACCGACGCCGGACGAGCGTATAGACTCACGTAGCGTTACCATCAACCCAGCCACACAGGCCCAATAGAGTAACGGGACATTCTATACCCCGACACGACTAACGTCTCTTCCCGATTTACCAGCCGGTGGGTAGAGAACCCAATAACATCCTTTCCCGGTTCACTAGCCGGCGGGCAGAGAACCCAATCTACGTAGTTTTTAAGTCTTTCACCGTGGAGCAACTCGTGCTCAACCTTAAACGATCCCTTGGAACTCAAATCGGCCCTTTTTGATATTTCAAATCACAATATACACGCGCGAGTCCAACCAAACTCAACACAACCAACTTATTCATATTATAAAACACACATGCGAGTCCAACCCAAATGGTTCCTCTCGCCAATCATTTTCCACATATTATCATTTCAATTTCAATTTCAACATTTCCATTTCATTGTAAAGTTACATTCGATTGCAATATTCAATTTCTTCTTTTAAATCAAATACAGCATAAACTCTAATGTACAATCTTTCATGAATCATATTTCACATGTCCTTCATTAATTTCATAAAGCACCAATGACACAAATTTGAATTCGTTTGAAATCATGCCGTGTGAGGAAAATAGAATGCACCCATCATACGCATGTAGATATATACTAATTGAAATCCATGTTCTCCTTCCAAAGCTTAGGGTTTTAAAGGATGATCATGTTACCGCATGATTCATAATTACCCAGACTTGCTTCCTCAAAATCATCTTTAATGTAAAAAATCCGTTTACCTCGTAAGGCTTAACCAAATAGTCCGACATATGCATCCTAACCGAAATTGATTTTTCATAGGTGTATCTGTGGCCCAACGAACAAGAAATTTGATAAAAAGGACTACCAATGATGAAAATAATCTTTTTCAAGACATTTGGCCAAAAACAGGCAAAAAATGGTTAAGAAAATTTGACATACTCTCACTACTTTAATCATAACTTTTTCTACAAAAATAATTTTATTGTTAGAGTAGTCTTGTTGAAAAGAGGACTTTTTGGGCTTCGGTTTGAGTATAAGAACGACCCCATTCGGAGTCCGGAGGAGGGAGATATGATCAAAACAAGTTGACCCTATGTAGTCAGTCCGCTCGAGCAGACGTCGGGCGCTCGAGCGCCCAACTCTCTGCCAGTTGGTCGTTCGAGCGGACAGAGCTCCGCTCGAGCACGCTGGTGTTCGAGAAAATTCCAAATTTTCCCCTGTTTGAGCTTCCAACTTCAAAATCCTTAAATACTCATCAAACATGTCTCAAATCTCAATTTCAACTCCAAAACATTAGATTCAAGTCTCATAAACCATTTTTATACAACAAATTTGAACAAATCATGGTTAATCCTTTCTCAAAAACTCAACTCTTTATGAGAACCCAACCCAACTCACACATTACTCTATCAACCCTTCAAATCATGCATGAAATCTATTCTTATCCGAACTAGAGTCATATGCTTGCAACTTCTGACTTACACTCAAGTAGTACAAGAAGCCCTATTGGAAGAAACAGACTTAGCCAATTCTAAAAGGATTTAGAGGCAGAAAAAGGAGAGTACTAGTCAAGGAGGACCACTAAGCTACAATAGGGAATTTATTCCCAAAAAGCCGTACCACTCGACCGACAGACCATGGCAAGCAAGGGGTCAACCTACAAAGGTAAGGGTTTGCTATGAATGCGGTCCACCTGGGCACAAAAGGCCTCAATGTCCACAGCTAGAACAAGGGAACTGGGAAAATTAACCACAGCAATGGAAACAACCGCAACCTCGACGGGAAGGGCACCAACAACATATCCAAGCTTCCAGTCCTTTTGTCGACGATCAGAGGTACACTCGTATTCACAACTCGAGAATGTATGTTGGTTTAGATTTGTTACATCGTTACGAGAAAATGGACGCTTGTAGGATAAGGCTTGAGGCTAGCGCGTCGTTAGTCAACAATCCCACAACATAGGTATGCAACGTTACATTTGAAAGTTGTTGTAGCAGTCGGTTTAAAATTGTAGCAAGATAAAGGAACCATTACTCAAGGTACTGAGCGTATAAGCCCAACCTTGTCCACACCATCAATAAAGACCGACTCAAGTAAACAAGGGCCCAAGTTCAGAGAGAAATGATGCAAGTAAATCATCTCCAACATTCCACAAGATGAAGTATGAGATAAAATTTTAGGGGCAAATTTTGTTTAAGATGATAGTTTGTAACACCCTGGTATAGAATCTAGTTGTAACAACCCAGCTTGTAACGACCAGTGTAGCGATTCATCTTAAACTCTAGCATTAGCGGCGATTAGTTGATGAGATCTTAAGTCACTAGAAGGATGGAAACTATAACTCAACCCAAAAATCCTAGAAAGATCAGATACTCAGAGGTAAAGCCCTAATACTCAAAGAAGACTCCTAACATCCTAAATTAAGTAAATAATATGAAATATGAGGTTAAAAATAAAAAATTCTCATAATTATGGTAAAATGACTATTTTGCCCATAGTACAGCAAAAAATCTTAAAATTCTAAAATTTGAAACATGGATACCCTAAATCAGATACATAAATACAATTAAGTAACCAAAGACAAAATAACCTCAAAGAATGACAAAAATGCCCCTAGTGGCCGGCCACATTAGAGTTTGTGCCCAAAAAGTGACTTTTTGCCTTTTTAAACTCAAAAATGAGAGAAAATTGTACAAATTAAGAATTATTATGACTCAAGACTTTTTATACAAGTAATATACATAACAATATAATAATATAGGTCAACAAAAGTAAAAAAATTATTATTTAAAACTTCTACTTAATAAATAAGTCAAAAAGTCAATTAGTGTCAAACTAGCTTAATTTGATTTAAAAGTTTATACTTATTTAATTAATTACTATAAGAATTATAATAATTTATAAAAATACTAAATTAATCATAAACGCATTAAAATAATAGATTTTAGTAGGATAAGACACTAAAAAGATATACCAAATTAATTTTTAAAGTATTTTTTTGCACAAAATTGTACCAAAAATCTCATTTAATCACTAAAATAATGGAAAATCAGCTTTTGGACTGCCCAAACAGCTCCTAGCCGACTTCCTACCTGCAAAATTTTGAGATAAATTTCTTAAATAGTCCACCACCTTGCATGCAACCAATTAAAATCTAAGAAAATTAAATTAAAACATACCTAGCATCATTAGGTCCACTACAAGCTCTTCTATAAAACAAAGGCCAAACACACCCTGTTCTTCTTCATATATTTCAGAAATATAGAGAGAGAAGGGCCAAATTTATATTCTCTTAAGTATTCATCAAGTCTTGGAGAGAAAAGAAGAAGAAAGAAGGAGAAGAAGAACAAAGATCCAAGGAGGAGCTAGAAGATTTGACAAGGCCAAGTCCTAATCCCCCATCCACCCTCAATTGATCTTTTTAAGGTAAGTAAAACCTCTAAATATTCTGTCCAATATCAACCTAAAACTCCTCTCAACTCATCTCTTGAAACACAACCAAGAACAAGAACAAAAAAATTGTTAAAAAGGCGTTGTGAGGCTAGAATAGGGACTACTTATGTGTAATCTAGTGTTGTATGTGTTTGCATGTACTTATTTTTGAATTTTATGACTTGAATAGGTTCTGAAATTTTAGTATGTATGAATATATGACATGCACGCAAAGAAAACACATCAAAAATAAACACAACATGAGCTAAGTTATTGAAACCCTAGAAAGCTTGATTTTTTGGGCATACAAACATTCTGCCACAAAATTTAAATCACCATAATTAATTATAGAAAAATTATCTAAATGTGAATTTTATATCCAGACCTAGATTTTTAAGTTCTCTTTCATATAAAATTGGTTTGAAGTGATTTCATTGGGTAGAACTCCAGATATACCATTTTTTTCCAAATAGTGTCAGATATTGACCACTCTAAGTTGCAGACCTAAAAACCTAAGTTAAAGTGAGAATCGAGCTTGGATCAAAACATAAAACTTGTAGAGGACATATTTATCGTACTGACCACAGAACATTAGCCAAAAATATAAAGCCTTGATTGGTCAAAATTCTTCCCAAAGTCACTGTTGTGATTTAGTGACTGACAGAGCTCTGTGTCACACATTTTTATGGGACCAAAAACCTAAGTTTTTAATAACCAAATCAAAAAGTGGTAAACATGAAAATTGTATCTAACATATTAAAATAAATACGGAGCAAAAATCAGCCCATAATATCCTCAGATGGTAACCCAAAGGCCTTGTGACTTCTCTGTTGAGAACCGGTTCTGTAGAGCCTTTTTAGGCTGACTAAACCAACTATATAAAGTTTCCAAAATCACAAACTTGTTCCAAACAACTAGCCCTAGAACAAAACTTGAAACTTGCAGGGAACACCTTAAACTAAAATCTCCCCAAAAATCAGATCCATAGACCTTCAATTGATGCCCGAAAACTGTGGCCAATAGAGGCCCAAATTCTGCACTTTTCTCTGTAAAGTGCTGAATAATTTTCCCTTAATTAAAATAGATAACCCTTTTTCCCTATGATCTGACCTTAGTGATCAATATGAAAGTTATAGAAAATATTTTTATCTAATTTGTGTTCAAAAATTTAAAATTAAATCCACGTCTAGGTACTTTAAAACACTATTATAACTTTAAAATTGACGTTTGAATAATTACCCAAATATGGCTGTGTATGAGTAGTGTGTCACCTTGTGAAATTTGAATATATGGACTTTAAATGATTTATGTGAGTAATTATTGTATAAAATTAACAATTTAATGATTAGAAACCATGCCGATAAGTTGGATCCATATCACATAAACTATAGCTTATGTTTCGTATACTTGCACTCTATGCTTTAATGAGTTGTACCTTGTGCTATATTATGTTTATATGCCATGCTATAATTAGTTGTATACAAGAAGCATATTGCACACCATGAACATTGCTACACTTGCATCTTAGTTTATCGGAGTCCCTTTTGTGCTTGTCATTGTAGGTTGGGTTTTGTGCGCAAATTATTGGCCAAAGGATTTGGAATAAGGACGGAGGATTTGGAATAATATCATGATTAGTGAGTCCTTTTTTATGGAGGTGTTGACAATGGGCCATATATGTCTTGAGTTGTGTTACGTTCTGAGCCAAACAGCTACTATACGCCGCTGTGATTGGGAATACTGATGTACGGGAACCTAACGTACAAGAAGGTAGTGGTACCATTCGGGTTATTATATTGGATATGTTCCCTTTAGGCCATGTACATCCTGAGCCATGTTACGTCCTGAGCCATATCACATCTTGAGCGGAACAGCCGCTATACGTTGTTGTGATCGGGAATGCTGATATACGGGAGCCTAATGTACGGGAACATAATGGTGTCATTCAGATTATCGTGTTGGGTATGATCGACTTTAGGTCATCTACGTTCTGAGCCGTGTTATGTCCTATGCCTTGCCGCGTCTTGAGCCGTGCCACGTCTTGAGCCGAACATCCGCTATACGCCGTCATGATCAGGAACATTGGTATACGGGAGCCTAACGTACGAGAACGTAATGGTGTCACTCAAAATTAGATTGATTGATTTATAATTGGGTTGGGCAAACGCATTTGCATTGCACTCTTCATTACCTGTATAATTTGTTGTTTAATACTTACCTGTCAACTGTATTTACATCTTTGCCTATCTCCTTAATTTATAAATGTTTTTAAGTGTTGTATGAAATTTGTTGTGGTGAGTTTATGCCGTGAGATTGGTTAGAGAGTTTGGAGAGTTTTCTTCTAGGGTTTGGCTCATAGCATTCATACCACATGTGAGCAGGAATTCTTGGAGGAAGTCATCTCGAAAAAAAAGAAGGTTTTGAATATTAGGGCGAGTGGCAGAAATCGGCCAACCCCGATAATGCGGTTTGAAGAATTTTAATTTTCTCCCTTTTTGTTCTTTTATTCAGTTTCCATAAGCATATTGTAATTTTTGTTAAATTTTCTGGTAAAACTGTAATCGTTATGTACTTGTGAACAGTTCAAAACTCTTAATGATGTAATATTTATATGTAAATATAAATGAATGATTAGAATATTACTTTTATCATACTTATTTAAGATCTTTACACAAGACAAAGATGAACGAAGTTCAATTTTAGAACATGAGAGGACAGGAGAGACAATTTAAGGTCACGAGGATGATCGAGGTGATGAGAAGACGATCAGTTTTAGGTTATGAGAGGATAGCTAGAATAAGGCTCTTTTGGACAGATTTTATAAAATATTTTTAGGGCAGCACATTAATTTCTTTTGAGCAAATTGTTTAATATGTAGTACATTAATATATTATCTAAAACTTTTATGAAGAACACTTTTGAAAATTCTTAACAAATTTAAGTGATTTAAATTCCACAAGTACTTAACTCAAACTAATCCTCTGCTATAACTTAAAATCCTAAGAGTTTGTTGTGTTTTGTAAAATACTTTTAAGCCATCAAACGAGCTCCTAACATGCTGAATTTTGGATATGTTATACATTTTGATGTCTTCAAAATTTTTGATGCAGAACACTCAGTTTACTTATGTAGAAAAAAGTTGAGTTTTGGGCCTCTTAAGAATGGGTGTCCAGTCAGAGAGTTAACACCAATTTCTGTTGTAAAAACAGAGAGTATAAAATTCGTATGGGGTATAAATCAACTCATTTTAAGAGATTTTTGGCCAGTAACAATGTAACGTCCCGATTTCGTAACAACAAAAACTCAAAAGATTCACAAGTGAAAGACCCGAAAAGAGAAATGTTTTAATGAAACAACCCATGTTTTGAGGTTTAAAGTACACAAAAGAAAGTTTAAAACCTTAAACAAACACCCCTTTGAAAAATAAGTTTTTAAACAAAAAAGCACAAAAATCGCCTAACAAGCCAGACAGCTCGATCGGTCAAGAGACCGCTCAAATGGTCTCTTTGTAGTTGCATCATTTTTGACCAACAATAGAGAAATCAAGAGGAGCTCATGACTGATCGCTAGACCGCTCGAGCGGTCCAGTTTTGGATAGCTTTTCCAACTTCGTTATAAAAAACTTGATTTCCTACATCAAAACACTTGTAAAAGTATGCATTTCATGCTATCCATTCTATAAGTATAAGAGTAAAAGGGTATGAAAAACATCTCAAACACTCCCCAAATCGTAAGAAACCATCATCCATTCATCATACATTCCTTGGAACAACAACTACGTCCTTCCATGTATGTAAAATATGAGTTCACGGCCTCATGGCCTTACAACAAGGATCACACCAATCCAATTACAATCATAGCAAAGTATTTAAAAGAATTACATTTAAAAATAATGAACTCTCAAAAGATGATACAAGGCATATAATTCTTTCAAATACTCCAACAAAACAAGGGACCCCGTGACACATCCCTTAATCCATAGCCATCTTTTTGCTATCACCTAAAATATTGTTAAACAATATGATCCATGGCTCGTAGAAAAAAGACTAATAATGAACATGAGCATGACATATGAGGATGGATATGCAACATGCAACACATAATGTTAGACCAAGGACTTTTTAATTAGATTTTGACGTTTTTTATAATTTATTTTCATAATTAAATTGATTTAAAAAGATTATATTTAATTATTTTCAAAAAAAATATGTGTTGACACTTCATGACAACTTAGTCGACACCTTATGCCATTTGTGTTGACACTACGCATCAAATGGGTTGACACTCATTGTTCTTGTGAAGAACGTTTTATGTCGACATCAATTGATAAATGAGTCGACACCTAAAGGTAAAGCACGCTTGAAATTCTCAAGTGTGTCGACACCATTGAGATTTAGGGTCAACACCTTAACTACTTTTCATAAGATGTTTCAGGAACTCAAATAAGTCGACACCAAATGATTTTAGATCGACACCTCCAGTATTGGATCGGGATCCACTTTGAGTTGACACCAATGCAGAATGGGTTGACACCTTAGTTTCTTTGCAAGATTCATTTTGAGTGGACACGAAACTATTTTGAGTCGACACCAATATCCTTTGGGTTTTAGATTTCGAGTTTTACGGGTCGACAACAAAGGAAAATGGGTCGACACAAAAATTACAAGTCAAAAGAGTTGACACCAAAGATTTCTAAGTTAACACAAAGATTTCTTTTGGAAATAAGAGTTTTGGGTAGACATCAAACGAAGATGAGTTGAAACCAAAACAATTGAGATTGCTTAAGACTTTTTAAGTCGACACCAGAATGAAGATGAGTGGACTCTAAAATTCCCAAGGCTAACTGAAATTTCTTGAGTCGACACCACAATATTTTTGAGTCGATACCAAAATTCCAGTAGCTATTTTGACAAAATGGCACTACAACAAAAATACACTTTTTTCGACCAAATATTTAGTCGGCAAAAGTTGTTTTTTGGTCGCCAAAACCTTTTGCCGACCAAATTTTTTGGTCGCCCTTGTCGTCGACAAAGACTGGTCAATAAAAACTTTCGCCAACCAAATTCAGGTTGGTCACCAATGATACTAGTGTTTTCCAGGCAATATTGCCACTCCCCAAACTCTGGGTCACGTTAAATACCCACAAACAACAAAATATAATACCCAACCCGAGAATACAGTCTCAATATAAAACATACATACATTGTATATAACCGCCAAAAGACTTACATTACATGGTTCTAACACCAGGAAATCATGTAAACATATATGATACAAAAGGGGAAAAAAAAGAAGACTATAGATCTTTTGCCTCTCCAGCAAACCCAGATCAACCTACATGACCGATACCTAAAAAATATTTCAAATCTCACACCGTGAGCTGAAACTCAGCTGAAACTAGACAAGTATGCAATATAAGCTAAACATGTTAGGAAAACGAGGTGCAGTTTTTGACTCTGTTTCAAGCCATTAAAATGATTTCACAAGCAATGGGAAAGCGAGGATAAGAACTATTTTTGACTCACAAGAGCCCTAAAAGTGGTTTTTGTGCCACGACTCACACAGATCGTAAAAACAGTTTAAAATTGGTTTACATGCAATCCATGTATCTGCTCGGACTTTCACCGAGGGACCGCAGACCCCGTCTGATGCATCTTCTCGGCCTCTCACCGAAGGACCTCAGCCCCAACGAACGCACCTTCTCGACCTCTCGCTGAAGGACCACAGTGCGCCTCTCGCTGAAGGACCATAGCCCCAACAAACGCACCTTCTCGGCCTCTCGCCGAAGGACCACAGCCCCAATGAACACACCTTCTCGGGTCCTCCCTGTAGGACCTCAGTCCCAACGAACGCCTTGTTAGCCAGGGTTAACATTCAAAGAAACATATGTTCATCTATCTCATCCCATACACATATGCATAACTAAATCAGGGTTTAATGCATAATTTCAAGTACCAACATTACGTTTCACATAACCACATTACACATAACGACATCAACACCATGCAATCCATCTACACAATCCATACATAAATGAACTAGAGCTATAAATGCACAAAGCCACGTATAATTTCAGATCATGACGCCACCCACCAAATAATCCAACATCCACTTACATGGACAACCAACCATCCATAAAACCAAGCCCAACCCGAAGGCTAACACCAGACCCATAAGACCCCGGTTTCATAACCAACACATTTCCCAAAAAGAACCACGAGCCCAAACACGCCCTGTACCCACCGAAGAACAAGCACCATGTACCTAACTGTGCACCACGCCCACATCTAACCATGCACGTCAACCCTGAGGATGGCATCTAAACAAACACCCGAGGCCACGACACGATCCCCGAACCCACAACACGACCAACCAAACTCCAAAAAGAATCTAACAATATTTCAGTCGACTAATCCCATATATCAATCAACTGAATACCATTGAAAACTAATTGGAAACAAAGGGCCTAACCACCAAACAACAAAACAACCAGCCCAAGAACTTAGTCGACTGGACCCCAGCCCCTCTGTCGACTGAAAACACGCTGGAAAACCAAAAAACCAAACAGAAGCAATTCAATCGACTGACCTCCCAGGTTCAGTTGACTGAACCCACAAACCCAGGATCCAGTTGACTGACCCCAATATCCAATCGATTGACCCCACGCGCAAACAGTTCTGAACCACTACTTTAACCTTCCAAACCTCGAATCAACGCCTCCAAACTCCCATCCAACACCCTTGGACATGCCCACACCCAAGCCTAACAACAAAACCTCCAAAGGAACACCCAACACCCGATTTCATCCACCGAAAACGACAAAAAATAGGTTTTTAAACTAAAACTCCATTTGAACATAAAATTATTTTTCATGCAGTTTTAACCGATAGAAACACGCACGATTACACATAGCACCCTTATAAGACATGAGAGTCTAGGATCATACCTCGTTGAGTTAAAAACTCGATGCCTCAAACCACATGGAAAATTGAGCTTCACTAGAATAAAATTCTGTCCGGATAGATGCGTAGCCCACCGTGCCAATAACAAGGATCAATAGTTGGATCGTCGAAAATCGAGCCCCAGGCACCCGAGAAGTTAGAGAGAAGGCAGAGAGAAAATGGAGAAAACTTAGCAGAGAAATTTTGAAAATATTTTTTAAAAATATCTAATGCGAGATATTTATAAGCCACGAAAATATCTTTTTTTTTAAATCCGCATCACAGCGCTCAACGACCCCGGGAACCAGCACCACATGCATATCTAAGCCTGATCATGCATCAAAAGGTATATAAACATGTTAAAATGAAAATACTAAACGTGCGTCGAAAAACGCTAAAAAAAATTAGGCCAGGGTTTCACAGCTCTACCCCCCTTAAAGGAATTTCACCCCCGAAAATCAACTTAAGGTCAAAAGAAAACAACCGCGTCGATCACAATCAACACAGGTACACGAGATGGTCAGCCAAACCGTTCTTAGGATATAGTCCAACAAGGTCAGGCATCCTAAACAACGGCCAACTATCTTAAAGACATAGGATCTACAACTCACCCTAACCTCACATCGTCACCAACCGTTGTCTTAACATAGCACACCACCCACGGAATCCATCACCAACTCTCAAACAGATGCAATAAGGAAAATGTAATGCTCCTGCGTCAGTAAGAACACTGGCTCAAAATATGTACACTCAAAAAGTACCTCTGCTCACTAAAGGCATAGCTGCATCATCAAGCACGACCGGTGCCCTTGAAGAACTGGGAGCTATGAGAGCATACGCTCTGCTCGACGTCTGCCTGGCCTGTCCACCATAGCCTGGCACTGTCAGCTACCGTACCGACTAAACTGAAGTTCCCCTCTCTGTCGCTCAGGAAGTCAAAACTGCGAGATGCTGCTGTCAATCCTGCACAAATGAACCCTCTAGTGTGCCCACTGTACTCGGCATACTCTCTCTTTGGGAACAATTCCTGCAAATATGTCCAGGCTGGCCACATCCATAATAAATCTGTAACTCCCTTGTGACTGAATCCATGAACCCTGGGACTGCCTCGGCTACGGACAATCCACCATACGATGTCTAGGCTACCTGCACCGATAGCAAATCAACTCCCTCTACTCTGGCCTCCCAGATGAAACCACTGATGGTGCTGGTGCAAAGAACTGCTGTCGTAATCTGATAGATGAAAGCTAGGAGCAGAGGACCTCTGCCTCTTGTTGGAACACCCACCTGTCTGCGCCTCTATCCCACCCTGAGGTGTCCTGGCCTCCCTCAAAGCTCGAATCTCAGTCATAGTGTTCTCAACCCTCACTGTTGCCTCTACCAGCTCTATAAACACACGATGTCTCATTGCAACCACACGCTCCTTGATTGTCGGTCTTAAGCCACGCTCAAACATCATCGATCGCAGCTCATCTGTGCTCACCAACTCCGGTGCAAACCGGGATAAGCTCGTAAACCTGATCTCATACTGCATGATATCCATAGCCCCTAGGTGAGAGTATAGAACTCTTCTCTGTATAAGTCCCTCATTGAACTCGGGAAGTATTTCTCTAGAAAACTCCTGTAAAGATGCCCATGTGACCCCCACCGTGTTTTTGGCATATCTCCACCACTGATGAGCATTACCTCTTAGCTGAAAGGTGGCAAAAGAAATCCGCAACTCATCCTCCACAATTTGCAACGTGTCAAGGATCCACGTCACCAGCTCCAACCACTCTGTCACCACTATAGGATCAGGATCTCCAGCAAAGGTAGGTGGATCCATGCGCCTAAACTCCCGCATCGCCACTGTAGTTCTCGCCTCAAGCACTCCCTCTCTAACGTCTCACTTTTAGCGGCCTCAATCAACTAACCGATGGAACCCACAGTGCACGGAATAACTCTACCGCATCAACAGGTCCTTGGGGAGCATTTGCATTCCCAGCATCAAGGATAGGAACATCCGCTTGGCCAACACCACGGCCACATCCTCGACCACAGCCTCACCCTCTCCTCACAGACATCACGTCTATATGAAAGCCAGACAGAACATAAGACACAGCACATCGCATGAATATAAACGCTAACCACATAAGCATGCTCATAGCCATATAGGTTCATGCTAAACAAACCCCACATACCGAGGAGAACCGACAAGAATGGCACATCAATCTGGATAACCTACTTAGATTTCCTGCTAAAAATCCCACCAGCTAAACACGTTTCTGACTTGGCTCCCAAGTTTGTTAATCCAAACGCACAAGGGCAAGATTAATCAATCCTAAGTTCAACCCCCATGCTCACATATATACATCATTCTCATGCTTAACATGCTAACACGTTCATGTTATCAACGCATCTAAACACATGTAATCAAGTACCAGCAATCAACCTCACATGGCAATGCACGCTCTTCACATGGCTCTTAGGTATTCGAACCCAGAGCTTTGATACCAAGCTATCACGCCCCAAACTCCGGGTCACGTGAAACACCCACAAATAACAAAACATAACACCCAACCCGAGAATACACTCTCAATATAAAACATACATGCATTGTATATAATCGCCAAAAGGCTTACATTATATAGTTTCAACACTGGGAAAAAACATGTAAACATACATAGCATAAAAGGAACAAAAAGAAAGACTACAAATTTTTTGCCTCTCCAGCAAACCCGGATCAACCTGCGTGATTGGTACCTGAAAAACATTTCAAATCTCACACCGTGAGCGAAAGCTTAGCAGAAACTAGACAAGCATGCAATATAAACTAAACAAGCTAAAAAAATGAGATGCATTTTTTGACTCTCTTTCAAGCCATTAAAACGATTTTCACAAGCAACGGGAAAGCGAGCATAAGAAACATTTTTGACTCACAAGAGCCCTGAAAATGATTTTTGTGCCACGACTCACACATATCATAATAACAGTTTAAAATTGGTTTATCCGTCCCGATATGCATTACATGTAATCCATATATCTTCTCAGACTTTCACTGAGGGACCGTAGGTCCCGTCTGATGCATCTTCTCGGCCTCTCGATGAAAGACCTCAGCCCCAACGAACGCACCTTCTCGGCCTCTCGCTGAAGGACTGTCGCCCCAACAAACGCACCTTCTCGGCCTCTCACTGAAGAACCATAGCCCCAACAAACACACCTTCTCAGGTCCTCCCCAAAAGACTTCAACCCCAATGAACACCTTGTTAACCAAGGTTAACATTCACATAACCATATGTTCATCTATCTCATCCCATACACATATGTAAAACTAAAGCAGGGTTTATTGCATAATTCTACATACCAACATTACGATTCACATAACCACGTTACACATAATGACATCAACGCCATGCAATTAATCTACACAATCCGTACATAAATAAACTAGAGTTATAAATGCACAAAGCCACGTATAATTCACATCATGACGCCACCCGCCATATAACCTGACATCCACTCACATGGACAACCAACCACCCACAAAACCAAGCTTAACCCGAAGGCCAACACCAAACCCATAAGACCCCAGTTTCACAACCAACACATTTCCCAAAAAGAACCACAAGCCTAAACGCGCCCAGTGCCCACCGAAGAACAAACACCATGCACCTAACTGTGCACCACACCCACATCTAACCATGCACGTCAACCCTGAGGACGGCATCTAAACAAACACCCGAGGCCACGACACAACACCCAAAGCCACAACGCGACCAACCGAACCCCAAAAAGAATCTAACAGTATTTCAGTCGACTAATCCCATATATCAATCAACTGAATACCATTGAAAACCAATTGGAAACAGAGGACCCAACCACCAAACAACAAAACAACTAGCCTAGGAACTCAGTCGATTGGACCCCAACCCCTCAATTGACTGAAAACACACTGGAAAACCAAAAACCCAAGCAGATGCAATTCAGTCGACTGAACCCACAAACCCAAGATCCAGTCGACTAACCCCACGCAGAAACAGTTCCGAACCACTACTTCAACCCTCTAAACCTCGAATCAATGCCTCCAAACTCCCATCCAACACCCTCGGACATCCCCATGCCCAAGCCTAACATCAAAATCTCGAAAGGAACACCTGACACCTTATTTCATCCACCGAAAACGACAAAAAATAGATTTTTTAAACAAAACCCCATTTGAACATAAAACTATTTTTCATACAGTTTTAACCGATAGAAACATGCACGATTACACATAGTACCCTTATAAGACATGAAAGTCTAAGATCCTACCACGTTAAGTTAAAAACTCGATACCTCGAACCACGTGTAAAATTGAGCTTCACCAGAATAAAATTCTACCCAGATGGATGCGTAGCCCATCGTGCCAATAACAAGGATCAATAGTTGGATCGTCGAAAATCGATCCCTAAGCCCCCGAAAAGTTAGAGAGAAAGCAGAGAAAATGGAATAAACTTAGCTGAGAAATTTTAAAAATATCTTTTGAAAATATCTAACGCCAGATATTTATAGGCTAAGAAAATATATTTTTTTTTAAAACCGCATCACAGCGCTTAACAACCCCAAGAACCAACCCACATGCATATCTAAGCATGATCATGCATCAAAAGGCATATGAACAAGTTGCAACGAAAACACTAAACGTGCGTCAAAAAATGCTGAAAAAAATAGATCAGGGTCTCACAGCTCTACCCCCTTAAAGAAATTTTACCCCCGAAATTCAATTCAAGGCCAAAAGAAAACAACCGCGTCGATCACAATCAACACAGGTACACAAGATGGTCAGCCAAACTGTTCCTAGGATAAAGTCCAACAAGGTCAGGCATTCTAGATAACGGTTAACTATCTCAAAAACAAGTGATCTACAACTCACTCCAACCTCACATCCTCACCAACTACTACCTCAACACAGCACACCACCCACGGAATCCATCACCAACTCTCAAACATATGCAACAAGGAAAATGCAATGCTCCTACGTCGGTAAGAACACTGGCTAAAAATCTGTACACTCAGAAAGTACCTCTGCTCACTGAAGTCATAGTTACATCAACAGGCAAAATCGGTGCCCTGGAAGAACTAGGAGCTATGACAGCATACGCTCTGCTCGACATCTGCCTTGCCTGTCCACCATAGCCTGGTGCTGTCGGTTGCCGTACCGACAAACTGAAGTTCCCCTCTCTGTCGCTTGGAAAGTCTAAACTATGGGATGCTGCTATCGATCCTGCACAAATGAACCCTCTAGTGTGCCCACTGTATTCGGCGTACTCTCTCTCGGGAAATAATTCCTGCGAACATGTCCAGGCTAGCCACATCCATAACAAATCTGTAACTCCCTCCCCTGTGACTGAATCCATGAACCCAGGGACTGCCTCGACTGCGGGCAATCCACCATACGATGTCCAGGCTGCCTGCACAGATAGCAAATCAACTCTCTTTACTCTGGCCTCCCACATGAAGCCACTGATGGTGCTGGTGCAGAGAACTGTTGTGGTAATCCAGATGGATGAAAGCTAGGAGCAGAGGACCTCTGCCTCTTGTTGGAACGCCCACCTGTCTGCTCCCCTATCCCATCCTAAGGTGTCCTAGCCTCCCTCGAAGTTCGAATCTCAGTCATAGTGTTCTCAACCCTCGCTGCTGCCTCTACCAGCTCTATAAACACATGAAGTCTCATTGCACCCACACGCTCCCTGATTGCAGGCCTTAAGCCCCGCTCAAACCTCATCGATCGCAGCTCATCTATGCTCACCAACTCCAGTGCAAACCGGGATAAGCTTGTAAACCTGGCCTCATACTACATAATAGCCATAGCCCCCTGGATGAGAGTATAGAACTCTTCCCTGTATAAGTCCCTCTTTGGACCCGAGAAGTATTTCTCTAGAAAAACTCCTGTAAAGGTTGTTGATGTGACCCCCACCGTGTTTCTAGTATATCTCCACCACTGATGAGCATTACCTCTCAGCTGAAAGGTGGCTAAAGAAACCCGCAACTCATCCTCCACAAAATGCAACGTGTCAAGGATTCGGGTCACCAGCTCCAACCACTCTGTCGCCACTATAGGATTAAGATCTCCAGTAATGGTAGGTGGATCAGTGCGCCTAAACTCCCGCAACGCCACTGTAGCTCTCGCCTCAAGCACTCCCTCTCTAACGGTCTCACTTCTAGCGGCCTCACTTCTAGCGGCCTCAACCAACTGACCGATGGAACCCACCAGCACATGGAACAACTGTACCACGTCACAGGTCCTTGGGGAGCATTTACATTCCCAGTATCAGGGATAGGAACATCCCCTTGGCCAACACCATGGCCACGGCCTCGAACACGGCCTCACCCTATCCTCGCAGACATCACATCTATATGAAAGCCAAACAGAACAAAAGACATAGCACATCGCATGAACATAAACGCTAACCACATAAGCATTCTAACACATAGCCACATAAGGTCATGCTAAACAAACCCCACATACCGAGGAGAACTGACAAGAATGACGCATCAATCTGGATAACCTACATAGATTCCCTGCTAGATATCCCGTCAGGTAAACGCGTTTCTAACTTGGCTCCCAAGTTTATTAATCCAAACGCCCAAGGGCAAGACTAATCAATCCTAAGTTCAACCCCTATGATCACATATACACATCATTCTCATGCTTAACATGCTAATACGTTCATGTTGTCAAAGTATCTAAACACATGCAATCAACTTCACATGGCAATGCACGCTCTTCCCACGGCTCTTAGGTATTCGAACCCAGAGCTCTGATACCAAGTTGTCACGCCCCAAACTTCGGGTCACGTGAAACACCCACAAATAACAAAACATAACATCTAACCCGAGAATACACTCTCAATATAAAACACACATGCATCGTAACAACAGTTTAAAATTGGTTTATCCGTCCCGATATGCATTGCATGCAATCCATGTATTTCTTGGACTTTCACTGAGGGACCGCAGCCCCCATCTGATGCATCTTCTCGGCCTCTTGCCGAAAGACCTCAACCCCAACAAATTCACCTTCTAGACCTCTCGCTGAAGGACCACAACCCCAACA
The DNA here is from genome assembly GCA_032270985.1 of Heliamphora pulchella. NCBI lineage: Eukaryota > Viridiplantae > Streptophyta > Magnoliopsida > Ericales > Sarraceniaceae > Heliamphora > Heliamphora pulchella. The sequence goes on from JAULJZ010000560.1 coordinate 24,576, forward strand.
AACACACCTTCTCAAGTCCTCCCCAAAGGACTTCAACCCCGACAAACACTTTGTTAATCAGGGTTAACATTCACAGAACCATATGTTCATCTATCTCATCCCATACACAAATGTATAACTAAACTAGGGTTTATTGCATAATTCTACGTACCAACATTATGTTTCACATAACCACGTTACACATAACGACATCAACGCCATGCAATTCATCTACACAATCTATACATAAATAAACAAGAGTTATAAATGCACAAAGCACGTATAATTTCACATCATGACGCCACCTACCATATAACCTGACATCCACTCAAATGGACAACCAACCAACCACAAAAACAAGCCTAACCCGAATGCCAACACCAAACCCATAAGACCCCAGTTTCACAACCAACACATTTTCCAAAAAGAACCACGAGCCCAAGCACGCCCCGTACCCACCGAAGAACAAACACCATGCACCTAACCGTGCACCACACTCACATCTAACCATGCACGTCAACCCTGAGGACAGCATCTAAACAAACACCTGAGGCCACGACACGACACCCGAAGCCACAACGCGACCAGCCGAACCCCAAAAAGAATTCAACAGTATTTCAGTCAACTAATCCCATATATCAATCAACTGAACACCATTGAAAACCAATTGGAAACCAATAACCCAACCACCAAACAAAAAAACAACCAGCTCGGGAACTCAGTCGACTGGACCCCAGTCCCTCAGTCGACTGAAAATACACTGGAAAACCAAAAACCCAAATAGAAGCAATTTAGTTGACTGACCTCCCAGGTTCAGTCGACTGATCCCAAGATCAAGTCGACTGACCCCACGTGGAAATAGTTCCGAACCATTATTTCAACCCTCCAAACCTCGATTCAGCACCTCCAAACTCCCATCCAACACCCTCGGGCATGCCCACGCCTAAGCCTAACATCAAAATCTCGAAAGGAACACCCGACACCCGATTTCATCCACCGAAAATGACAAAAGATAGTTTTTTAAACCAAAACCCCATTTGAACGTAAAACTATTTTTCATGCAGTTTTAACCGATAGAAACACACACGATTACACGTAGCACCCTTATAAGACATGAGATTCTAGGATCCTACCTCGTTGAGTTAAAAACTTGACGCCTCGAACCCCAGGTAAAACCGAGCTTCGCTAGAATAAAATTCGATCTGAATGGATGCGTAGCCCACCGTGCCAATAATAAGGATCAGCAGTTGGATTGTTGAAAATCGAGCCTCACGCCCCCGAGAAGTTAGAGAGAAGGCAGAGAGAAAATAGAGGAAGCTTAGCTGAGAAATTTTGAAAATATCTTTTGAAAATATCTAATGCCAAATATTTATAGGTCACGAAAATATTTTTTTTTTTGAAACCCGCATCATAGCGCCCAATGACCCCGGGAACCAACCCTGCTTGCATATCTAAGCCTGATCATGCATCAAAAGGCATAGAAACATGCTGTAACGAAAACACTAAACGCGCGTCGAAAAACGCTAAAAAAAAAAACGGGTCAGGGTTTCACAAATATTGTAGTCGGCAATACATACTTTTGCCGACAAACTTGATAAGTCGCTAAATAAATTTGGTCGGTAAAGAAGAGGCATTGGAAACTAATTATTTAGTCGGAAAAAGTAAATGGACCTTTGCCAAAAAAACCATTTGGTCGGGAAATGTGTTATTGGCGACCAAATAGTGTCGTCGACAAAAACCTTTAAATTTTTTGAATGCCTTTCGCCGACAAGTCCTTTTGATCGGCAAAGGTGTTTGGCGACCAAAAATTATCGTCGGCAAAAACTTTTAAATTTTTTAAATACTTTTCGCCTACTAATGCATTTGGTCAGCAAAGGTATTTTTGGCGACTAAATAGTACGTCGGCAAAAACCTTTTAATTTTTTGATACTTTTGCTTACCAAATTATTTAGCCACCAAAGATTATTTTTCGCAATAAAATATTTTGGTCGGAAAAAAATTGACAACGATAATTATTATTATTAATATTATTATTATTATTCATAACTTCACTAAAAAAGCACTAACTAATACAAATAATTATCAATTCACGAACTAAACCGTTGATCCATATACAAAAAAACCTGTAACCAATAATTTATATATATTCAAAACAATACGTAATACTTATTGATCATTGCATCACAAAAGTCCTTCTAGAGCAAACTATTGACATTTCATAAAGTAAACAAGTAACATGTGTGCATACAAAAAATAATAAAAAAACTATCATTCATTCTAAAATTATAAATGTTTTGAAAAAACTTAAATTACATAAACCACCACCTTAATGCACCTTAGTACGTTCATTAAATAAAACTTTAATAGACAAAAGTACCAAAAAAATTAAAATTCTTTACTCATGGCCCAATGGAGCAGCCGGGAGAACAGTAGGCAAAACTTAAGGCGCTGAAAGGCCAAAACCACCAGAATAAAAAGAAACGCAACCATCAAAAGTTTTATGACCACCTTCCCTGTCTCTTAACACATATCACACCCCAAACTCTGGGTCACGCGAAAAGCCATAACAACCACCAAAATTGTTCCAGCACAAAAGGGGTTTAAACTAGAAAGCCAAATAAGGCTAAAACCTTTGGAAAACACACTACCGATAGTTTATTTGATTTAAAAGCGTAGCCAAGAGACTACAGTTACTGCCATAAGCCAAGCCTTAAAAAAAACCAAATACATGTTTTAAATAAAGAAAATCTTTTCGTTTTAAAATAAGCTTAGGTTGTTTCAAAATCTTCCTCAAAGTACGAGAGTTTATATGAGCCAGAAACCATTTGAAAATCCGTTTTGTAATTGTTGAACCCAACAACAAAAAACATAGTAAGAAACTACTGAAAATCACAACCAACCCATGGTTCTTTCGAAAGCATTAAAACATACATACATCCATAAGGAAAGCATATGGTTTACAACATGTTGTACAAATAAACATGAGACATGTATAACAGGTATAAACTACCTATCCAGACAAAACAAAAGTCTTATCATTAGCCACCTCTAGACACTACCGGGTCAACCTATAGGACCATGTTTACCTAAAAAAGGTTTTATAACAAAATTTCACACCGTGAGCCGAAACCTAATAGAAACATACTATAAAGCTGTAAAACAGGATATGTAATCATATAGTGGGTGCTAACTCAACCACAAAGCCCAAAAAGGTTTTTCGTCCCGAAAATCACAAGTTTTCCATCAGGCTAACACGAGCCTCAAAAAGATTTTACTTCATAAAACCCCACATTTCCATCCTTAAAACCATGCATATCAACAAAGCAGATAATATTTTTCATAGTTAAAGAAAAGTAGTAACCAAAATGTTATTTTCCACTTGGTTTACACACCGAGGAAAGAGAAAATGATATTTTCCACTCAGAACACACACGGTGGAGGAAAAAATGAAATAATAATTCCTATGTACCGACTCTGTCATAAAGGGACAGAGGAAACAGCTATAGACTCCTACCCATTACCCAATCCCTAAACATTATAGGACCGATTAGGTAATGACAAGTTCTATACGGAGTCACCACAACGTAACTACTTAATTTATAGGTCCAAAACCTGATGGTACAAAGCACCCAATTGCTTAATTTACGGGGATTAACCCGAAGGTACAAAGTGCCTACACTGCGCACGTTTCAAAACATCCACCAATGGCAACTCGTGCTAAATACCCGCTATCTCGATACATCTAGAGAAATATTTACCAAAAATAAAAACAACTCGTAGCTCAACAACTAAGAAAAATATTTTCACAAATATACATTAAACATGTATATATAGATCCATCCATCAACATGGAGATCAACAAAAATATTTTTAAAATGTTTTTCACCATTTTCAACAAAACGTTTCAAAACTGAGTCTCAACCCCAAGGGTTAGCTCCAAACCTCTAAAACATGATTTGTCGAGATTTTTCACAAAATCACCATTTTTCATCGTTTTCAAGAACACCCTTTGAAAACCCAATATCGACAAGTTATTTGATGTAATAAACCAAGAAAAGAAAAAAAACATGATTTTTACCTGAAAACCAAGGTTTAAACATAAATATGACATTTAAAGCATTTTCTAGCAATCTTCAACCGGTGAAAACATATATAATTGCATGAAACACCCTTTAATAACAGTATGATCTAGAATCATACCTCGATGAGCCAAAAGCTTGACATCTTAAAAATCAAATCTCGACGAAACAAAATTCTATCCGAATGAACGTGAAGCTCCCGGCACTAACATCGAGGATTCGCTGTCAGATTGCTAAAAATCGAGCTCGAGGCCCATGAAAATCTAGAGAGAAGGCAAAGCTTTTATGAGAGAGAAACTAGATCTAGAAATGAAAATATTCCAAAATATTCCACACGCCTGATATTTATAGAAAACGCCCAGAATGCACGGTTCAGTCGACTGAACCCCTAGTCTAGTCAACTGGATGAAGCTATTGAAATCACCAAAATAAGCCTTGTCGACATCGTTCAGTCGACTGAATCCCAGTTCAATAGACTGGATCCACTCCCAGTCGATTGGGGAAACTTGTCAAGTCGACTAAACCGCTAGGAAAAATGCCCTTTTGCGTCAAACAGGTTTTTCAGCCTTAAACCAAACCAAACGAGCCTTAACCAAACCTGAGAAAGCATAAAACTCCTACTCATAGGTTGTTCTACTATGAAGAAACAAAACCCTAACATACTGAGGTCAAAGATTAACTCAAACTCCGTCAATTTTGAAATTATTTCAAAAATGAAATAGGTCAAGGTCTCGCAACTTTCCCCCTCTTGAAGGAATTTCGTCCCTGAAATTTAATACTGAAACTCAAACCAATCACTATTATGCAACCATCAACAATCTATGATGCAAACCTAGCAATACCGCACAACAACAAAAATGCCTCAACAACTAAAATTCTAAACCTGCCGTCACACGAGAAAAACACGACAACATGACTTGAAGATTGAATCTCCACACAAACTGCGTGCACGGGCAGGTCCCACTGATAGTACTTGCGTCCATGAAACATCTCTGAAACACTGGATCAAAATCCAGCTCACGCTGCCAAATCTCAAAACCTAACTCTCGCCGAACACAAACCACTTCAGCGACAAACGCATCACACGAGACCAATCCACCATGGTACTCAATCTCAAACACTCTCTATTCCTTGACAGGACATAGAGACTATCACCTCCTTCTCATTGCCACATACTGGTTCAATCACACCTCACAATACACACCAAGGATTATCTCCACGAGCCCCACACAGGACGTCAAACCTTGACATCGATCACATGAAATCGCATGCTCCACGCACAAACTCTACCCGAGTTCTGACGATCACCAAACGACCACTAACTTTGATACCACGTCATCACCCTATCGATGCCCACATCTCCATTACTAAAGCTGTTGTGACGCCGATCCAAGAGCAACAACACAACATTCAACTCTAAAGAGAAGCTCACCAGAGTGAAGCTCACATAACTCACCTGAAATACTAAAGACCACATCTTATCACAACCATCCTCTTCTATTCGATCTTCCATTATGAACCACGATTCTTACCTTACTTGGCGATACAACATTGTCCCGAACAAGGTTCCACACAACCAAAAACTAATTAGGCATCAAAGCCATAAAGTCACCTGACCCAAACAAGTCACTTGACCCAACACGTCACGCAGACAGATCACCTCATAGGTACCCAACAACCTATAAAAACCAAACCATATCTCCCATGCAACTTACAACACTACACATCTCAGCGTCTCGCTATCCAATCACTAATACCAAGACTACAGATCAACCTCAAATCAAACATGATTGCCGTCGTCCGACAAAGCAAATATGATGATTGTCATCCGACATCAACTCCAACTCATAACACATACCGCAATTCCTTAAGTCCACAATAATCGAATACTCAAATCCAAGACTTGTCCGTCGAGTAACCAACCAAGACGGGCATCTTACACTTAGCAATTTCCTTACATACAGACCTCATCACGGCCCTTCTGATCCCAATCAAACAATCGCATCGGTCCGAGCAGGCCATGCCAACCAAGGCTTCTCAAATATTATATCCTTCCTGACTCATACATTCTCATACTCTTGGGACCACCATCCACACAAACAACAGTTATGATGAAGCATACACTCAACAAAGTCGACAACCACTCCTCGACTCTAAGAACTCTGAACAGTTCCAAGCCCCAAACAAGACCCAAGCTAGACTCACAAAAGTATACCAAAACCCACCATACGCATATCACAGCTGCATTATTCTGACAAAATTCCCACTTTTTCATGAGCTAGAAGCACAACCATACGCACACAACGGTTACGATCCTCAACTGATCACTGCAAAAGAACTCTACGTCTCAACACTAACTCCCCAAGCTTTTCCTGTCTACCAACCAGATCTCACAGGGATCACAATCCAAATGATTCAACCATTCGTTGAAACCACGAAGGATTAGTCTAACAATCACCCATAGCCTAACAATCACCCAGTCCTGGCAATACACGTCCCTGAGTCACAACTCCAAGGATCACAACACGGGTATAAACCCACTAAGAGTCCACAGTCTCATAACACAACCAAAATTCGAACCAATCAAGAACCTGGCATCTCTATCCACCCGAGATGAAACAACTTGCACCAGGCAACCGTTTACAAGACAATCATATACAAGAAAACTCTCTCTCTCCTTCCATCCAAAGGAAAGAAAAAGGCTAATAAGAAACCATGACCCAACCTCAGCGTACTGGGAGTACTCCTCAACACTTAGCCGCTAAAGAACTCTGTCAACCTTCCCTTAACGTCACCTTACCCACAGTCCAACAGTTACTGTCAACTCCAATCACGATACTCAAATCGTCCGCTACACCGAGCTCTCAACATTCAGACCTCATTCACTTACGTGAACACCATCTACCGCATACCTGGTATAACACACCCCATTGTGCCCAAAACCTCATTTCACAAGGTTGCACTACACAACCTAACTCCTGCTAGGCAAACCATAATCACATCACCGCCTCGAGCCCACTGTCTAAGGCACAGCGTCAAATAAAGGGAACCCAATCCTGGGACCTCTCATCCAGAGTTACTAATAACCCCCCCAACCATGCAGACACCTTCTGCACTTCTGCTCTCAAAGCACACATCGATCACTGGCATCGTAACCCACGATTTCTCACCTATCACTCCAGGCTAGTCAAACCACAAGGTTCACTACTGAACCTCATCACTCCAAACTTTGTTCCCATGAGCAAACATCATACCCATATCTTTGAGCTCACTCACTCGAAACTCAATTCTCAAATCTCAAAAAGGTATACAACGTCCAAAGTCATCAGAACTACTCAGACTACCAACAATAGTGTCAGATACTACTCTAACTACCAACGACATCCTGACCACCAAGAAATATTCCTAGAACCACTCATGTTCTGCTGTCTCAACATATACCCAGTCAAGGATTACTACGTTCCCATCCATTATGATTTTATCTATACTCCATCCTGAGTACACGGCTCATGACATAGCATGGCTCACGACATACCTAATCCATCACACGGTTGAAACCACGTACATCAAAAATTTGAAATGGCTGATCACTATCCTCAATCCAATCACAACAACTAATATTTAGGGTCTCCAACACCCCATCGCCCCTACTCACAAGGCTATCCATAACACATCTACAACTTTCGATAGCATGCTCCTCACAAAGGGAACTATCTACCAAAGCTAAAGCCATCAACCCTGCTTTGATTATACCCGACCAAACTCTGCTCATGCAAACACTCAACGGTTTGCCAACCGAAGCCAACCTAACATGGCCAAACTTGACTCACTAATGAGTTCTACAACATACCAGGCGATCGACGCTCAACCCATAACCTTACATCTGTAACTGATAATAACCGAGTCGCACATCCAAGACCTAAATCACGGTCTCATCGTCTCGAAAGGGGTACAAGTTATAAAGAAAGAAAACATGAAACACGACAACCTAAGGTTGATCTATCATGTTATTTCTAACACATACCACATAATCATGCTAACACATAGCCACAACGATTATGCAGACACAACACCGATACCGAGGAGTGCTGACAAGAATGATACGTCACTTTGGATAACCTACTTAGATTCTATGCTAGAAATCACGTCTGCAAAATTCATTTCTAACTTGGCTCAGAAGTTTGTTAATCCTAATGCCCGTAGGCAAGACTAATCAATCCTAAGGTTCAACCTCCATGCTCACATATACACGACATTAACATACTCATGTTCAAAACACATGCAACTAAGCACACACACATCCTCACAAGGTGATGCACCCTCGTCTCCCACAACTCATAGGTATTTGAACCCAGAGCTCTGATACCAATTTGTCACACCTCAAACTCTAGGTCACGCAAAAAGCCATAACAATCACCAAAATCGTCCCAACACAAAAGGGGTTAAAACCAGAAAGCCAAACAAGGCCCAACCTTTGGAAAACGCATTACCAAGGATTTATTTGATTTAAAAGCATAGTCAAGAGACTACAGTTACAACCCATAAGCCAAGCCTTAAAAAAAACCAAATACATGTTTTAAATAAAGAAAATCTTTTCGTTTTAAAAGAAGCTTAGGCCGTTTCAAAATCTTTCTTGAAGCATAAGAGTTTATATGAGCCAGAAACTATTTGAAAATTCATTTTGTAACTGTTGAACCCAACAATGAAAAATGTAGTAAGAAACTACGAAAAATAACAACTAACCTATGGTTCTCTCAACAGCATTAAAGCATGCATACATCCATAAGGAAATCATATGGTTTACAACATGTTATACAAATAAACATGAGACATATACAACAGGTATAAACTACCTATCCAGATAAAACAAAAGTCTTGTTATTAGTCACCTCTGGGCATCACCGAGTTAACCTACAAGACTATGTTCACCTGAAAAAAGTTTTACAGTAAAATCTCATACCGTGAGCCGAAACCCAAAGGAAAAAGACTATAAATCTGTAAAGCAAGATATGCAATCATATGGTGGGTGCTAACTCAACCACAAAGCCCAAAAAGGCTTTTCATCCCGAAAATAACAAGTTTTCTATCAGGCTAACACGAGCCTCAAAAAAGTTTTACTTCATAAAATTTCACATTTCCATCCTTAAAACTATGAATATCAACAATGCAGATAACATTTTTCACAGTTAAAGAAAAGCAGTAATCAAAATATTATTTTCCACTCGGATCACACACCGAGGAAAGAAAAAATGATATTTTCCACTCGGAACACACACGACCAAGGAAAAAATGAAACAATGATTCCTACATACCAACTTCGTCACAAAGGGACAGAGGCAACAGTTATAGACTCCTGCCCATTACCCAATCCCTAAACATTGTAGGACCGGTTAGGTAATGACAAGTTCTATATGGAGCCACCACAATGTAACTGCTTAATTTACGAGTCCAAAACCCGAGGATACAAAGCACCCAACTGCTTAATTTACGGAGATTAATCCGAAGGTACAAAGAACCTACTCTACACACGTTTTCGGACTTCCACCAAGGGCAACTCGCGCCAAATACCCGCTATCCCGGTACATCTAAAAAAATATTTACCAAAAAAAACAACTCGTAGCTCAACAAGTACGAAAAATATTTTCACAAATATACATTAAACTTGTATATATAGATCGATCCATCAACATGGAGATCAACAAAAATATTTTTAAAATATTTTTTCTTGTTTTCAACAAAACGTTTCAAATCCGAGTCTCAACCCCAAGAGTTAGCTCCAAACTTCCAAAACATGTTTTGTCGAGATTTTTCACAAAACTACCATTTTCTACCGTTTTCAAAAATACCCTTTGAAAATCCAACATCCACAAGTTATATGACATAATAAACCAAGAAAAGTGAAAAACATACTTTTTACCCCAAAAAACTAAGGTTTAAACATAAATATGACATTTAAATTATTTTTTAGCAATCTTCAACTGGTGAAAACACATAATTGCATGAAAGACCCTTTAATAATAGTAGGGTCTAGAATCCTACCTCGGTAAGCCAAAAACTTGACATCTCAAAAATTGAACCTCGACAAAATAGAATTCTGTCCGAATGAACGCAAAACCCCCCAACACCAATATCGAGGATCTGGTGTCAGATCGCTGAAAATTGAGCCCGGGACCCATGAAAATCTAGAGAGAAGGCAAAGCTTTTATGAGAGAGAAACTAGATCTGGAAATAAAAATATCCCAAAATATCCCACACGCCTGATATTTATAGAAAATGCCTAAAATCCACGGCTCAATCTACTGAACCCCTAGTCTAGTCGACTAGATGAAGCTACTAGAATCACCAAAATAAGCCTTGTCGACATCGTTCAGTCGACTGAATCCCAATTCAGTTGATTAGATCCACCCCCACTCGACTGGGAAAACCTATCTAGTCAACTGGACCGCTGGGAAAAAGGCCCTTTTGCATCAAACAGGTTTTTCAGCCTTAAACCAAACCAAACGAGCCTTAACCAAGCCCGAGAATGCATAAAACTCCTACGCACAGGTTGTTCTACTATGAAGAAACAAAACCCTAACATACCGAGATCAAAGATTAACTCAAACTCCGTCAATTCTGAAATTATTCCAAAAATAAAATAGATCAGAGTCTCACAACACATCATCCTGAAGTCGCAAAATAATCTGAACAAGTGCATCCCTCTCTCTACCAACTTCCCCAACCACCTGAATGTAGAGCAAAACATGCCATGAAAAAGAGAGTAAAAAATAAAGAAATACTAATTATGACCACAACTTATAAAAATAACTAGACACTGACCTCAATAAGTTCATCACTAGCATCAGCACACTTGGGCTTCTCACCTTTGGAGATATGGATATCAGCTTTACTTTTCTTTCGGATCTCATTTATGATTGAACCACTTTTTCCAATAATACAACCAATAAGTGTAGATGGAACAAGAAGCCGGATAGTTACAGTGTCATCATCTTCGTCATTTATCTTCCCTTGGAGCAATAAAACAGCTTCAACTACTATCGGATTTCAAATCATCCGTGGACTGCCCAACAAATAAAAGTGGCCCAAAAATATCAACACACATGGGAAGAGGAATGCCCTAAATAGCAGTTATCCAGACAACATTTAACATGATACAACAGTATAGATAAATAATGATATTGGTTGCCATTACATATCGTCATCACAATAAACATAAATGGAGTGCAATAAAATAAATACACTAAAAAACTTCTTGGAAACAATACGAGCTGTTTTATCGATAAAAAAAAAATACGAGTTGCTTCACCAAATAATTGCTAGAAACCTAAGTTTTTCTTGCTCATCAAGTTTGAGACATCATGACAATCGCCATCAAAGTGTTGAACGACATTCAAAAACATAGCAAGTTTATATTCAATACATTTTACCAGAACATGTATGCAGCAAAGCATCCAGAATAGTGCCTATAAATGATATTAACATGCATAAATATAAATGTAGTCATAGAATCTGAGAGTAAATTTTAGAAACACAAGTTAAAGAGAGAATCAAAAGGAAATGAGGTTCTTCCTGTCCTTCTGCTACCTTTTGAGTACTTTAGGCAAAAAATGTCACACCCTCGACACAAGGCACGTGAACTCCATTAGTTAACTCATTCTTCTTATAACCAAAACTTCTTTAATGATAATCTTGCATATGGAGCCACCATGGTAGTATAGTGTTGCATAATTGAAATGAAAACAAACTCATTTTTTGTTTTGGAAAACACGAAAAAACAAAAAAAAATAGAATTGAAATAAAAGAAGAAAATTTTGGAAAGGATATAGGCCCAATCTTCTCTCATTTTTGGCCTATTGAATACCAAGAATCAAAATTTTAAAAAAATAAAAAGAAAAAGAAACGCAAAATAGAAGAACTGATGAAAACCAGTAGAAATGTATACATATTTTCACAAATAGATTTGCTAATGTTCGACAGCAAATCCAACTTGTAATTAAAATGAAAAATTAAAATAATTTAAAGATGGATAGAAGATCCATCTTCCACCCAGAAAAAGTGCAGCAATTTAATATGTAGAACACCACCTACATTATCAGATCACTATCTCATTATGATGAATATATATAGATAAATCAACATAATTGATGGTTTCGAATTTTGTGCGCAACATTCAGAAAAATATCCGTGGAAAATTGATCAAGAAATAGAGAATAGTATGATTAAGATTACTTTTTGAAGCCACCCAATTGATATTGTTGGCTGCCAAAGGTTAAGAAAATGTCATCTCCGGTTGCTCCGGTTGATGATGAAAACAAATTAAGCTATTACTGTATAAGATTATCGTCCTTAAGCAAACAAATTACAGGACTCCCGTTTAATAGTATGATTTCAGTCATTTAGCTATTACCCTATAAGATTCATGAATTGAAACTATATGTACAATTCAAGGTTTTAACTCCATGTACAATATAAGCAAGCAAACTGTATGTACAATTTGGTTTAACTCTTAATTAACCCTTTAAACTCTTGAGGTTAATTCTCATTTAAATCAAGTTTAACCCAAATTATATCAAAACACTAAAATTAATCTTAATCCCTACCTTTCGGAGCCAAAACCTCATAATTCTGCCCAAATTTTCCAGACTTAAGATTTTAACCAGATTGGGTTCTGACTTCACGAAGCTTCAAAATGTCCCTCGAGTTGATTACACCTCAATTCTCCTCCGGTGGCATCCAATTCCGGGTGTAACTCCATCAATTTGTAAACAAAAACAAGGGGTTAGGGTTTAGATTAACCTTCATGGGAGAGAGAGAAGAAAAGAAAGAAGAAAAAAAACTAGCTACAGCGAAAGCAGAAAAATTCCGCGGGTCTGGGAAATTTTTGGCCAAGGCAGAAACCCTAGGTCTGCCCCTTTCAAAAAAAAAAATTAGCTTCCAACTTCATTGCGATAACGCCGACCAGGGGTTTCGACCCCTTCTTGGAATCAACTTCTTGATGGTCTAAACACAATTATCTTGCTAAGGATATCTCGAATCCGAGCCGGCGCCATCTGATTCAGCCAAACACAGAAGAAGATGAGGAGGAGGGATCCGCGCGGGGAATGAGGGGCCTGTTCGTAGTCCATCACCAGATCCTAAACTAATACCCACATAGAGAGGATGAAGATGAAGAGAATGATCCGAAACCCTAATAGCAGGAATCGGGTGGGGGAGGCGGTAAAGCTTCAGCAGCTCCATTCCCGTAGAACAAAGGAGAGATTAAGAGGTCGCGAGAAGAGAGGGGAAGGGGCCATCTCTTTTGCGTTGGTCTATGGGGTGTTTGGGGCTCATTTGTTTTTTTTTTTATACATGCTCTCTCTCTCTCTCTCTCTTTTGTTCTCTAGGATTTTATAAAGAAAGCCACATTTAGGGGTTTATTTTAAAGAGAAAGCCACATTTGGGTTTTTTTATTCCTCTAACTCGAAATTATGAGAATAACTTGTTTTATTCCTCAATTAATCAAACTCTAATTTAAGTAATTATGTTATGATTTTTCCATCATTTATATAACTAATTATTAATAATTTTTTCGGTGTCCCAACACACCCCGACCACACATAATATATCATAGTATTGTAAAAAATCATTTCTAAGAATTTTAATTATATTAGAGAAATTAATAAATGCTAATAAACTCGTACCGGACCCACTACAAAAACACATATATAACAACAAATTGAGCAAAAAGAAACACACACCTCTGTAGTTGTGACGGTGATAATACACTCGCCACGACCAGCCTTCTCATCATCAACTTCAACACGAGCACCACTCGTCTGCCTCACACTTTTAATGGTACTTGCGGTCCTCGTAATGTCAGTTTAATATTTTTTTTATAATTAATACTGTTAGATAATTTTTAAAAAAATACAAAATTATATTTTTTAAAAATTTAAATAAAACTTATTAAGAGGTGAATAATTGGAGAGTGTAAAATTATATATACTTAATAGAAAAATATACATAACAATAGTACAAGATAATATATTTTTATTTTCTATTACTATTTTTAAGTATTTTTGATTATTGTATAACTAATCTCATAAATTTTTTAAGTTCTAAAATTAAAATCTAAACAATTATGAAGATAGTTTTTCAAATAAAAAATTTATTAATTTTGAGAAATGAAAATAAAAATAATAATAATAATTAAAAACAATTCTAGAAACCAAAACGACGTGGTTTTTATACAAGTAATTTTTGCCAAATTAATAATAATATAGATAATTTTTGCCAATTTTTGCAAGTTTTGCCAAATAATGTTTTGGTACCAAATTTCCCGCTAAATGAAAACCTAGGCCCAAAAGATTATACTTTTGCCTACCAAAATTAGTTTGGTTGCCAAAACCTCTAAACTTTCGCCGACCAAAAATGTGGTTGGTCGTGGAAAAGGTACTTTTGCTAACTAAATTTTATGTAGTCATGAAAAATTATATACTTTTACTGACTAACAGGTGTTTGGTAGGAAAAAATGCTAGACTTTTGCCGACCAAACTGGGTTTGGTCGCGAAAAATGGTAGTTTCACCGACCAATTTGTATTTGGTCGCGAAAATGCTACACCTTTGCCGACCAAACTGTATTTGGTCGCAAAAAGTCTATACTTTTGCCGACCAAAATGCATTTGGTCGACAAAAATGTATTTTCTTGTAGTGTGGGTCGACACCAATGAATTTATGAGTCGGCACCAAAGTCTCACTTGAAAAATTAAAAAAATACATGAGGTCAACACCAAATGTTTCATGAGCTGACACCACGTTGTGGGTGAGGTAAATGTAGAAATAAGGTCGACACTAACGAAGAACTGAGTCGACACAATCATTTGAAGAACTAAGGCATAAATATTTTGTGTTGACACAAAAGGACTTTGAGTTGAATTTCAAATCTCGCGCTGGTTCCAACAGTATGATTTTAGAGCATTGATTGCCTCCCCCAACCCACCAATGGTCATTTACTTCAAATGGTTATATAAGTAGTTAATTTTCAGAGTTATAAATTTTTGGACACTGCTCTATTGCTTGAATTTAAAGTTCAAAATCTTTAAGAAGCATTTACAGCTTATTTACACCTCCAACCTAAACTCACACTTTCTTACTCATTTATTTCTAATCATTTGTAAAGAGTATTAGTTAGTGTATATTTGATTCTCTCACATTTATTGTAATAGATGGTGAGTCACTCTTGATTCTTTAAAAGAGTGAGTTAACTTCTTAAAGAAG
This sequence comes from Heliamphora pulchella, assembly GCA_032270985.1. NCBI lineage: Eukaryota > Viridiplantae > Streptophyta > Magnoliopsida > Ericales > Sarraceniaceae > Heliamphora > Heliamphora pulchella. Next base: position 39,890 of record JAULJZ010000560.1, read on the forward strand.
AGCTTAAAAGAGTTTTAAAAAAATGAAGAATTATTTTGTAAGAACTTCTTGAGACTGTAAAAGGTTTTTGAATGCGCATATTTAGCATTCAATCCTAGTGGATATTCCTCAGGGGAGTCTTGAGGAGTGAATGTAGGTTTGAAAAAAACTAAATCACTATAACTCTTTGTGTCTGGTTTAATTTCTCTCTCCTTAATCTCTTTAATTTCTTATTGTCATATATCTTACTATATTTGTTTGTGAAATTAAAAAGTTTTATAAAAAGTGTTAGAACAAGGCAACCCAAGAAGGGGGTGAATTGGGTTTCTTTAGCAGAAAAAGAGATTAAATACTTTTTCTGAAAACCTTTTGTTTTTTTTTATATACCAGACAACTATATATGCAAATGTGAAATCAAGCAATTATCAAAAGAAGAGGGATAGAGATAAAGAACCAAACAC
>JAULJZ010000591.1:411-17259 GCA_032270985.1 Heliamphora pulchella
TCCTACCCCCGGTAGTCCATCAAGCTTTCCCTCTAGCTCCTCAGGCCCTATCCAATTTTTTGATTTTCCAAATACGACGCAGGGAGTGATAGAGGCTGATGTTCTCCAGCGACCGCCTTTGACAGCACGTGCTCGTGGCAGAGGACGTGGGCGTGGGAGAGGTAGGGCGCATGACGTTGCGGTGCCCGAGCAGCTTCCACCCGGTCCTAGCCAATGGACCCCCAGTCTCAGCTCACGTAGGCGTCCACAGACGGCCACTTCCACATTGCGCATTTGGACAAGGCGAGTACAGATCAGCTACCTACCACTGCTCTTGGTCAGGCAGTCAGACATGCAGGAGTCACGCCGGGTCACGAAGAGCTACTTGTGGACCAGCCGACAGCCTCTCACCGGCATGATGCAAATTTACCTCCCCACACGGATACATCCCCAGCACACATGCCACCGACAGTACAGGGCAGACCACAGGTGTTCCAGCATAGGAGCAAGAGGACCCGGCCACCGCAGCGTCCATGCGAGACTTAGTCTCCAATCTTTTATTACATGTTAGCCTATAGTGGCTAGGATGTGGCCACCGATGTACACTTGTATCATTGATATTTATTTGATGTAGTATGTATCTTTTTGAACTTCAAGTGTATTCTAATGGTAATTTTAGGTATCTTACATTTTTGCATTCTGGTTAGTGTATTGATTCGAACGAAACTGAGCAAGGGCTAATCATAACCTTTTACGAGCGAATTGTTCACACCTTGGTAAATATTTACACCACATGTAGGCTTCATTTTGCATCCAGTATGGCAACTTTGGCAGGTCCTGGTTAGTATATTAGCTACTATGTGACTTTATTATATTATGTATACATGACTTCTATTTCCCTTGATGTGGCATATCTACATTATTTGTTTGCTGACTACCAGTTTATGTAGGTCCTACAATATATACTGGGCCCCATGATTGAATCTGGACTAACATTAAAGCCGAGGTTCAGAAAAGTCTGGATTCGTAGCAACCAGTATAACATATTTTATTAACATTTTTTTTAATAAAAAGGTAATATATTGGATTATATTGTACCATTTTGTATATCGTTATACTACTACCTAATTACGGTTGTTGAATCCAGAAGCAGGAAATAGGTGGGTGGCCCAAGAAGTACGTGGATATGTTGAAACTGTCTTCAACACCCAGTTTACAAATGTCTCAAAGGTCAGTGTTACTTTCCCGATGCAATTATCAATGTTGCCAGTCATGTATGATAAATTAGTTTATCTAATTAGTTTCTTTTATTACTTATAACTGTTTGGACCATCCATTACAATGATCAATCTGTTTTCCTTATGCAAGGTTCGGATGAAACCTACTGCTGAGACTCTTACGCACATTGTGACCGTGAGTAACTTCAAGAACCTGCAATTTATGTATATAGTTCAATCGATGAATGTTCTGGGAAGAACACCCTCCCAGAACACCCATGGATTGGATGTGATTTTTTGAACTGTGATTTATTTTATATATGTGAACTAAAGAAAATAGGCAAACGTAAAAATGTTTCAAGATATTAAATAGTTGATTAGAAGCTTGTCAAATCGCTTTAAGAACCTGCAATGTATTTGCGTTTGAATGTTGGGATTATTTAACATGTGATATTAAAATGGTTAATCGGTGGAATAGTCGAAATACAGAGAAAATTCTGCCGACATTTTTACTGTTTGACACTTAGACAAATTTTTGAGTTTACAAGAATGATAACATATAAAATGGAAGTGCAGTTAAACATGTGATATTGTATGGTCATATATGCTACGCTTTTATGAATGTAACTATAACAATGTTGGATTCAAACTTTTTTTGTTGTGATAATTATACAATTATACCGTGGGATAGTAACAATCTGCTAACTGCTTAAACATGGTGTGTGAATAGTTTGATAGAATAGCAAACCATTCAGACACTTTAAGGTACACAGTTTTTGTCTTGGGATGAACTAGTAAAAGAAATGAGAAGTGTATAGAAATGTATTTGGAAAGGAAGCTGTTATTCTTAAGCACTTTTATTTTTTTGAAGCTCTCATAATGGTTGTATAACTTGTGATAATAAGATATTGTTTGTTGGCCCAACACAGGTGCTTTTCGGCACTATTTACAGGATAGATTAAGCAAAAGATCTGGGAAGATTCGTGATGAAATATATTTGAAACTCTGCACAAGTACAAGTTAGTGTTTCTGTTGTAGACTCATCTTTTGGATGGGAATAGTAACAACCAACCGAGCCCGCATAAGCAAGGGGAAGAGATGCCATGTTCTTGAGTTGGCTTTTGTTAGATGTTTTAAGAAATGGATTTTGTTATGTGAAGTAAGACTACTCCCAATTTACTCTTTTATTAATAAGTTCCCTATTTGTTTGCCAGGAGTGGATAAAGGAAGTCAACTGTCACTCCTTGGTGAGTTGCTGCTTATCAGGTTAAGTAAGATTACTCCCAATTTACTCCTTTATTAATGGTAATTTTCTGTGTATGTGGGAATAAGTTTCTCAATTACATGTAGATTATTTTTATGTTAAATAAAAATTGGATTCTCAATTTTCTTGCTATCAAAGTGTTTGAAGAGACGGTCATTAAATTCTAATGTGAACCTATCGCGTTTGGATGTGGCTTTTCATGTTTCTGAACCTAATTAATTGGCTCTGCACCTAAGTACACAATTTTTTTGTACATAACCTGAATACAAGAAATTAATAAAATAGAATCACCAACTATGAAATTTTACCGTGTAAGGCCTTCTATTGATGTCAAAGTTTTTTTAACTGATCTTTCCTGACCTTAAGAACTAGCATATTTTAGACAAAATTGAACTAAGGTAGACTTGGGGAATAAAAATTATTTGGTAGCTTCATAGTATCATGTGGCATTAATAGATTGTTTTTATGAAATTTTTGATTGGAACTTTGATTCCCATGTGGGAACTTTGATACCAATGTTTCCGCTCTTACATTCATATGTTTTGTTTGGCTTAAATTGTGTTTTATAGTGTTGAAGTTTGATTGGTTTGTAGTCACTTTATTATTTGTTAAGTTACATGTAGAGAATAAACTAACTAAAAGTAGTTTAAAAATTATTTTTGCCCTTTCCTGTTTCGTATTTGTTGTTTTGCATTGTATTTGAAAAAAAGATAAAAAAAACAAGTGGTTTTTAGGCAGTATCTAGGAAGCATTAGCATTTTTTTCTAATATTTTGATTAAATTATGTTTAACAAAGAAACTTGGTTGCTCTAAAGTTATGTTTTGATTAAGTTATTTAACTCGTCTTTAGATCCCAATTCTCATGTTGATAACCAGTGATCTGTTATGTCTAGATATTAGTGCGCTGGAGTTAGTTAATCATCAGCTGTTGTGAGCTTGGCATTGCATTTTGAGGGTTTGGCTTGGGCTATTGAGATAAATTGATGTGTTCCTTGCATTGTGGTTCAGAAGATTAAAGATGGTTGGGGCTTTCATTTTCCATTTGCTTGCAGGTTGTGGGCAATAACTGATGGTTTTGTAGAATGCTGGTATAGAAGAAGGTTGATGAAGATAGTTCAGCATTTTTATTGTTTTAGACATCATTTTTATTTTTATTGGTACAGAAGAAGGTTAATAAAGATATTGGTTGTTGTCATTTACACATGCTTTGATATATGCATGTATGTGCATATTGTAACTAAGTTTGTCTTTCTTGATTGTGGTCTTATGAATCAAATCAGTTCCATTTTTTTCTCCTTTTATCATTGTCTTAAAAATAATCCTAATTCATTCTCTATTTTTTATTTGACACTTTCTATGTTTGCATCAATACTTTCAACGGTCTCTTACGCAAATCATTTGGAGTCAAGTTAATAGGTCATGAACAACAATCACAAGTTGTAGTGAATGTAAGGTATAATTGCGTTTGAATGTTGAGATTGTTTAACATGTGATATTGAAACGGTTATACCGTGGAATAGTCGAAAAACAGAGAAAACTCTGCTGAAATTTTTACTGCAATTCACTTAGAAAGATATATGGGCTTACGAAAATAATAACCTTGAAAATATTATTAAGTTTGAAAATATATTTTGGCCATCAAATGATATTTGTCGATCATCGTCGTCGTCGTCGTCGCCGCTAAATATATCTATAAATATTTATATCATAAAATAAATTATTTTTAAAAAATACTTTAAATTTATATAATAGGATAGCTTATATTATTAAAAATATTCCTTTGTAACACATTTTTAAAAATTATGTGAGAGCTAAACTATCTTTTAATTAGGATTCATTCACTCAACTTTTTTTTCTTTTCTCTATTTCAAATAAATTTATTTTAAATCTATTTATGTGCTCATCTCTCATATTTGAGGCTCTATTAATCATTTCTCTTGATCTTATAATAATTATTTTTACTATTGATTGCTATAAAAAATATTGATTTTGATATCGAAGTGCTTTAACTCATTTGAGATGAACTTGTTAAAAATATGAAATCATCACATACATTTCATCCTGCCTAAAAGCATGCTTATCAAACGCGTTTTATAGTTTACTCTAAAAGCGTGTTTGATAAACACACTTTCATTGAAAATAAATTTTGACATAAAACGTATTTACCAAACACGCTTTATTAATAAACTTAAAAGCGTGCTTAGCAAATACGTTTTCATTGGAAATGAATTTTAAAATAAAAGGTGTTTACCAAACACGCTTTATTAATAAACTTGAAAACGTGTTTAGTAAACACGCTTTTATTAAATTTAGGGTAATTTTTACTAAAGTCCCATTTTATATTTCATTTTACTAAAAAGTCCTAAAAACAAATTCAACTTTGTTATAAGTCCCATTTCGAAATAGGATGCCGATTATACCCTTCCATTGAATTGTTCATTCGCGCCTTTGTTTTTCGTCCAAATTTCATAACAACGGCTATCGAAATATCAACAAACAATCTACTCAAAATCAACCATCTCCGAAAAATCAAGAAATCACCATCCACGGACTGCGAAAAAGCCGAGGAATATTGAGAAAAATGCATGGATGGATTGCGATTTGAATTTGGCCCGTGATGTAGATTCGAAGAACAAACAACTTCATACTCGCCGAAAATCAAATAGCATGTCATTCTCCAAAGTTCCCAAAGATAATATCACAGATTTGTATCATATTGAGCTATTTTTTCTGCGCATTTCGAAGCCCTAGTTTTCTGCGCATTTTAATTTGCAGAAAATGATACAACAAACAGAAAATGATACACCCAACAGAAATCCAACAGAGAATAATACTGCCAACAAAAAATGATACACCAAAATGAAATCTAGCAGAAAATGATACTGCCAACAGAAAATGATACACCCAAATGAACATTATACATCGTTAGAAATCTTGCAGAAAATGATACAGTCAACAAAGAATGATACACCCAACAAAACATTGCACACCAACCTATCTTCAACCTGTAGTACAAGTATCATTTTCTGCAAAGGAAATGAAAATATCCTGATATGAAAAGGAAATGGGATTTTGAAAAGGAAATGAAAAGTATCCTAATGTGAAAAGGAAATGGGAATATCCTGATATGAAAAGGAAATGGGATTTTGAATGATGTGAAAAGGAAATGGGAATATCCTGATATGGAAAGTATCATTTTCTTCAATCTGCGTGGTGTACTGGTGTTTGCGTGAGAAAAGAAAATGGGATTTTGAAAAAAGATTCCTGATATGAAAACAACCCTATTACCGTATCACATTAATTACAAATAATAAAGGGTATAAATGTCTATTTTTTATCTAAAATTTTAAAAAATGACTTCATAGAATATCATACTTTTAATAAGAACTAATCCCCAAGCATCTTTTTAAAATGGGATCTATCCCTAATTTACGCTTAAATTTATACTGAAAACGTATTTACTAAACACGCTTTATGTATAAATCCAGAAAGCGTGTTTGCTAAACACGTTTTGATATTGTTATTTTCATTTCCTTCGAGGTTAAGCTTAAAACGTGTTTAGCAAACACGCTTTCTATTAAAACGTGTTTGCTAAACACGCTTTTACATAAGTTGGGAATTAAGTTTTAAAAATCCTATTCCGTTAATTAAGTTCCAAACTTCACGTATTTTGGTGAAAGAGCCCAACCCCTCCCCTCCCCTCCCCTCCCCTCAATTTTCTTTCCTCAAGACCAATAGAAGTGTTGTTCCTAACTAAACTACATTTAATATCATTCTGTGGCTGACAGTTCAAATATTCTATATGCACTTTTTTTTTTACATACGGAGAAAAAGATAACCAGAGATAAATATGCATACTTATACAAGTTATACAAATATAAATTCCAATTTCTTATGCTTCAACTTCTAAGTTATAAAATTCTTACGCAGAGAATTTAGATAAAACAAATGAGGTTCCCACTAAATGTTAGCAAATTAGTTAACAAAACACAGATTTTCAGCAGAAAATTTATAACAGAACGGGCAGCAAGGCAAACGAACTTTAAATGAAAAACGGAGGGAAACAATTGGCATAACCAACCTCGAATTAATCTGTTAGCCATTCTCTGATACTTCTGGTTGTCAACCGTCACAGCAGGAGGCGGAAGCAAAACCGGCCACCAACTCGGCAACTTATTCCCCTCCGTCTTCCAAACCCGAGTCTTCCGCATTGCCTCTGACGATCTCGTTGCAGTCTCCAGAGCTGGCGAAAGAGGATTTTTCAAAACCCTGAAGTTACTTTGTGGATTCCTTTTCCTCGCAACAACTACTTCTCTTCCCCCAAGACTCCGGTCCCTCCTCCATATCAACCCACTGTTAATACCAAACCTCAATCGACCCCAAAATACTAACCCTAATTTCACCAAAACCCTCAAAGCAAATACGATTACACAGCACCAGAGAACCAAATTGCCCACGAATTTAAGCGTGGACCGACGACACGAAAATATAACCCGCCGATCCGCATCTATGGTGATCAAAGTCTGCAAGTCTTCCAGAGCTTTATTGCCGGACTGAACGAGCTCATCGAACCCCAATTTGGATGAGCTCAATAGCCTTCTTACAGTCAGTGAGGCTTTGTCTGACAAGTGTTCGATGTCGATGACAATTTGGAGCTTCTGATCGGCCGCCGGCGAGGGTTTAGGTTGATTAGGCTTTTCGGGGCTGCGCCGACGATGGTGGTGGCGACGGACGGAATAAGAAATTGTGGAGGTCATGGGAAAACGATGATGATGATGATGATGATGACAATGACGACGAATTCGCCATTTTGGGGTGTTGAAGTGTGGAATTGTGGGAGATGGAGAAGAAAAACAGGGCGATAGCGATGAATTCAGAGAGTAGCAGTTCATCACCAGTGACATTCGAGCAAAGTTCGCTCCCTATAGGAGAGATTTTACGACGTTGGAGGCTCAATTTGTTTCTGTAACGAGTTAAGACTCACAAAACAGCTCCGTTTTTTTCTTCTTTTTGAATTTTTTACATTTTAATTAAATTTAGAAAAAAAATTACATAAACATTCCTTGTACTATTCGCAAATATCACTTAACCCCTAACTAAAAATCCGTATAAAGTGACCCCTACACTATTTATTTATATCATTTTACCCCTCTCCGTTAGAATTCCGTGACACAAGCAAAATAACTGGAGAGGGAGACAAAGTAATACAAATAAATAGTGTAGGGGACACTTTGTACGAGTTTTTAGTTCATGAGAGTTAAGTGATATTTGTGAATAGTGTAGGGGTGTTTTTGTAATTTTTCCTTAAATTTATTTACTTTTTTTTATGAGGAGTACAGGGGCAGCGGAGAGAGGGGAAGAGAGTTGGGGGTACTCGAACCGCTGACCATGTGAGAAGTCTAAAAAATTAAGACCACTGAACTGCCAAGCTCCTCACTTTTTTTCTTTTTAACAAGATGAATTTAAAAAAATAAAAATTTGATGAAAAATTTCTCAAAATAATTTTTTTAATGGAAGAAGAACACTTCTAAAAGCTATTAATGACTAAGATTTCTTGCTTTTAATTTGTTGGACATGAAGTTGATAAAACATTTTTATCTAGATATCCTTGCATTGTATAAATTTCTCATAAAATTCCAATAAGCAAGGGTGTTCAAAAAAAAACAGGAGAACCGATAATCTAAATCGGACTGTATCGATTACTTTTTTGAACGGTTTGATTCCGATTAACACAAAATAAGAACATTTAGAAACGGTTCAGTTTAATTTTTAAAAGAAAAATCAATTTTAAGAACTAAGTAAAATAAAAATATATATGCCACACGTCAATGATCCACATGAGGCACACAGTTACCCCTACCCTAGTACCCTTCAGTCCTCACCCCACACAATAACTCAATAAGATTATTAAGTGAATAAATATTTTTAAAATTTTTTATTTTAGACAAACCCTAGTTAGAGTTGGTCCACTTCTTAGTTTTTCTCTCTCTCTCTCTCTCTCTAAGTTTTCGAGAGTCTTGAGTAGCCGGTGCATGTCGCACCAGCTTACCACTCGTTGTCGCGCCATTCATCGCTCGCCATCGCTCCGTTCGTCGCTCACCAATAAGGGGTGTGCACGGGTTAAAGAAAAATTTTTAATCAACCTACGTTTGGTGGGTAATCGTTTTTTCAATTCACTGTCAATCTACTGATTATTAAAACCATCGAGTTGTGTGATATTTTTTGGCGGTTTAACGGGCGAAAAAATTTTAAAATTTTAAAATTTTAATAATATTTTTCTTAAAATTTGTTTCTAAAAAAAATAAAAACCTATTGCAATTTTTTTTTAAAAATCATATTTAACACATCAAGTAAAAAACTAACTAAAAATAACAGTTGTAATTCAATATTAATATTAATAATAATATAATTAAATATCTCTAACAATAAAATTTATATTGTATACTAGTTAAAAAAAATATTCACAACATATAATTAAAGTAGTAATTAAAATTATAAATATTATAATTTGTTCATTATAAATTATAAGAAATTTAGTTATTAGGATTTTTGAGTTGGTTTAATTTTTGTTATAACAACTAGTAGGTTGTCAGCTTATGACCTTAGAATTTTAGAAAATAATTTTTGGGTTATTATCTTTTTAGTTTTAAAGTTTAAAATTAATTAATTATTATATTTGGACTATTCTAGTGTTGTGTTTATTATTATTTTTGGAGAGCTTACGTGTTCCACAAATAATAATTTTTGGTTCACAGTCGGTCATACTCTAAATTTGGGATATGACAAATTAGAAGTGTTTTTTACTTGGTTGTTTTGAAATATGAGTGTTGTTATCTTTTTTCTTTTTCCTTCACTTTTTCTTCTTTTTCTTTCTCTCTCTCTTTCTGTCTCTCCTTCTTCTCTAAGTTGTCGAGTATGAGAGGGAAGGGGCGATAGAATGGCCTCTTTTATATAAGCTTGGGTAGCTTGTGGGAGCTTTCAAAATTTCCATCAAAGGTTGTGTAGAAGTGGGAGGGAAAATGATGATCCGTGTACTTAGAAGAATAGGAGAAGGGATGAGATGATGGAAGAATCTTGAAGTAGTTTGTTAAGGTATTTATGGTTTGGGTAGATATTAGACTTGAGAGGAAAGAAGGAAGAAGATTTAAGAGCTTGTTTGTGTTAGTTTTTAAGTTAGTTTTTTTTTTAAAAAGCCAGTTTTTAAGTTACATTATTTGGTTTTCAAAAAAAATTGACTTTTTTTTTTCATTTCTTAATCCAACAAAAAAAGGCAATATATATTCCAAACACCTCAACTTATTTTTCAAACAAAATTATTATAATACCCCTTTACATAAAAATTCAACCCTACTTACAAATACAAAACAAAAAGTCATGCCAATATCTCAAATACTACAATTTAAAAGTTAAAAATAAGAGTATTTTAGACATTTTAATAAAAAGTAAAAAAACTACTATAAAAAATTATCTCAAACACTCTCACTTTTTTCTCTTCTTTTTTTTAAAAAAAAATTAAACCTCTTAAAAGATAAGCTTAAAAGCTATCCCAAAGAGGCTTAGTGTGGTATGGCCTTTGCTTAACTTGTTGGTTTTAAGGGAAATGTGTGCTTAGCTATTTCTCATCAATGGAGTGGGACCTTCTTTTCATTTGATCAGTCATATTTTTCCTTTTTTTTAAATATATTGATTAATAATTAAATTAGGGTTTTGCAATTGGACCAAAAAGTTTGGGTTTAATCTTGTCCATCCTTGGGCTTGTTGAAAGAATTAGGTTTTGGGCTTGAAAAAAGAAGTCCTTGAGCTTATGCTTGGTTTTGGGCCTTTGATGGTCTTGGGCTTTATATGGAAACTTTAGGAGGCCTTTTTATTGAACTTGGGCCTTGCTCGGATTTTGGACCTTATGAAAATTTAGGTGTAACATCCAGAATTTCGTATTTATTTTACAATAAAAAATAATAATAAATTAATAATCTTAATTGTAATATACACGCACACACACTGAAATTAGAGATAATTTTAAAGTTTTAAAAAATGCAATGAATAAAAAATTTAGAAACCCAATTTTTTGAAAATAACCTTCAGAAGGCTTTCTATATAAACCCACCTTAAGTCTCACCCAAACCCATTCGGTGGAAAAGAATTGCAGAGACGCCACAGCTGAGAAAATTTTAGTTGAGGGAAAAAAAAATCATTCTTTGATTGTACAGTAAACAAACTCCGATCATCGTGAAACTATAGGCATACATTCTCTATGACACCCCGACTTTCGGATACATCATTGAAACAATGCTTTCCTTAATTACTTGTGAAAAATAACATATATTTTTTTGAAAGTAATTAACTTAATTCAAGAGAATAAGCCAAAAGGAGAGAGACTTTAATAAATCAACAGAGAATCTCCAATATTACAAAAGGTACTTCCAAATCTTGAAATTAAAATATTACATCTCCAGACTAACTCAAAAATTCCTACACGGTTTCTTCTTTTGCGTCGGGCAAAGTCCTGGGCTCCTCCTCCTCCTAGGTCGGGATGGCTTCCTCGTATATTTCTTCTTCACTTGCCATTTAAAATGCTGTGAGCTACGAGCTTAAATGAACAATTATAAGTCTACTAACTTACCCATAAATACGCCAATACACAACAATATACATACAAGAGATAAGCAATTATGCACACTAACTAATGCAAGGGGTTCAACTTAAAATCACTATGTTCTTTTTGTTCAAGCTTCCAAGGTTCAACGTTCTAAAGAAAGTAGTTTTCCCTCGGGTTTCGTCAAAGAACCCATTTCGATAATCATTGCCACGTTTCCACAATGAGCCTCACCACCATGGTACCATTACGTTCCCATACACTTATGTCCCATACACCTTGTCCCCGCCACATCATCCTTCCCGTCCAGTACTAAGTGTACTCGGCTCCGTCCCATACTATATGTACACGGCTGAGTGCCATGAGATGGATCAAGACAAGGCACGGCTTATGACATAGCATGGCTCAAGACATCAATGGATCCTTTCTCATCATCATAACACAATATACAACCCATCCCATGTCAAAACCCAAGTTTGTTTCAAAGAATAATGTTCGTTCGTAGTTCATTGTTTGGTTCCCTATACATGTACTTGGTCAACTAATCATGCTTTCAACACAAGGTGTCTAACCACTCTTAAACATGCTTTACATACTATAAAAGCATCAACAAGTCTCATTCATACTAAGATATAAGCAAAACACAACTAATCACACACTTAAGCATCATCATTCAACTACACTAAAAATTCAGCTTTATAGGTTCTGTTTGTAAAATACTTTAAAAATACTAAACATTATTTGTTTACTACGAAATCTAACAGGGTGATAGATATACATGTTAGGAACATTGTTCATGAAGAAAGTTAAGCCGTGAGTCGCTTCTAAACAAGGGCAAAAATTTGTTGAACAGAAGAGGTCAAAAAATAACGTTGTTTGGTAAAAACGGGTTTTAGAAAAAATCGTCCAGTAAAATCACTCCAAATAAATTTTAAATGAAAGATAACTCAAACATATATCTCTGGACATAAAATGTGGCCTGAGAGAATTTTTTTGCAATTTGCTAAAATTCAAAAAATTGGACTGTTTTTCTATTACTTTGGCGTAAAAGTGTAAAAATTATGTTTGGGGCACTTGGACATCATTCTAGGTTTTATCAAAAATCACATGCTAAAAATAACTTCATAAAGCTCCAGTAAAAACAAATTTTGAAAAATACACTATTTGGTTTATTGAAAAACTCAAGTAAGATGAGAAGAATGGCTTCGTTTTAGTTTTTCTTCGGTAAACTTGTTCCTATTCTTGTTTAACTTGTATTATGGGTCCATACATGTTATTTAAACTCAAAAATCAGTGTACTCTAGAGGTGTTAATATTTACATATCATTCTTGTTTAAATCATAGAAAAGAAAAAACAAAACACGAGGCGTCATTCTAAGCGCAACAACTAAGCTATTTTCTATTAGATTCTTTTTAAACCTTATTGTTTCTAATCTTGGTTATAGCTTTTTAGATCATATTATTTGTTGTAGAGAGGGGTTAGAAGATAATGTTAAAAAGAGTTTTAGGAGTTCTTACCTGAAGGTCTTGATCAATGGAAATTAGGACTTAAGCTTTAGTTCCAATAGTTTTTCCTTATTCTTCTTCTTTTCTTTCTTTCTTTCTTTCTTTCTTTCTTCTTCTTCTTCTTCTTCTTCTTCTTTCTTTTTCCTTCTTGGGACTCTCTCTCTCAAGGCCTCTCACTTAGCCGAATTTAGTGAGGAGGGGAGATGGGATGGCCTTGCTTTTATAGGCTTGAGGAGGGGCTTGTTGTGTAATTTAATCAAGGTAGGTTAAGGACCTCTTGTGTAATTATAGCCTAGTAGGTTGATGTGTTGTCAAATGGTAGGTGATGGAGAGTTAGAAAAAATTTAGCTGAATAAAACTCTTTCAGCTAAAAAGAAGCAGAAAAGTGTTTAAAATATCTATAAAAATATTTTGGCACAAAAGATAATTGGTGGATAAGATTAATCTAATTTTCTATAATCAAGATTTTGGCTTGAAAAATGATAGGTGGAATTTAAAAATATTAATTCTATATAGAACTATTAATTTTTATACACAAAAGTCCCAAGATAGTACAATTTGGTGTTTACTTCCAAGAAAAATCCCCTAAAGCAATAAAGTACAAGTAGTCTCACTAGGCTTTGTAAGACTAGGTTTAAGGGTGATCATGACTTTGGGAGAAAATATAGTTGCTTTGAGTTCTTACAATTAAAAGACAGATTAAAGTAAAGTAGCAGGAAGGTATTTAAAATATCTTTGAAGATATTTTGGCTCAAAATGATGGAGGATTAATATTTATTTATATATTTAATTCTTATTTATAATTATAGAATCTCTACACACAATATGGATTTAAAATTATATTTTAATTAATGAGATTATGGGGGGCCACCATATGATCAAAAATCTTTACACATATAAATATATATGAATATATATTTAAAAAGAGAATAATATTTTTCGGCCCAAAAGAATTTATATTTTTGGGCTCAACATTAAAAATTTGCTAGGCTTGATCCATAGGTTTCCTTAAAAATTAATGGGCTTAATTAAGAGATTTGGGCTATTAATTTTGTTGGGCCTTTAATCCTACTTAGACTTTTATTTGTGTTTTGGGCCTTGTGTGCATTTGGGCTTTGCTGTATTTCGGTCTTATTAAATACTTTGAACTTATATTAAGCTTGGGCCTCATTAATACTTGGGTTTTAATTATGCTTTGACCAAGTTTGAATATTTGGCTTTGATTATACTTGGGCCACACTTTTAAGACTTAGGCTTTTACTCGTCTTAGGCCTAGATTAGTTTTGGATCTTGATTGTTATTTGGGTTTTATTAATCTTTGGGCCTTGTTTGAGTCTTGGGTCTTAATTATGCTTGGCCACATTTAAATCTTTGGACCTTAATTATGCTTGAGCCTTGTTTAATATTGGGCTTATAAAAAGAATTAGAGTTTGGGCTTGCGAAAATATTCTCTTGGGCCTTCAATTGGTTTTGGATCTTTAATAAACTTTAGGTTTTTTTATTAATCTTGAGCCTCACCTGGTTTTGGGCCTTATGGAAAACACTTGGGCTTATTATTTGATTACAGTCCAATTGGGTCTTATGGGAACACTTAGGCTTTTATTTGATTGTGGGCCATGTGGTAAGTTGGGCCTCTTTTAACTTTTTGGGTATATGGGAACTTGGGTATTTTTATTTAAGTTGGGCCTTTTTGTGTTTAGGCAAATTTTGGTTATTCTTTATTTGGATATTTATTTATCTTGGCCCTTTCTTTTTAGGTTTGTGTTTTGCCCCGTTAAGTTCTCAACAAAACTATTTCTTCCATATACTTTATATTCTAGGGTTTTACGAGTAATAAGAGAAATTATTACTTCCATTAATGTTTTACCGTACTATTAAAAAATATGGGGTATTATATTCTCGGCACTTAGTTCTTGATATTCATCGGTGTCGATCGTTGATATGTGATCTAAAGCCTTGTTTGATTTATTAAATGACTTTTTAAGAATAAAATATAGAATGAAAAAAAAATAGAAGAGAGGGGGAATGCATTTACTCCACTCAGAGAGAGAGAGAGAGAGATGCATTTACTTCGGTTATGACGTAAATGCATTTGCATTAACTAGTATACTTAACACACACTATATATATGACGATGGGCGAAGAGTATAAATAGGTAGTATTGGGATGAAAAAAAACAGAGAAGAAAAGAAAAAGCAAACCGTTAGAGCCTTCCCAACTTTGGGCAACGATGTGACATGATATATTCACGAGGGCTACGGTGCACCCAGTGTATTCGATTTAATTAGATAAGTTTTTAATCATAAACAAAAATATATCTTTATGTTTTTTGACATGTAGAATTCAATTTTGAAATTATATTGATAAAATTCCTATACTAAAATATTAATATAAATTAAGTAATAAAAAAATATATACATTTATGTATTTACATGTTTATGTGAAGAAAAAAATCAAAATAGCAATCAAACGAAAATAAAACTAGAATTCGGAAAAGAGAATTGTAGCAAAGATTTGGCATATTAATGGCTATCAAGAATGTTTTTTTATTAGGTGTAAAAGAGTTAAGTTTTTATGGTGCGCCCTAAATTTTTCGGATCAATTAGGTGTGTTTTTAATCACCGAAAGAGTTTATCCTTAGGTTTTTGACATACAGAATTTATATCTCGAGTTATTTTGATTAAATTCTTATTGTAAGATATTGATATAAATTAGGTAAGAAAAAAAATAAGTTTAAGTAGTTAATTGATAAGATCAATGGTGTAATTTTACTTGATTATTATCATATTTTAATGTGTTACTAATTGAATCTATATTAAGATAATTAATGGTTTAGATGCTATTATAAATTAAACATTAAAATTGTATATATATATATAACTTAAAAGAAAAATAGGAAATAATAAAATATAATTAGTTAATAAAAAGTATATATATTTTATTCGATAAAATTAACGGTGGAACCTAATCTGATTATTGTCATATTTTAATATGTTATTATTCGATTCTGGATTAGAATAACCAATGGGTTTGATCAAACTAAATATTATATTTTAAATATTATTAGAAATTATGCATTAAAACTTTAAGATACTTGGTATGAATGAAATCTTAATTAGGGGGTTCGCGTAGTATTTAAACGTTATTTGTGTTGGCATTAATATTAGATTTTATATTTGCATAATTCAGGTCGGTGCTGATTCATTTGCCCGGACCCCAGACGAGTGGTTTTGCATGCTACGTATTTTCTTAAAAATCACCCATGTTCCCAAATAACTTTTGAAAATTAAAATAAAAATAAAAACTATTTTCAATACAAAGATGTAAATTTGTTATGTAAATTTCATTGTGTGAAAATTATTTGTGACTTATTCAAGTGTTATATGTATCTTTTTATACATATTTTTGTGGTACAATTTATGAGATTCTATTGGGACTATGTTCATTCGCAACAAAATATTTTCTTTGTGCGTTGGTAAAAAAAAACATGCTTTTTGGGGGAGAGATACTATTTCACCAATCGAGTCACAGGTATCTAACATATTCATACCTAACGATTTTCCACAAAGTGGTGACGAAACGTATAACTTGTACAAATCTTTCCATTTTCCAAGTCGATCCGATCCGTTCGTTCGTAGAGCTATTTACTCGATCGCAGACATTTCTGGAACACCTCTAACAGTTCAAACTCCAAGGGATGTGCCATCTACGGAGGTGACTCTGACCGCTAGAGAAAATGCCACAGCCTTGCGCTCGTGGTGTCTCTAGTGCCTAACGGTTTTAGAGAAAATGCTTTGTATTTCGAATGACTCTAAACTGGTTCATTTAAGAGAAAAGATTCATACACCATCCTGTGGTGACTCTAAGTTCAATGTTGGATTTAACGGGCCAAGAATGTTCTCAGTTTCTTTGTATGTGGCATTGATACTTATTTTATTTATGGTTCCCGCCGAGTATAGATGATCATGTTGTTATCGCATTGTGATGCTGATTGTTATTAGGGGCTTTCAGTTAAAGGTCCAAAAAAATAAGTTTTAATGCGCAAAGGCCATCAACAAAATTTTTAATGCACAAGGTCCAATTGCGTGATTTCTTCCAAAAATACTTTGCAAACAGATAAATTTTATTTGTTTTGCATAACAAATTGATAAATTTATCTATTTGATATTCATCTGTTTGATAAATTTATCTGATAAATTTATCTGTTTGCATACTTATGCTTAATCGATAAATTTATCTGTTTACATATCAAAACAAATAATGCAAACAGATAAATTCATCTGTCTGCT
>JAULJZ010000602.1:0-17259 GCA_032270985.1 Heliamphora pulchella
TGTAATCAAGGGTGAGTCACCCTTTAGCCTTTGAGTGAGTGAGTGAAACTCATCAAAGAAGAGTTCAAGAGAGATTAAAAGAAAATAGGGGCTTGTTTTCATAGGATCTTCTTGAAGTTGTAACAGGCTTGTGAATGTGCCCGTAAACATTCAGATAGCTCAAGTGGAATCTTGAAGCTTGTAAAGACTTGGAATACACCCGGAAGTATTCTGAATAGTGAAAATACTCAAGGGAGATCTTGAGGAGTGGATGTACGCTAGGATAAAGCCGAACCACTATAAATTCCTGGTGTCTTGTTCTATTTCTCTATTTCTCATCTTTTAATATTTGCATTGGTTATATATCTGCATATCTTGCTTTATTACTATATTAAAAGAATTCTAAAAGAGTTTTTTAAATTACTATTGCCTTTTTAAAGACTCAATTCACCCCCTCTTGGGTTGCCTAGTTCTTACAATTAGTTATTGATTCGTCGTTGATGACAGTATAGTATCTTAACTTACTTCACAATGAAATCAACTCGAGTCTTAAAATTATAACAAGCACGTAAGTTTGGAGATTTTTATACATCATAGTTAAAGCTTTTTTGTTTATTTATTGATTAGTTAAAATGTTATTTTTATTTAGTGTTCTCAAAATTTACGAAACTACAAAGAACAGGAGGAGAATAAGTTTAATTTGGAAAGTAGTTCAAGGATTAATTTTATTTAACGTTTGAATGTTTCAACAGTAATTTGTCAGAAAAAAAATAAAAATTATTCTTGTATATGTAGTGTCCCCGGCAACCTACAAATGTGGAATGTGAGTTTTATATGATGAGATTCATGAATGATTTGATTAAATATAGAAACATTTTAAGGAGACCAGATGTAAGTTTAATTTTTTACTTCCTAGTGTTATTTGTAATTACTATACTAATACAATTTGTTGTTAATTTTTTTTTTTTTACATGAACTCTTGCAGTTCAATGGGAAAAACTTTTACACGGATGCCAAACTTGATAAAGTGCGAGTTGAATGGATCAATTTCATTTTAAATAATATATGAGTTCCTCTTTGCAAGGTATTCTTCTTATAGAAAAATCATTTAACTATATATCTTGGAGTTAACCCCATGTATAATATTGTTCTTTTAGCAAAACCATTTATATATGAATTACGTGTGGCAGGAAGCTTATGTAGTGACTAGTGAAGAATGCCAAGAGAAATATACCCAGAGCCTCTGGTGTTTCATGATGGAAGGCTAGCTTTTTTGCCCACTCCATTGACAACTCTTTCATGTTGCTTCTCTTAAGCATATTTCTAGCTATTTTTAGACTTTTTGTAGGCATTTTCTAGCCATTTTTAGACCCAATTGTAGGAATTTTCCTCCCCTACAAGATGGTTATTTTTTTGGGAAACTTTAAGTGTGGTGTGAACTGGAACATATTGAACAACATTTTTTTTAATTTTAATTTGAAATATGCACGAGTTATATTATGAAATATATGAGCTTTTTAGCGCTTCTTATATATGATGTTTATGATTGATTATTAATATTTGTGATGAAAATGTTGGGTCAAGTTCAGCTATATATACTGGATTGGTTGTGTACTTTTTTTGCTACTCTGATGCTACTAGTGTTATACTGGATTGGTTGTGTACAGTTTTTACAATTTTTGGTTGTTTTATAGCTTTTGGTGTGTTGCTCTGATACTATTGTAAAAGATAATAGTTTAAATACAGGTTGTATATTTTTTATCTCGATTTTTGACTGAGATTAAACGTAAATTTATCTCGATTTTGGATCTTTTCGGTCTCGGTTTTTTACCGAGATTAAAATCGTTTTTACCTCGATTTTAGATCGTTTTGGTCTCTGTTTTGGATTTTTTGTCTCGATGTTTTGCCAAGATTACAATTTTTTTTACCGAGATTAAAAATAGTTGTTATCTCAGTTTTTTATCGAGATTAAAAGTACCAATTTTTAATCTCACCCGAAAAAATCTCGGTTTGTAACCAAGATATGTTACAATTAATGTAGTAGTGATATTAGAAACAGAAACTATATTGCATGACCCTTCGGCTCTTTCTTATTCTTTTTAGTCTTCATTTACATGTTTTTCACTTTACTTTACTTAAACAATAAATATGGCATGATTAGAAATGACAACCAAGTTGCATGACCCTTAAGATTTTACTTAGAAACATTTTTCTTCTTTGTTTGCTTTTGTATGAACTCTCTTCAATCTCTTTTTCTGTATTTGTTACCTTTGAACATTTTAAAACAAGAACCAACATTGACAAAGTAGAGACCAACCTTATGGTTAGGTGAAAAAGATGTCTACAACCTTCCCTCTTCATACCTTAGCCCCCGAACTCTCTTTTTCTCTGGTTACATTTAGAAAACCAATGGCCTTCTTTTTATTTTTCTTGGTTTGTCTCAAAAATTAAGTAGCGACTCCATTTTTCTAAAATGTGTTTGGATATCTTGAATTTTTGTTAATTTAAAAAGAAAAGAATATTTTTGTAAAAATAATGGATATCCGACACAATCGTTTTTTGAATGCACCCGAAAAACGCCCGCACACAGAATTTTTGTAGATCTGTCTTTATTACGGGAAACGGTAATTGTTTCAACAATTGTTCTGACTCATTGTGTTAATACACTTTGTGTGTATTGAACAATATCGCATTGGAATAATTAATTTTATATTGATTATATAAATTAATTTACACCACAATTATTATGAGTACTTATACTCTTAATATAGAAATAATTATTAAACACGTATATTTAATGTTCGTTATTTTGATGTGTTAACGGGTGCGATCTTTTACAAATCCATAATCATTGTGAGTTGGATAATCGCATTACGTATATAGTGGATATTTATTATTAACAGAATCCACATCCTGGTAAGGGAATGATGATACCCCCTTAAGTAATCTTATAAGTTTTGATTATGTCAAATCCTACGATGAATTTTATAATTTGACATATCAAATAAATTAAGCAAAAAGTCTTAAGAAATTATTGAAGAGGTCGATTAAATAAGGCATTGATGATACCCTTTTAAGTAAACTTATAAGTTTTGATTATGCCAAATCCTATAGGCGAATTTTATAATTCGGCATATTAAATAAGTTAAGCAAAAAGTTTTAAGGAATTATTGAAGAGGTCGATTAAATATACTTGTCAGTAATTTAATTTAATCGAAGGGTATCTGTAATCTAACATGAGGAGAATAATAAGTATTTAATAACAGAAACTCGAATAATTAGTTTTGAGAATAAGATCGATGGTGCAATTATAATTCTTTAGTGGTATAATTTGTAATTTATATTTTTAAAAAACTACTTCTGGGTTAAAGTGGATTTTTCTAATTACATTAGAAGTTTGTGTCTTATTTACTCTTTAGGTCTCTGTTGTAGCCTATTTATATGTCATTATAACTCTTGCCGCCACACACGATATTCATTCAGTCTCTTAGGATTTTCTCATGTTTGTGAGAACCAAAAAAGGAGAGTCAACTAGACGGTGTTTGGAATGAGAAAGATCATAACCCACATTTTGTTCTTGTTTCGGCATCTGGGAATACAACATAAGATTTAAGCGGAGACGAGATTGTCGGTTTTCTATCTTGTTGATCTTTAGATTTGAAGTTAAAGTGCTAAAATGTGATCAAACCAGAGGAATCACGTAGGTATAATTCCTATTCCATCTTGTGGGTGTATCGAATTTCAGTTTTTGGAGTTTGGAAATAGTTTCAGTTTATCCTGTACAGATTGCATTCGGATATTTTTCCATCCGTCCGGACGGTTCGACGTTGTGCAGTTTTTTGTATACTGCAGATCTTGTACTGCACCGCGTTTGATTCAATTCATATGCACTGTCATGGGATCTTGAGATTCCGGTCCCTTCACTCTATTCTATTATGTTTTATTTTTAAATATTTTTTTAATTATAGACCATGTGTCCCTCAAATTATAAAAATGCAATATATATATATATATATATATATATATAATTGTTTTTTATAAATCTAATTTACATAATCAAAAACTTTTTGAATAATTTAAACTTTTTATTTTGAATAATTTGTTTCCTTATGTTAGTGTGGTATTATTATTAAATGTTATGTTGCAGAAAATGAGAATTTTTTTTAATATATGTAAAAAGAATTTAATTTTTATTTTTAATATTCTCGTTCTGTCATTTAATGTTTTCAATATTAAACTAATATTAAGCTTCATATTTATTTCATAAAGAATTGCTCTCTTTTTAGGTTGTTTGATTAATTAGTGAATTTTATCATTTAAAATTCTCATTAACCTCTAGCTATATTTTTTTCATTCCCATTTATATATTTTTTTGTTAATGTTCTTATTTTTTTACAACTTAACTAGATATTAAATAATTAGTTTTTAATTTTTTCATTAGCTTAATTTTTTTTATTAGTGACTGAATTTTGTCATTCGATATTCTCATTAGCAACTATGTAAGTTTTTTTCATTCTTATTAACACTTTCTTCCAATGTTCTCATTTTTTACAATAAAACTAGAATATGAATGAGATTTATTTTATTTTCTCACTATCAGAAGGTACAAATGAGATATTTCACCATCAATGGTGAGAAAATAAGAATAAATACTGTCAAATAGCCTTTAAATTCGATTAACATATATTGTGTTGTCTCTGATGAAAAATAAATTCTAACCAGGGCATGGAAGATTCTCAAATATTTAGTTACAATTAGGGTTGAATCATTTGCATTTTAAGTACAAACAGAGTTAGTGTGCTATGTATTTATATTTCTTGTCCAATGGGAATTTATTTCTTTTTGTCGAGATTGTCTCTCGGATTTCATTAGGATCCTATTCTTATTTGGTAGTTGTTATCTATATATATAAACGAAAAGTCAAAAAGTGAATTTTTGTCTAGAGTGTCTTGGAAGCTCTAGACCTCCAATCTAATATTTTTAAAATTTTAAATTAAAAATATTTTTTAAAATATTTGATTGGTTATCTACTAAAAAAGACAAATCTTGATATCCAAAATTTAAAAAGAGATTTTTTTAGTGGATTTTCTCAAAAAGAGATTTTATAGGAGGTATCTTTCAAAGCTTTCCTTAAGATAAGATTTTCCAATATATATCTTTTTTAAGTAAAATCAAATTCATGTTAAGATATATAAAAAAATGGTAAACTATATTTTTTTAAATCAAATTTTCATTTATTTTAAAATTTTGACAAAATTTTTTAAATTCTCTTATACATTAAAATTATCAAAACTTCAAAAGAGAATTTTTAGAAAATTTTCTTAAAAGAGATATTGTAAGAGGTATCTTTAAAATCTTTTCTTAGGAAAAAAAATTTTTAAAAAATATTTCTTAAAAGAAAATCAAATTTATGTTCCAATATTTTAAAAAATTATGTTAAGAGTAGAACATTTTAAAAAATGGTAAAACAGCGTCTATCTACATTTTGAAAAAAATAATCCCTTCTATAATTTTAAACACAATGAAAAATTAACAAGTAACTAGAGTTAAGGATATAATAGAAAAGTTAACAAATAATTACTCCTATATTTTTATCTATTATTATTTTAGTATAAAAATTTTGCACGAGATAACCGCTAAAAGGTATCATTGAAAATATATTTATTAAAAAAATTTAGAACATAAATAAAAATTAAAAAATTGAGAAGAAAATATATTTCACAGATCATTTGGCTTTAAATAAATAATTTACTTTGCCATTTAGCTCCTCCTAAATTGAAAATATGTTTTAAAATAATTGGCCACTTAGATTTGAAATTTAGATTAAAATATATTTTTTAAATATATAATCGCTTTTTATATTCTAAAAAATAATTTTGTTGTGTTTGAATGTTTTGAAGAACTTCGTAATTATACAAAATAGTATGCATTTATTATTTTTAAAATTTGTGCTATTTATGATCAAATATAAAAATAAATAATAAAATTTAAGAATTTTTTAAAATAATACTTTTAAAAATATTTTCATGCATAACATGCTGTTAGTCCTAGCCAATCCAAGAAGGGGTGAATTGAATTTTAAAAACAATATTAATTATTTTAAATTTTTTGAAAAAAATTTTTAATTTCACACAACAAATAAGATAATAAGCACAGATAAAACTATAGCAGTGAAATTAAAGAAGTAAGAGAGAGAAATTCGAAGCAGATGCCAAAAATTTATAATGGTTTAGTTTCTTTCAAGTCTATGTCTACTCTTCAAGACTCTCCATAAAAATTTATACAATGATCGAATGTCTTACAGGTGCATTTAAAAATCTTTACGACTTGAAGATGTTTATTAGTCCAAAGCAACCCAAGAATGAGTTAATTTGGTTTTAAAAATAATAATAATTTTGAAAATACTTTTGAAAACCGTTTAATTTCACACACGAATATAGCAAATTTATATCAACAAAGAAATTAAAGAGGTTAAGAAGAAAAATTGAAACCAACCACTGAGATTTATAGTGGTTCAATTTCTTCTAAGCTTTCGTACACCCTTTAAGACTCCCCTTAAGAATATGCACTAAAATTGAATGCTTCATAAGCGCATTCAAAAGCTTTTATAGCTTCAAGATGTTTCTACAAATAATTTTCTATTGTTCTAAACACTCTTAAGCTCTTCTTTAAGAAGTACTCACATTCTCTTAAAGATCAATGGTGACTCATCCTTTTACAATAAATGAGAATTGAATTAGAAATTCACTCACAATCACTCTTTACAAATGATTAGAAATAAATGAGCAAGGGAATTAGAGAATTAGGGCTGGAGGAGTAAATGAGCAATAAATGCTTCAATGAAGATTTTTAGCTTTCAATGTAATTAATAGAATAGTGTCTAGAAGTTTGAAACTCTGAAAATTAACTCCTTATGTAGGCCACTGAAGTAAATGTCCGTTGGTGGTTTGGTAGAGGCAATAAATGCTCTGAAAAAGTTATTGTTGGAACCAACACATTGAAATTCATCGTAGGTGTCGACACAAAAACCTTTGGTGTTGATACACATTGGTCTTGGCCTAGGTTCTTAAGTGAACGTGTCGACTCAGTGCTTCATTGGTGTCGACCTTATTTCTATATTTTTCTCACCCACACAGTGGTGTCAACTCATAGAGCTTTTGGTATCGATCCATGCATTTCTTTAGTTTTCTAGCTAGAACCTTTGTGCTGACCCATGTCAAAGTTGGTGTCAACTCAAGGCTTAATGATCTGCTCAAGGTGTCGACTCATGTCTTTGTTGGTGTCGACACTAATGAGAGATTTTAGCTACTAAAAATTCGGTGTCGACACAACTACGTTTTCGTGTCGACCCTTTTAGTCAGACTTAGCTACTAGAAAAACGGTGTCGACCATGGAAGTCCGACTTGGTTATTGGAATTTTGTGTCGACACATCTTCACTTGGTATTAACCCAAACTCCTTGTTCCCAAAAGGTTCTTTTCTGTCGACTCAAATGCTCTATGGTGTCGACACTTTTGGATTAGTATTCGGGGAATGACTTGAAGTCTTGGTGGCAACCAGTTGTTCTTTGGTGTCGACACGTTGGGATTGCCATATTGTATCTAGGTGTCGACTCATATCACTTTGGCGTCGACCCTTCGAACCCAAGGTCTAGAACTCAGAGGATCACTTGGTGTCAACTCAAATTACATTGGTGTCGACACAAGTTAAATCCCCTCAAGGTACTAGGGTGTTGACCCATTCTTCATTAGTATCGACTCAACTTGGATCCCGGTCCAATACTGGAGGTGTCGACACAAATCACGTTGGTGTCGACACATTTGAGTTCCTAAAACTTCTCAAGCAAAGCAGTTAATGTGTCGATTTTAAATTTCAACAGTGTCGATACACTTGAGCTTGTCAAGCATGCTTTGCCTTAAGGTGATGACCCAAAAGCCAATTGGTGTTGACACAAAATATCCTGTTCAAGAACAAAAAGTGTCAACCCATTTGGCTTAATGTGACAGCCAAATGGCATAAGGTGTCGACTCATTTGGCATGTAGTTATTAGGGTTGGTATATTAAAATTCATGTTTTTACATTTAATTTTATTTTAATAAAATTAATTTTTTATTTTATGAGAATTTTAATGAGCAATATATGTATATCATTTCTTTAATATTATGCATGAATGTACTTTATTCTGTACAGTATTTAATCTGGTGTGTAGAGTACGGCTTGCACAAAGAAGAACAGATTTTAGATTCTTGCAGAATATAAGTTTTATATTCACAGTTTAGATGAAAATGGGCATACCATTAGTACGACTATAGTACAGAGTTTTAGTAGGCCTGTCTTTGTTACGAAAAACAGATAATAGCGTCGTCTATTGTTCCGACTCTCTGTGCTAGTACACTTTGTGTGTATTGCATGGGACACATTGGGATAATTAATTTTATACTTACTATATAAATTAATTTACACTCCAAGATTATTATGAATAGTGTTTATGTTCTTATTCTTGAAATAATGATTGATTTGCGTATATTTAATATTCGTTATTTTGATTTATTAGAGTGTGCGATTTTATATGAGTCTATATTCTTAGTGAGTTAGATAGTAGTTTTATTTATATGATGAATATTAATTATTGACGGAATC
Organism: Heliamphora pulchella; assembly: GCA_032270985.1. Taxonomy (NCBI): domain Eukaryota; kingdom Viridiplantae; phylum Streptophyta; class Magnoliopsida; order Ericales; family Sarraceniaceae; genus Heliamphora; species Heliamphora pulchella. Next base: position 8,619 of record JAULJZ010000602.1, read on the forward strand.
CACGTTTCGAATGATTGGATTGACTATACCCCCTTAAAGAAACTTATAAGTTTTGATCGGGTCAAACCCTACAGGTGGATTTGATTATTCGGTGGTCAAGTAAGTTAAGTGGATGGGCTTAAGAAATTTTAAGATACTGATTAAATTAAATTATCAATAATTAAATTTTATTGGGGCTTAGCAGGAATTTTAACATGGGAAAATGAGTTAAGTATTTAATAACAAGAGCTCAACACAATAAGGTCTTGAGATTATGGCTTAGAGTGCAATTATAGTTCTTTAGTGATGTGAACTGTAATTTAGTATTTTATAAAAATTACAAAAACCGCTGCAAGATTTTTATAATTACAGATGCCGCTATGAGATTTGCTTTATTGCGAAAATCGTTGGATACGTATATGTGTTTCACTAGATGTCTTTGTCATAATTACTCTATAGGTCCCTGTTGTAATCCTATAAATATGTAGGTAGGCTGAACCAAATTCATAAGTTGTCTTCAAGACTAAAGCTGACCAGGTTCTGCCGGTACGAGTTTTCAAAGGTTTGTAGCCCACACTATAATTGGAAATTGCATAAGAGAATATAGTAGAAGGTCTGACGAGAGCTTCAATTCGGAATTAAAATTGTAGTTAAAGAATCAACCGGTAAAAAGCTATTCTTCTAAATTAACTGTGATTGCACGGGTTTTTATTTTGTTTGTTTGACATCAAAAGTTTTATCTGGAGCTCATTTCGGCGTTTGTCCATCTAGTAAATTTTTACTGAAAATCGTTTACAAAAATAATGATCTTGGTAATTTTGTCTTCAACAATTGGTATCAGAACCGTTTTGTTTTTTGTTTACGATTTATCGGGGTTGGATAATTTTAGAATTGTACTAACCTTATTTTGCTGGCGTTCTAATCCCAATTTTATGATCATCTTTTTATTCATGTTTGATTGAATAGTTTGGATGATGATTTAATTTTTTAATCACTAGGGTTGATCGTAATAGATTAAGTTTTTTCTTGATCGATTGTGAGTTTACGGGGTATAGATTTCGATGTAATAGCAATTTTTATTTTTAAATATCTGTTTAGAATATTTTAAGAACAGATTGAATATCCAAGAATACGAAGAAAAGGCGGCGGCACCAACGGTGGTTTCGAGTGTTTCGAGCCACGGATCACAGTGGATTTTTCACGATTTTTTGACTTATTTTCTAGTTGCTTTTTTTGAAATTTTTAGGCTTAAAATAGTATTAAAAATTGTCCCAAAAACACAAAAAAAAAATTGGATAAAAAAATAACCCACCAGCAGCACCACCGGCGGCAATTCGGGGCTGTTTTTTTATGTTTTCGAGATTAGTTTTGAACAGGTTTTTTGGAATAAGATAGCAATAAAATATCACTGAAAAAATAGTTCAAAAAGTGGGAAAAATCATTAAAAACAGTGCAAAACCAGGCGGCAAACGGTGACAGTGGCGGCGCTATTTAAGGCTATTTTTCAGGGATTTTTGGGACTATTTTTGAGGCGTTTTTCGAAGCAACACGTTACTGAATATTTGAGCTATTTTTTCAAAAAAATGAACGGGCGCAAAAATATTACCGAGAAAAAGCCCAAACGGGCGGCTGTTAGGGACGGCGGTGCAGGCAGCAACGGCGGCAACTTTCGGGGCTATTTTTTGACCATTTTTGGGATTGTTTTCAGACTGATATTTTGATAAAAAAAAATATCACTTTTCGAGAGCTATTTTTCAATATAAATGGTGTCAAAAACGAAGTACCGAGGTGGTAGCAAAAGCTGCCTGAAGGTGGCGGCACGAGATGAAAGTAGCTGCGGCATGGTGGTGGGCGGTGGTGGTTTGGTCCGGGGCTATTTTGATCAATCGTTTTGATGTGTTTTGATACTGATATGATATATATGTATATATCAAAATATATCAAAGAATCTTGATGCAATTGGAATATAGAAAACTTGTTCAAACAGAAATTATTGCAGCTTATCTTCAACAGGAATTTGAAACTCACCAGAATTTCTAATCGATCATAATATTTTTTATAAAATATCACGTTTAAGATGATTTTTTATAAAATCAAATATCTTGGAAAAACGTAAAAATTAATTCTGAATTTTGAATTAATTAAATAAAAAATGTTTAATCTAAATAAATTATTATTTTTTAAAAAATGTGGAACGAAAAATAAAATAAAATAAATAAATGCCTTTAATTACTAACTTGGCTAAAAAACTGAAGGAAAAAACTGTGCATTTATTAAATTTTATTTGTTATGCATTAAAACAAGAAGAGATGGTTTGAGAAATCGAAATCTTTGGAATCGTGTACACAGAAAGATATTTGATTCTTTCAGATCGTGTGATTTTTAAAATTAATAAATTTATTTTGATTAAACAGATTTTTATAATCCTAAAAAATGTTTTAAAAATCTAAGTGGGAGAGAGAATTTATTCACAGATAAATTCCACGATCTCCATCACTAGTTTGCAGGCGATATAATTAAATCCTACGTATTGGCAGTAAGACTTTTCTCCCAATCGGACAGAATAATTGCGGTATCGTCAGTACAAATCTCGTTTAAGAATAATTTTGAATAATTATTAGTATGGATCACTTCTCCATCTGAAGAGTTAATTGCGAAGCGATTAATTTGAGATTAGGTAGTGGTTAACACTTAACTGTATATAATAGTATCCTCTCTCTCTGAGTCACTGCTATTATATACTGGACCGGAACTATGTTTTATTGGAGGCAAAACTACTAAGATCATTTTTTTTGTAAACGATTTTCGATAAAAAAAATTAATTGGACGAGCAAACATTGAAACGGGCTCCAGATAAAACTTTTGACGTCGAACGATCAAAATAAAACCCGTGCAACCAAAGTTAATTTAGAAGAATATTTTTTACCAGTCAAATTTTTAACTACGTTTTTTTCTGAGTTAAAACCCCCGTCAAACCTTCTATTGTATTTCTTTATGCGATTCTCGAATATAGTGTGAGCTATAATCCTCTGAGAACTAGTACCGGCAGAATCTAAATAGCTTTAGTCTTGAAGCCAAGTTATGAAACTAGTTTAGCCTCCCCGCATATTTATAGAGCTATAGCAAGGACTTGTGGAATAATTATGAGTAAGACTCCAGTGGAACACAGACACCCATCAGCGATTTTTGCAAATAAGCAAACCTCATAGCAATATCTGTAATTATGGAAAACAAGCAGCGATTTATGCAATTTTTATAAAACACTGAATTACAGTTCACACCACTAAAGAACTATAATTGCACTCTGACCCATAATCTCGAAACCTTCTTGCATTGAGCTCCTACTATTAAATGCTTATCATTTCTCCCTATGTTAAGATTTTTGATACCCGACAATTAAATTTAATTACTAACAATTTAATTTAATCGGCATCTTAAAATTCCTTAAGCCCTTCTGCTTAACTTATTTAACCGACAAATAATCAAATCCACTAGCAGGGCTTGGCCTAGTCAAAACTTATAAACTTTCTTAAGGGGATATCGTCAATTTTGATTTTTTAGGATGTGAATTCCGTCAATAATTAATATTCACCATATAAATAATACCGCTATCCAGCTCACCGAAAATATAGACCCATATAAGATCGCACCCTCTGATAAATCAAAATAACGAACATTAAATATACGTAAATTAATAACTGTTTCAAGATTAAGAGGATAAGCACTATTAATAATAACTTTGGGGTGTGAATTAATTTATATAGTCAGTATAAAATTAATTATCCCAATGTGTCCCGTTCAATACACACAAAGTGTACTAACACAAAGAGTCAGAACAATAGACGATACTATTATCTGTTTCCCGTAACCAAGATAGGCCTACTAAAACTCTGTGCTATAGTCGTACCGATAATATGTCCATTTCCATCTAAACTGTGAATATAAAACTTATATTTGTAAGAACCTAAAATCTAATCTTCTGTGTGTAAATCGTACTCTACACACCAGATTAAATACTGTACAGAATATTGGACATCCATACATAACATTAAAGAAATGATACACATACATGGCTCATAAAGATTTTCATAAGATAAAAAATTAATTTTGTTAAAAAAATAAAATTAAATACTAAAAACATGATTTTCAGTATATCAACCCTATGAATCTCTCACTTATACTCAAAACTATGCTGCCATACATCTGAGTCCTATGCTCTTTATATGACTTTCAAAAGTTTTAGCCAGTAAGCTTTCTGTAAAGGATCTGTATGGTTGTCTCCTCATGCAATCTTGATCATAGCAACATCACCCATCTGGCTCATTTGAGTTTGCAACCGCTCCACTATTATCACAATAAAGTGTAATAACCAATTGAACTGAAGGCACCACATCTAGATCTAATAGAAAGTTTCTGAGCCAAACGACCTCCTTGGCTGCTTCAGATGCTGCCAAGTACTCAGCCTCCATGGTGGAATCAGTAATGCACGACTGTTTGATACCCCTCCAACTTGTAGCTCCACATATCCTGAGGTAGACTTGTAGAAATCTTTATTAGACTAAAAATCTGAGTCTGTGTACCCCAAAGGTACTTTACTGTCCACCTGTTAAACCAACATATAATCCTTAGTCTTTTTCAAGTACTTGATTATATTCTTTACGGTAACCCAATACTCCTGCTCTAGGTTAGACTGATATCTGCTAACCATACCAACGATAAAGCTAATGTCGGATCTAGTGCAAAGCATAGTATACATGAGGCTTTTTACTACCAAAGTATAAGGAACTGCCTTCATCTTCTCTATCTCATCAGGTGTTTTAGGACACTGATTTTTGGATAGAGTGATTCCATGCCTAAAATGGAGAAATCCTTTCTTAGAATCCTGCATGCTAAAACGAACAAAAATATCATCGATATAATTTACTTGTGATAACCCTAACATCTTTTGTTTTCGATCTCGCACGAGATTGATCCCAAGGATGTGGTTGGCTTCTCCCAAGTTCTTCATATCAAACTGCCCAGATTACTATACTTTAATAGTAGATAATACCCCCACATCATTTTTGATGAGCAAGATATCGTCTACATAAAGTACTAGGAAGATCACCACGCTTCCATCACGCTTCTTGTACACACAGGACTTATTCGGAGTCCGATCAAAATCATAAAACTTTATGGCTTGGTCAAATCGAGTGTTCTAAGACCTTGATGTCTGCTTAAATCCATAAATGGGTCTCTTAAACTTGCATAACATGTGCTCCTAGCTCTTTGTAATGAATCTGCTCAGTTGTATCATATAGATACACTCATCAAGATTTTCGTTAAGCAAAGCTATCTTGACATCCATTTGACAAATTTTGTAATCAAAATGTGCGGCAATAGATAAGAGAATTCGGATAAACTTAAGCATGGCTACCAGTAAAAAGGTTTCCTCATATTCGATCCTTTCTTTCTAAGAGAACCCTTTAGCAACAAGTCTAGTTTTGAAAGTTTCAACCTTCCCGTCTGCTCCTCTTTCTTCCTCTTGTAGATCTACTTGCATCTAATGGATTTTATCCCTCGGGTGGTTCTACAAGTTCCCAGACCTAATTGAAATATTTAGATTCCATCACTGAATTCATAGCCCTTTGTCAAAGATTTGCATCTTTGTCTTAAAGTGCTTCCTTGTAGTTACAGGGCTCAGTATCTAGTTCTGCCAAGATCCTGTCAAAAGACTCTTTCAAGAACATATACCGATGAGGTTGATGAACAACCCTCCTACTACGACGAGGCATAACCTGTGTCTATGTACTAGCAGTAACACGTTGTGCAGAATCAAAACCCTGTGCTTTAGCACCCTGTTCTTGATTTGCACCTGTTCCGATAATTCTCCTACTACAACGAGATAATGGGATATCAGTGACTTGTTCTTCTGTTCTACTGGTATTTTTTTCAATTCTTCTAGAATAATTTTTCTATTGGGCCTGTGATCCATAATATAATCTTTTTTTCAAGAATCGAACATTTGTGCTAATAATAACCTTATGATCCTTAGGATTATAAAATAGACCACCATTCATTTCCTTGGGATACCGCACAAAGAAACAGACTTCTATTCTCGGTTCCAACTTACCTACATTTCTTTTCAACACATGTGCTAGACACTCCCAAATCCGAATGTGTTTCAAACTAGGCCTACACCCGGTCCACAATTCAATGAAAGTAGAAGGTACTTACTTAGAAGGTACCAAGTTCAGAATATAAACGTTGTCTCTATAGCAAGTTCCCAAACCAATCGGGTAAATTTGAATAACTCATCATGGACCTTACCATCTCCATAAGAATTCTATTCTTTCTTTTTGCTATACCATTCTGCTGCAGAGTGCCAAGTGTAGTCAACTAGGATGTAATCCTTTCTAATGTCAAGTAATCTTTAAACTCTCCAAAGAGGTATTTTTCACCACGGTCAGATCGTAGTGATTTAATGCTTTTACCCTGACGCTTCTCCGCCTCCGCCTTGAATTCTTTGAATTTCTCAAAATATTCGGACTTATGGTACATCAGATAAATGTATCCATACCTTGAGTAATCATCAATAAAACTGATGAAGTACTCAAAATAATCTCTAGACAGGATTTTCATAAGATCACACACATCAAAATGAACCAATTTCAACGGTTCTTTAGCTCTATAGCCTTCGATCGAAAAGAGCCTCTTGGTTATCTTACCCTCTAAGCAAGATTCATAGACTAGAAGTGTCTCCACTTTCAATCAATTCAAAGGTCCATCTGCTACCAGTCTGTTTATCCATTTCAGATTAATATGATCCAAGCGTAAGTGCCAAAGAAATGTTTAGCTCATTAAAGAATAAAACTTTCTCTTATATAGTAAATTAGTTGTGCTATTCATTTTAGTTAGTTGTAGTGTATGAGAGATTATAGTAATAACATAAAGATCATCTATTAATGTACTAGAACAAATAACCTGTTTATTATCCTTAATGACCACAAAGTTATTAAAATAAATTAAATATCCATCTTTAACCAATCTAGAAATAGAAACTAAATTTCTTCTAATTTAGGATACATAAAGATAATCTCTCAATATTAAAACCCTATTTTCACCAAAATTGAGAGTGCCATTTTCTACTATAACTGCTGTTACCTTTGTATTATTGTCTATATCCAGGTAAATCTCCCCATCACTAAGTTATCGGGTTTTCTAGAAACTCTGCAATGAATTGCAGACATGATCAGTGACCCTCATATCTACACACCAGGTACCGGTAGATAACACCGCTAAACATGTTTCTACAATCAGTAAACAAAAATTACCCTGTTTGTTTTACTTTTTGAGAAATACCGAACATAACTTTTTCTAGCGCCTTGTCTGATTGCAATGAAAACATTTGCCTTTTGACTTTTTCACACCAGTTCGTGGCCCACTAACTACCCTAAAAATCGTCTCCCTGTTTCTGAACATTTTTCTTCTTCATGCCTTCTGGCCTAGAGAAAGAACATTTTTCTGAAACAAACATATTTCCTGGTATTGAAGAAATACTATTGGTAGTTAAAACTATATCCAAGTTACTTTTTCAGTTAACAAAATTTGATCTCGTTAGTTTGTTTTCTTTAAGTATAACCGTGAGTGATTTGAAAACTATTTTAATCATAAGAATCACATAATTAAAATACCGTTAATTATGATGAGCAATACATTAAATTTATTTTAATTTGGTTCCTTTTACCATTTTAAAAAAAATTTGACAGCAACCTAAAACCCTGTGAGTAGCATGTCTCGATGGGAGAACTTCTATTATCCATCATATGACCAGACAGGCCAATCCCTATTAATTTTACTATCTAGGCAACTAACCTTGCCAAGTAAAATTAAATAACTGACATAGTTTTGGTCCAGTCTATAATAGTAGTGACTTAGATAGAGATAATACTATTACATATAGCTAAGTGTTAACCATCTCCTAATCCCAAATCTTCTTCACAATGAATTCTTTAGATGAAAAAGTGATCCATACTAACAATTATTCAGAATTATACCTAAAGCAGATTTGTACTTACGATACCACAATTACTCTGTCCAATTGGGAGAAAAGCCTTACTGCCAATACGCAGAGTTTTATTGCATTGCCTACAAACTGGTGATGGAGACTGCAGAATTTATCTGTGAATAAATTTCTTCTTGCATTTAGATTTTTAAAATATTTTTGAGGGTTATAAAAATTCTTTTAATTAAAATAAATTTATTAATTTCGAAACCATATGATCTAAAAGAATCAAACATTTTTTCATGTACATAATTTCAAAGATTTCGATTTGTCAAATCATCTTTTGGTGTCTAAATGCGTAACAAATAAAATTTAATAAATGCACAGTTTTTTCTTCAGCTTTTCAGCTAAGGTATTGATTAAAAGTATTTATTTATTTTATTTTCGTTCCATATTTTTTGAAAAATAATAACTTATTTCGATTAAATATTTTTTCATTTAATTATTTCAAAATTCAAAATTAATTATCACGTTTTTCTAAGATATCCTATTTTTGTGAAAAATCATCTTAAATGTGATATTTTATAAAAATAAAATATCTAAAAAATTTATTTAATTAAAATTAATTAATTAAAAAAACTTAATTTTATTTTTTATTATAAAATATTTTAATTAAAA
>JAULJZ010000613.1:0-17259 GCA_032270985.1 Heliamphora pulchella
TGAGGCAAGTGCGAACATAGTCTTCAACGTCATCACGCATGTGGGGCCAATAATATCCTTGCTCTAACAGAGCCAAGATTCGTTCACCCCTGGATGTCCTGCCTATTTGGTGTCGTGACACTCGGCCAGGAGTGTCTTCCTCAAACTGCCAGCCTTGGGTACGAAGACTCTGCCACCCGTTGTCATGAGTAACCCATTTTGTATCCAAAATTGACGAGTCTTTCCCGCCTTGACAAGGTTGATGATATTTCTCCCAACAGGATCCTCGTTAAGGTGAGTACGGATGCGCTCTCGCATCCCAGTGGATGGTGTAGAAATCGTTGAAATATAGCATACGATAATCCCAGCCTTCTGGCTTAGTGCATCACCAACATTGTTGGTTGCGCCGGCCTTGTGCTCCAAGGTTACGTCGAACTCTGCCAGTTTCTCTTGCCACCTTGCTTACCTTGCGTTGAGCTTAGGTTGTGATAAGCTTAAGTTGTGATAAGAAGTGACTCATTGCTGAGTTGTCTATCTTCACCACGACCCGTTGACCTAACAAATAATGCCTCCACACCCGAAGGCAATGTATCACGGCGAGAAGTTCTTTCTCGTGTGTCGTGTACCTCGGCTTCGCATCATTTAACTTGCGGCTCTCATAAGCTACTGGATGGCTGTCCTATAGCAAAACACCTCCAAGAGCAAAATCTGAGGCATCAATCTATACCTCAAAAGGGTTGAAGATATCCGGTAGAGCTAGAACTGGATCACTTGATATTAACCGCTTTAGTCCGTCAAAGGCTTCTTGGCACTTCTCTGACCAAGTCCACTTTTGGTTCTTCTTCAATAATTCTGTCAAATGAGTGGAAATTTCGGAATACCCCTCCATAAACCGCCGATAATAGTTGGCCAACCGTAAGAATGATCTCATCTCAGACACATTCGTGGGTGGCTGCCAGTCTTGAATCGCCTTGACCTTGTCTTGATCCATTTTAATACTTTTCTGTCCGATGACATGTTCCAAGAACTGAATACGTTCCTGAGCAAAGTAGCACTTCTCTAGCTTCACGTAAAGCTAATTCTGACAGAGTTTCTAAAAGATCAGCTTCAGATGCTTCACATGTTCCTCCAACGTGAAGCTGTATACAACGATATCATCAAGATACACCACGACGAACTTGTCGAGATACTCATGAAATACGTCATTCATAAGCGTGCAAAAAGTAGCCGACGCATTTGTTAGACCGAACGGCACGACAAGAAACTCAAAAGACTCGTATCGAGTGACGCAGGTTGTCTTTGGCTTATCCCCTTCCTTTATTCTCACTTGATAATAGCCTGACCGCAAGTCGAGCTTCGTGAAATGTCGTGCATTACTTAACTGATCAAAAGAGTCAGCAATCAATAGAATGGGATACTTGTTCTTGATGGTGATCTTGTTGAGAGCCCCTGTATTCTATGCACAGACGCAGACTCCCATCGTGCTTCTTCCGAAAGAGCACCGGTGCTCCAAATAGCGCTTTAGAAGGTCTGATAAAGCCCGCATTAATCAACTATGTGAGCTACTTTCTCAGTTCTTGTAACTCTGGAATGGCCATTCTATACGGAGCACGAGCTGGTGGCTTGGCACCTGGCACTAACTCAATGGTATGATCCACGCCCCTCCTGGGCGGGAGATGTTTCGGAAGTTCAATAGGCATCACGTCTTTAAACTCTTTTAAGACTTTCTGTATGAGCTTTGAAACTGGCCCTGTCTCAAGAAACTCTTCCACAGATAAGGCAGCTAACCAGGTAAGCTCGTGCCTTTTAACTCCCTTCTTTACCTGCATAGCTAAGAGAAACTTCTCAGCGTTGTTGGTGGACAAGGTAGGGATGAGGCAAGGTTTTTGCCCCATCAGACACATCATGTTGTTATACGACATCACAGCCGTCGTCGTCACCCTCAGAAACTCTAATCCAAGAATTACTTGAAAGTCATCCATCGGCACCGCCGTGAAGTTAAGTCATCCTTCCCACGAACATACTTTAACATGGACTGATTTGACAACACCATGTATCGGTTAAGCTACCAAATTCACTACCTTGATCCAGCTAGAATCCTTCTATAAGGATAAGCCCAATCGCTCCACCTTTATCCCTGATACGAAGTTGTGAGTCGCTCCCATGTCGACGAGAGCACGAATTGGTTTGCCATTAACTCACATATCCACAAACATGAGACCTTTGTTGGAGACTTTGCTCCTCTTCTTCCTCTCAGTAGGCTTGTCAGGATTGTCTTCAACTTGCCTCGGTTTAGCATCAATGCATTAGCCTTTCTTAGCTTTCAACGCCGACGCTTGCTTTTTCACAGCATTCATCATATGCAAGGCCCCCACTTTAGAGCCAGTTTTGGATCCCGACTTGTGACTGTGCCTAGATAGGGTGTCTTCCTCTCCACTGTCACTGCTACTAGTTTCACTACCTGACGCATACTCACTGGCTAGGTGTGACTGTAGAGCATTCAGGGCCTTCTTGTGTGGGCATTCGCCCACCCTGTGCGGTCCGCTACACAGGAAACATGAAAGGACTCCCTTGTTTTTTGGATCTCTGTTATTGTCTTTCTCTTTGAATCGATTATTGTTCTTCGAACCATTGTTTGATGCCTGACTGTCGTTTTCCCCATTCTTGGGTTTGTTATGACCCTGTGGCATGCCTGCTCCCCAACTTTTGTTAGAAGAATCCTTCTCTTTGTGCTTCAGGGACTCACTGACATAGTCCACTAGACGTTCAGCAGCTGTCTGAGCACTAGCCAAATCTTGGACTCGTAATATGTTGAGTTCAAGTCATGCCTAGGGCTTCAAACCTTTCATGAAAAAGAACAACTTGTCCTTCTCTGACATATCCCGGATATCCAACATGAGAGCAGCGAACTGCTTGACATACTCTCAGATAGTACACGTGTTCTTCAAATCACGTAAAGCACGTCGGGCAATGTATTCCACATTCTCGGGAAAGAACTAGGTTTTGAGCTCCAGCTTGAGTTGTTCCCAGGTTTCAATAACACAGAGATCCCGTTGTATCTCATCGTATTTAGTCTGCCACCACAGCTTGGCGTCCCCTGTTAAAAACATCGTAGCCATCGTCACCTTTTGATTATCTTCGGACTTCAGTGCCCGAAAATACTGCTCCATGTCAAAAAGAAAATTTTTCAATTCTTTAGCATCTCGAGCACCACCACAGGTACGCGGCTCGGGGACACGCATGCAAGGTGCTTCAGGCATAGCTACCATCGCTCGTCCCAGACCAGGACCTTCACGTACGTCACCAGTTTCACGACTGCGACGAGACGTGTCAACATGTTAACACAGCTGTTGATGTCCTTCATGTCACGCCGAAGAGTAGTCATGTCACGTCCCATTTTTATAAATAGTATTCGTGACCGGCCAGTGAGTCAAGCTCACCCGAGGCCTACTTTTTTTTTCAAACTATTTAAGGATTTTCAAAAACATTATTTAGAAAAGGTTTAACGAAAATAAGAATTTACAAACATACCGAGAGCCAAACTAGTGTCATGAAATATATTAACTTTACAGGTGAAGATTTGAGTACAAAACATTTATATTTAAATATAACCAGGTACACGTGTCCTAACTAAAGACAAAAAATGATTTTTTTTTCTTCAACCGTCCGGCATTCACCTTGCCTTGAAATACCACAATATAAATTTCATAAGCACGAAACTCGTGTGAGTGTACATATATCAATTTTACCATATGAAAACATCTCATCAAACTGTCTTGTTAAAAATATCATTTTTCATAGACATATTTTAGGCATTAAGCCCTAGCAGGTTTTCCATAATTAGGTTACAAGCATTAAGCCGTAGCAGGTTTTCATAAATAAGTTACAAGCATTAAGCTCTATATACGATGATAAGCTTATGGCTATGCTAGAATTACGCAGAGAGCGACCCCACAATCCTTTTCATTATGATATCATAACCAACAATCACCTGGCCGTGATCCTATCCTTATACACCTCGCTGTTCAACACCCCAACGATCGGGTTAACACCATTCAAGCTATCATCATATACATATTTTCAAAGTAGTCACAACAGGATATTCATGTCTTTCTCAAACCAAGAATATTCACATTTTTCACAGATATATCCATGACAGGGAAGTTGTATGAAAAATGTCATTTTATGTGAAAACACAATATTTTGCATTCAAAACATAACAAGGAAGCTCAACAAAAAAGTTGTACGAAAAATGTCATTTTATGTGGAAACACAATATTTTACATTTAAAACATAATAGAAAAGCTCAAGTACCAAAAATATATGATACTCACATAATCTTAGCAGGAATTCATTCAATTAATCTTGTTAAAGCATGTCCAAATCTAGATAAATACAAAATACTAATTTTAATGAAATTTTCATAATTGCGTTAACCTATTATATTTTATCTATATCGAAATCTAAGAGTTTATTCTATTGTAAATTTTTAATAATCATTTTGTACGATTTTGGCCTTTAACTTTCTTTTAATATGAAAATTTTGATTTTAACGAAATATGTATATATATATATATATATATATATATATAGCTAAAAAAACATAATAAAGCTAAATATTAGAAAATTTGAAAGGAAATGAAACAATAAGATTTTTAGTTTCAAATAATGTCATAAAACTAAAGTGTAGAAACAAAACATTAATCTCATAAAACTTTATAATTAATTTATTTTATTTATAAAAAAAATTTATTTTAACTTAAGAGAACAATGTTAAATTTATTATTTAACCCGAGTAGATAATATTATGAAAGTTGTTCATAATATAAAATTTTGTTTTAATTCTCAATCTTTGATACAAATAAATCTTTTAATTTAACGTTTACTTATTTTTTTTTCCTTAAAGAGGAATTAAATTTCTTTATTTCTTTTAAAATTCTTGTTAAAGAGAATAAAACTCTTATTAAAGAGAATTAAAAATAATTAGGGATAACAAACAGTGCCTTAACCCAATTTTCTCACAAAACACAACACACTCACACACACCCACACAGCAAACACGCGCACAAACGGCACAATTCCATATTACATATATATATATATATATACACAACACACACACATGACATATATATACATAGAGGAGAGAGAGACCGAGAGAGAGATGAGAGGAGAGAGAGCAGAGAGACGGGGGAGAGAAACAGAGAGAGATCCGAACAGAGAGAGAGAGAGAGAGAGAGAGAGAGCAACCGGGTGAGAGAGAAAGAGAGAGGAGAGGGACAGTATTCGGCAGGGCAGAAGGGCGGCGCGGCGTTGATCGCGGCGTCGCCGGTGTAGCAGCGGTGGAGGTCGGAGGTTGGTGGTTGACGCGGCATCGGTCACGGCGTGCGGCGTTGCGCTGGTCGTGCTTCCCTCGGCTTCTTCTTCTCTGCGTTGTGTTTGTAAGCTTCTGTTGAAGCTTTTTCCTTCTTTATTCTAAAACCATTTTCTCTCCTAAGCTTTTTATTTATATATATATATATATATGTAAATAAATATATTCTTCCTCTCAATGTTATTGTGCTTGCATTGTTTAACGGCGCTAGGTATATATTGGCTGTTCAGGGGACAGGTGTCCCCGTTTTGTGTCAATTTGCATGAATTTGGATTGCCACGTGTACCGTATGTGGCTGAGAAATTTATACATTACAAAATTTTTGATGTAAAATTTGTAATTCGAAAAATTTTGAAAATTTAAATATAAATTTTTAAGGTATTTTTATTAATTATCGTATGGTCAAAATTCTTACAAAAATTTTCTAACTATATAATATATTTTTATTTTTATTTTTAATTATCGATATTTTAATTGATGTAAGTTTTTGAGTTACAGTTTAAAATTTAATTATAAGGTTCTGTCTGAAATTTTATTTCGAGTCGTTTTTAAATATTAATTGTTATTATTATTATTTTATTTTTATTTTTGTTTACGAGTCGTCACAAGTCAGTTCTGCTCTAAGGCCGCTGACGTTCGCGGTTTGAGTAGAAGTGCCATCAGCAGCACTTACTTCGAGTGCCCGAAGCCCTTCCTTTAGTCTAAAGGAAACTCCAGCAAATTCCTCGACACGGTCCTCTAAGGCATCGAGCCGTTGTCCTTGGTTAACCATCTTGCAGCTTGTCTTTGCAACACAATATCGGTTGTGTAAATTCCCATGAGTTCATGCGTCTCGACGTGGCTCTAATACCAACTGTCACGGGGCAAGGCCTGAGGCACAGCTGTGCTCAGCCTACACCACGTGTGGCGCTTGTCGGGTCTCGTTGGGCAAACCCTCCAAACTTAATCAACCTTCAGACGAAGGTTTATAGCAACAGAAAACTGAATGAAAGCAACGAAAAACGAAATTGCAAGCAACAGTACACGGGCATTCAAATGCAATAAAACGAGCATTTATTAATCACTGAATAAATATTACAAAGTTAGGTCGTTACACAACAGATCACCAGTGCAATGCCTAGACGTGGGCAATCTCATTGTCCAATAGGGAGGCAAGTTCAAGTATTGACCCCTCCCTATAATAGTATTTCGGACCATCTCCATTCTGACAGAAAGAAATATCAAAATGTTTGAGGAGTCATAATAGTCCGAATTAAATAAAAATAAAAATAATTAAATTATGAGCTTTACATGAAAAAATAGCTCATAAATCCTAGAATAAAAAGGCCAACATGATGTGCGGCAAATTATTATCCTATCACTAAGAAAACTGAAAAAAAATTGAAAAATGGCACCATGTGCGTGCCGCCGGCTGGAGCTTGCTGCATATGGGCGCATGCTAGCTTGGGCACTGGGGCACTTAGGCGTGCGGCGCAGGGGCGCGCGCATGGGCATTGGGGCACTACGCATGGGCGTGTGCGCACTAAGCTGTCTTGAAGCATCACGGGGCATTGAATGGCGGCCCGTGACAGCTGGGTATGTGAGAATACATAGAGTATACTTGGTTATATATAATGCAATCAATTTAGGGCGTGTTCTTACAAAGCTTCGTTTGGTACAAATTTAAAACTTGTTTAAAAATTTTTTTTTACTTAAAAGGTATTAAAATGAAAGAATGCTATTTTATTGTTTGGCAACTTTAGCTTTTTAGTCTTCTAAATTTTTGCTTGTTAAGTAAAATATTTTTATGCATTTTAAGAAAAATATTATAACTTTATTATAAATATGTATTTCTTAAAAAATATTTATATTTTTTGAACTTATTTGTCTAAGATCTAAGAAACAAAATATATATTGAAAATAAACTTATATACAAATTTTACAAAAAATATAAAAACTCTTATTTGGCTTAAGGTCTCTAGATATGCTATCTTATTACCTTTTGACTTAAAACTCCTTTTAAGTCAAATAATTTTTTTTTCGTTTTTAGATAACTTAAATATTTTTCCAAATTAACATTGGCCTTATTGATTAAAAATAACTTTAAGCAAAACCTAATTTTAAGTTAGGTTACTAAAGGAAACCAAAAGAAACGCCACTAAATACAAAGAAAAAAGAACTATTACAAACGCAAACTAAAGGCCCGATTGGCAACTAACTTAAAGGCTAATTTTTTTTTATTTTTTTTGCATTTTTAGCTAAAATACTAAATTTAGTCCAAAGTAGATTATTTGGTAACAACTACAGACTCTCGCACCGGGAATAAAGGTAACAACTACAGACTCTCGCCTATTACCCTAGTTTCGGGGCATCCAATGACTCGCTAGTTAATGACGAGTTCTATACGGAGTTACAACAACACACGCCTCCCAATGGGGAAATCACTTCATTTATGGGGATTAACCTGAAGGAACGAAGCACCTACATGCGCAAAATTTTTAGACTTTTACTGACGAGCAATGACGGCCCAAATACACACGTACTGTCACTGCACATCTACAGAATCATTAAAAATACGTAGCTCGACTACGAAAATGTTTAAATCAGTACATTAATCATGTACAAAACGTCCAACGGCCTTTCGACATGTCATTCACAACCATGGAAAAATGACCTACATTTTCAAATGTTTCACCATTTCAACTTAAACGTTTAAAACCAAAGCTCAACCTCAAGGGTTAGCTCTAAACCTTCAACACGTGGTTTTCATAACTTTTACATAAAACTCTCCATTTCAAAACCCATCATTTTGAAAACCACGGATACCCACACATCCACCAATTTTGTAATAAATTATACAAATACAAAACATGCTTTTTGTCTAATCAAACACAATTTAAACACAAAGTTCAACATTTATAGCATTTTAAAATGGTAAAAAATGCATATAATCGTATGTAGCACCATTTTAAAGCAAGATAATTTAGAATCTTACCTCAGCGAGTTAAAACTCGAAACTTTGAACACCGGCGAAAAACCAAAGTTGCCAAAATGCGACTCCGTTTGGAAGAACACAAGGCCCACGGCAAAGATATTGAGGATCGACTAACCGAACGCCAAGATCCGAACCTGAATCAAGTCGAAAGCTAGAGAGAAGGTAGAGTATAAGGGTGATCTTTCTAGAGAGAGAGGAGATGAAGCTTACACAACAAGCTTTGGCACAAAGCTCAAGGCATGGGTTGTCTTATAAATATCTCACGCTAGACTGCCCGCTCGAGCGAACAGAGCTCTGCTCGAGCGATCCCCCCATAGACTCAACTCTTTGCCACCAGCCCGCTCGAGCGAATAGAGCTCTGCTCGAGCGGCCATCGCTGGGCAAAAACCCGAACAATAGAAGCATGACCAAATCCACGCACGCATAACATATATAGATACATGATATTCAATAAAGATTAAAGCACTAACCAACACATCGAATAAAAATTATAAAAATAAAATGGAATCAGGTCTCACGACTCTCCCCCCTTAAAGGAATTTTGCCCTCGAAATTCGCCACGAGGTCAAGAAGAAAATAGCTCCAGGTATTTAATACAGACTTCGGACTCAAGCTCCCACATAGCTTCCTTTACCTTATAATAAAGTCATAGAACCTTGACATATGCAATGGTCCTCCCTCTCAACACTTGTTTCTTTGTGTCCATAATCTTTACCAGTCATTCCTCAATAGAAGAATCCTCATTTAACCGCAACTCAGCCCAATCCAAGTTATGTGATGGGTCAGGCTTGTACTTCTGAAGCATAGAGACATGAAACACATTGTGCACAAATGACAATTGAGGAGGCAAGGTCAGACGGTATGCCACCTCTCTAATCCTCTCTAGGATTTTAAACGGCCCGATAAAATGCTGCAACAACTTTCTGTTACGGCCAAATCTCATCAAACCTCGACGTTGCAAAACTTTCAGAAACACATGGTCCCCCACCCGAAACTCCAAAGGCCTTCTCCTCTGATCGGCGCAATTCTTCTGACGACTCTGGGTCGTCACTAAACGTTGGAAAATCATAGCAATCTTTTCCGTCGTCTTCCAAACTAAGTCGGGTCCCAAAACTACGATCTCTCCCACATTTGTCCAACACATCGGCGACCTACATGACCTGCTATACAAGGCCTCAAAAGACGCCATCCCAATGCTAGACTGATAACTGTTATTATACGCAAACTTTGCCAATGGTAAATGATCTTTCCAAGAACCCTGAAAATCGATTACATAAGCTCGCAGCATGTCCTCTAGAATTTGTATAGTACACTCGGACTGACCATCTGTCTGAGGATGAAAAGAAGTGCTGAAAAGTAAATCCGTCCCCAAAGCTACCTAAAGACTCTACCAAAAGCGCGATGTAAAGCGCGGGTCTCAATCGAAAATAATAGATACAGGTACTCTGTGTAACCGAACAATATCACTGACATTTATCCATAGAATCCTTCACGCAAATGGGAAAAAAAATGTGCAGACTTCGTCAGCCTATCAACAACAACCCAAACAACATCGTGCCCCATAGGTGATCTAGGAAGTCTAGACACAAAAATCATAGTGATGTTTTCTCACTTCCATTCTGATATTGGTAACAGCTGTAACAACCCTACAAGTCTCTAATGTTCTGCTTTTACTTGCTGACAAGTAAGGCACCGAGAAACAAACTGAACCACATCTCTCTTCATTTCCTTCCACCAAAACTAACGGCGCATATTATGATACATCTTGGTGCTTCCCGGGTGCACTGTAAGACGTAAATGGTGAAAATTACGTAGTACATCGACACGACATAACTCTAGCACAAACACTCTCCCTACAAATCTCAAACTCTGATCCGGGCTCACAACCCAATTCGTGGTGCCCTTCGCACTAGCAATACGATCCCGTAACATCTGAGACTCCTGATCTGTGTGCTGAGCCTCCAACACACGGGCGACCTATATAGGTCGTTAAACCACTAAAAATAAGGTCGCACCCTCCTTTGTCTTCCCAATACATAGGTCAAACTTGTTAACCACCCTAAGTATGTCCCATCCTGTATGAAAACTAAAGCTAACGAACCGTGCAGTCTCCTGCTAAGAGCGTCGGCCACAACATTGGCCTTTTTCGAATGGTACTGCAAGTTAAAATCATAGTCCTCCATAAACTCCATCCACCGTCGCTTGCGTAAATTTAGGTTCTTCTGTGAAAATAAGTACTTCAAGCTCTTGTAATCGGAGAAAATCTCAAAATACTCACCATAAAGATAGTGCCGCCATGCATTCAAGGCAAAAACCATGGCTGCTAACTCCAAATCATGTGTAAGATAATTCTGCTCATAAGTTCTCAACTGCCGAAGCTAACGAACCATGCAATCTCCTGCTAAGAGCGTCGGCCACAGCATTGGCCTTTTTCAGATGATACTGCAAGTCAAAATCATAATTCTCCATAAACTCCATCCACCGTCGCTGGCGTAAATTCAGGTTCTTCTGTGAAAACAAGTACTTCAAGCTCTTGTAATTTGAGAAAATCTCAAAATACTCACCATAAAGATAGTGTTGTCATGCCTTCAAGGAAAAAATCACGGCTACTAATTCCAAATCATGTGTCGGATAATTCTGTTCATAAGTTCTCAACTGCCGAGATCCATAAGCTACAACCATACCCTCCTGCATCAAGACACAACTCAAACCATCATGCGACGCGTCACAATACACTGTGTAACCCAAACCTCGTTATGAAATAACTAACACTGGTGCACTCATTAACCTCTTCTTCAATTCCTAAAATGCCAACTCACAAGTCTCACTCCAAACGAACTTGACTCCTTTTCGCGTAAGGCGAGTCATTGGCGCGGCAAGTCCAGAAAAATCTTTCATGAATCGCCAGTAATAGCCTGCCAAATCCAAAAACCTGCGGATCTCAAATATATTTTTCGGTCGTTCCCAATCCATCACTATGTTAGTCTTCGAAGAATCCATAGATACTCCATCCCTAGATACCACATATCCAAGAAACTTTACCTCAAGCATCCAAAACTCACATTTCTCAAACTTCGCATACAAACGATGCTCTCTCAAAAGCTGTAGAGCAATACGTAGGTATTCTTCATGCATCTCCCTCGAGAGTGAGTAGATAAGAATGTCATCCACAAACACAACCACAAAACTGTCAAGATACAAATAGAATATATAGTTCATCAAGTCCATAAATGTCGCCGGAGCATTCGTCAAACTGAATGGCATAACCAAAAACTCATAGTAACCATAACGAGTCCGAAAGGCAGTTTTCGCTATGTCCTCATCCCTAATCCTCAATTGATTATACTCTGACCTCAAATCAATCTTTATAAAGAAACTTGACCCCTTTAGCTGATCAAACAAGTCATCAATCCTAGACATAGGATACTTGTTTTTCACAATTACCTGATTCAACATTCGATAGTTAATACATAACCTCAAGAATCTGTCCTTTTTCTTAGTAAACAAGACTGGAGCTCCCCACGGTGATGTACTCGAACGTACAAATCCCTTATCAAGCAACTCCTGAAACTGTACCTTGAGTTCTCGCAACTCAGCCGGTGCAAAATGATAAGATGGCATAAAAATAGGAGCAACTCCCGGAACGAGATCGATAGAAAACTCTACCTCACGACTCGATGGCAACTCAAATAGATCGTTAGGAAAGACATCTAGATAGTCACAAACCATAGGAGGAAGCTCTCCTCGAACCCCAACCACCTCATCCAACATGAGAGCAGAAAAGAAGAAGCCTAGGCTTCCTCGATTTTGCACAACACCAAGCATGGACACCAAACCTTCGTCTTAATCGCCCATGAAACAAAAGTAATCACTCTCAGGCATACAAATCGATACCCTCTGTCGATCACAATTGATATGGGCACGATAGGTGGTCAGCCCATCCATCCATAAGATGATATTAAACGTGGTCATGTTTAGAATGATGAAATCAAACTTTAAACAGCGGTCGGCGATTTCTAACTCACAGGATCTACAAACTCATCCCAACATCACATTCCTACCGATCGGGATCTCCACACACACATACTACCTAACGAGTCTATCTCCAACCCCAAAACAGATGCAAAAACAGATAAAATAAAGGAATGCGATGCTCTTGTGTCGATAAGAACACTGGCCTATGATCTATATATTAAGAGAGTACTTCTGATCACTTAAGTAGTAGCTGCAGCATCAGGCACGACAGGTGCCTTAGAAGAACTATGATCTATAAAGGCGTATACTCTGCCCTGTGGTGCCTTAGTCTATCCACCATAGCCCTATGCTGTGAACTGTCGCACTGATTGGGTTGAGGCACCTCCATTTGTAGTCTTAGAAGTCTGAGCCATAGGCAACTGATAAGTCTGTTGTCCCTGTGCGGGTGGAACAACTAGTGCACCTGTCGTGCTCTGTACACTCTCTCCTCGAGGACAATTTCTACGAAAATGCCCCAACTGGCCACACCCAAAACAGACTGGTGGCTTTCTCTCCTATGACTGAATAGGTACATCACTTTGAGACTGCCTCTTTTGTGGAAAATCTGACGCACGATGCTCTGGCTGTTTGCACCGATAACAAATGAGCTCCCTCCATTTTGACCTCCGAAATGAAGCCGCTGAGGGTGCTGGTGCAAAAAATTGCTACTGATATGATATGATCCCGCAGGATGAGAACTCGGATCAAACGTCCTCCGACGCTTGTTCCTACACCCCTAAAACTGTGCACTTCCCCCGTCCTACTGGGTTCTACCCTCTCTAGATCTGTGTGTCTCATTTAGGATATTTTCTACAGTAATGGCTGACTCCACCAATTCTGTAAAGATGGGCATCCTCAATGCCGCCACTCGATCTCTAATCGCTGGTCTTAAACCCCTTTCAAACCTTTTTTTATGCAACTCGTCTATAGCTACAATTTCTTGTGCAAAACGGGATAAGTTGGTGAACTCTACCTCGTACTGAACCATAGTCATTACCCCTTGGGTAAGGGAAAGGAATTCCTCCCAATAAAGCTCCCTAGAGGACTTAAGAAAGTATTTATCCAAAAATACTTTGGTAAACGCTGCCTAAGTACCTCCCACGGTAGTTCTGGCAAATTTCCACCACTCATGGGCATCACCTCTCAACTGGAATGCAGCAAATGCAACCCTTAGGTCATCCTCAACTCTTTGTAGTGTATCCAGAATCCTGGTCACAAGCTCCAACTATTCTGTGGTCACCTTGGGATCGGGATCCCCGACAAAGGTGGAAGGGTCAAGATGTCGAAACTCTTGCATAGCGATAGTTGCCTTCGGCTCAGGTACTCTCTCTCTCTCCCCCTAGCAGCCTCGGCTAGCTAACGGATGGAGCCCACCATCTCACATAGCAAGTCTACCCCCTCTACAGGTCCTTGGAAAGCATTAGCATCCCCAGCACTAGGGATTGGCACATCCTCTTGGCCTAAACCATGGCCATGGCCATGACCTCGACCACAACCTCGTCTTCTCCGCACAGACATTACTTTTATACGAAAGCAACATAGAACGTAATAACATAACATTCAGCCCATCATGTTATTACAGATATAGGACACATAAACATGCTAACACTTAGCCATAGACGATCATGTAAACACATCTCACATATCGAGGAGAACCGGCATGAGTGACGCGCCAATTTGGGTAACCTACTTAGATTCCTTGCCAGAAAATATGTCTGCCAAACGCGTTTCTAATTTGGCTTTCAAGTTGTTAATCCAAATGCCCAAAGGCAAAATCAGTCAATTTTAAGGTCCAACCCCTATGCTCACGTATACACAGCATTTACATACTCAACATGTTATCATACTTATGTTATGAAAACATTTAAATACATGCAATCAAGCGCACGCAACCATCCTCACAGGGTGATGCAACCCCTTTCAACGGCTCTTAGGAATTCGAACCTAGAGTTTTGATACCAAAGTTGTAACGCCCCAATTTTCAAATAATAAAAATTCCACGAAAACCAAAACAAAAACGAAATTTTATTTGTAAAATCATTCTCAAAACACGCCATTATAAACCAAAACAGTTATCCAAATGATTTTTCATCCAAAAATCTCCTTCGAGATAAAACAGAACTTTTCCACAGAGCGACTGTCCGCTCGAGCGGACACTCTACCGCTCGAGCGGTGAAACACCCAACTGATTGTTAAGCCAAAAACTAAAAAATTTTCTCAAGTCTCAAAAACACACCTAAAAAATCTTATCTTTGAACACGAGTTTAAACAACCAAGGATTACGTTTAACTCAAACCAAAACAACAACCAACCCATGGTTTCTCTCTCAAAATCATACAGCATACATGCATTGACTGTAAAGGCCTCACAATTTACAAAACATGTTTTCAAGCCCGAATCATTAGCTCCTGTTTACATGATGCAACAAGCAGTAATAAACTACCGAACAACAAAACTACTGTACATAACAAAAGAGTTATACCTTCGCCTCCACCGGGGATCATCGAGATCAACTCACATGATCAGGTTCACCTGAAAGGTTTTCAAATCCCACAACGTAAGCTGAAACCCAATAGGAACAGACTATAATAAAGTAACAACAGGATTTGCAATCACGTAGTATAGAACCGACTTGACTTCACAAGCCTCAAAACGATTTTTCATCCTCAAAATCACACATTTTCATACAATTCAAATAACGTCCAACAATTTAAGAAAATAGCAACAAAATGTTATTTTTCACTCAATTCCCACAACCGACAATGATTCCTATGTACTAACTCTGTCGCACCGGGGATAAAGGTAACAACTATAGACTCTCACCCATTACCCTAGTTTCAGGACATCCAATGATCCGCTAGTTCATGATGAGTCCTATACGGAGTTACAACAACACACGCCTCCTAATGAGGTAACCACTTTATTTACGGGGATTAACCCGAAGGAACAAAGCACCTACATGCACAAAATTTTTGAACTTTTACCGAGGAGCAATGGCAGTCCAAATACATACGCACTGTCATGGCACATTTACAAAATCATTAAAAACACGTAGCTCGACTACGAAAACATTTAAAGAAGTACATTAATCATGTACAAAACGTCCAACGGCCTTTCGCCACGTTGTCCATAACCAAGAAAAAACGACCAATATTTTCAAATGTTTCACCATTTTAACCGAAACGTTTAAAACCAAGGCTCAACCCCAAGAGTTAGCTCCAAACCTCCAAAACATAGTTTTCATAATTTTTACATAAATATCTCCATTTCACAACCCATCGTTTTGTAAACCACGGACATCCACACGTCTACTAACTCTATAATAAACCATAAAAATGCAAAATATGCTTTTTGTCCAATCAAACATGGTTGTTGGTGTGTAAGTGGCTTTCTTTCGGTTCCTTCAAAAGCCCTCGAAAAAGACTAAGCACCCAAATCCTAGGTTCGTGTGTAAATGACGACCCTTCGATTTTTTTCAAAAGCCCTAGAAAATGACTAGGCACCTAAACCCTCGGTTCTTGGATAAGTGACGATCCTTCAATTCTTTCAATAGCTCTAGAAAAAGACTAGGCATCCAAACCCTAGGTTCGTGTGTAAGTGCCGAAACTTCATTTTTTTTCAAAAGCCATGAAAAAAGACTACGCACCCAAACCCTAGGTTCGTATGTAAGTGATGACACTTCGTTTCTTTCAAAAGCCCTGGAAATAGACTAGGCACCCAAACCCTAGGTTCTTGTGTAAGTGACGACCCTTCGATTCTTTCAAAAGCCCTAAAAAAAGATTAGGCACCCAAACCCTAGGTTCGTGTGTAAGTGACGACCCTTCGTTTCATTCAAAAGCCCTGAAAATTGTCTAGGCACTAAAACCCTAGGTTCGTGTGTAAGTGACGACCTTTTGGTTCTTTCAAAATTCTTAAAAAATGACTTGGCAGCCAAACCCTAGGTTCGTGTGTAAGTGACAACCCTTCGGCTCTTTAAATATCTCTAGAAAAGTACTAGGCCCCCTTCGATTCTTTCAAAAGCCCTACAAAAAGAATAGGCACCCAAACCCTAGGTTCGTGTGTAAGTGACGCCCCTTCGGTTATTTCAAAAGCCCTATAAAGAAATTAGGCACCCAAACCCTTGGGTCGTGTGTATGTGACGACCATTCGATTTTTCAAAGCCCTAGAAAAAGACAAGGCACTTAAACCCTAGGTTCGTGTGTAAGTTACGAACCTTTGGTTCTTTCAAAAGCCCTTGGAAAAGTCTAGGCACCTAAACCCTAGGTTTGTGTGTAAGTGACGATCCTTCGGTTTTTTCAAATGCCCTGGAAAATGATTAGGCACCCAAACCCTTGTTCGCGTGTATGTGACGACCCTTCGATATTTTCAAAAGCCCTAGTCTTCCTTCAGTTCTTTCAAAAGCCCTAGAAAATGACTAGGCCCCCAAACCTAAGGTTCGTGTGTATGTGACGACCCTTCAATTTTCGAAAGCATTAGAAAAAGACTAGGTACCCAAATACTAGGTTCGTCTGTAAGTGACGACCCTTCGGTTCTTTTAAAAGCCCTAGAAAAAGTCTACGCATTCAAACCCTAGGTTCGTGTGTAAGAGACGACCCTTCGATTCATTCAAAAGCCTTAGAAAAAGATTAAGCACCCAAACCCAAGGTTCGTTTGCGAGTGTTGTCCCTTCGGTTCTTCCAAAAGCCCTAGAAAAAGACTAGGCACCCAATGTTGGGAATGTGTACTGAAAAATCATACTTTTTTGATTTTTTATTCTTGATCCCTGGCATATTAATATTTGTGATGAATGAATGCATAGTCCGTATATTCTGTCTAGTTTTTTACTCGGTGCATGCTGTACCGAAGATCGGGTCATAGGTTCTGACAGATTATACAGGTAGGCTCACAATCGCAATGGACCCGGACATTCTATTGGTAC
>JAULJZ010000624.1:0-17258 GCA_032270985.1 Heliamphora pulchella
GATTTAAAATATAAAATGTGTGAATAGTTAGTTTTGTTTTAGTAGTCTAATAGCATTTTCTAAAACCTCCTTATTTTAGCTTAATTTTTCTTTTGTAATGTTTTTCCTTTATTTCTTTTTCTTTCAAATCTTTAAACATTTTCTTATCATAAAATTTTTTTTTTAGGTTCCATCATTTTGGTAAACTTTTAATATAGGAATTTCACATGTTGTTATTTTGATTATGCATCAGATAGTTTAAGGATATACATGATTAGTTTAGTATTATGAATTGTTTAGCTCATTTTTGTAACAAATTCATGTTTAGGTAGTTTTAGTAACTTCTAGCATGTTTTTTTTATTATTTTGTGCATAATATGATAGTTTAGGTCATTTTTGTGAATATTGCATGTGAGAGTGTTTCATGTATCCTTTAGTTAGAAATTGCATGCTATAGGATTTAAGATTTTTATTTTGATATTTGTTTTATTTGGAGTGCTATGTACATATGTTATGTATTTTTCATATTTAATTTTGAATGTTCTCTCTTTACCTCTATTTTTTTTATTTGTATGCATTTGAGAGATTCTATTAAAGAAACAATGATGATTAGTACAGGCCAACCTTACCGTTTGGCAAACGGGGTGCCTAACACCTTCCTCAATTCGTACCTTATCTCCCGAACTCTTTTCTCTGATTAAACGTTTACAAGATCAGTAGCCATTTTTGTTTTTCTTAGTTTTTCTCAAAAACTAAGTAACGACTCTATTTTCAATAAAAAAAGGGATTTTCAAAAGTTAGTTTTCAAGGTGTTAAAATATTTTTCTAAACATCTTTGAATTCTCAAATTTTTGAAACATTTTCCAAACAACCCCAAAAATCCCAACGCCACAGTATTTTTTGGTGACTCTGTTGGGGACTAGATTATAAAATCAAATAAGAGGGCTAGACTTGAAAACATCATTGGTTCTTAATAAGAATTTCTCATCCGCATTTTCGCTTGCATCTGTATTGTTCTTCAAACCCCCTGCCTGGTTGACCTGATGCCCCAATCGTTTGTCTGTTTTGGGGATTATTGGAAAGACGGGTAAGTCTTACTGACTGTATGCTTCCATAAGTACAGTAAAAGAGTTCGGACGTACTGTTTGACCATGTCCTGCACCACTCCAGGCATGGGAGGTATATACCCAGCTCTATTCAGATGATATCCTATTCGACTGATCAAAACTGGCCTTTTGCATATAGTGAACTTAGAACCCCCCATTAGGTGCTGCTAACCCTAGTAGGACTATGTGTTTTTCTTAATTATATGTTTTGCCTGCGTATTGTTATGATTGTTTTGTTTGGGTTTAAGCTAGTTCCTTTTCCAGGTTCAGCGCGGGTTTTTCGTCATCCTTTGATTAGTGTAGTTTTTTGCCTTCAGGTTCTTACCCGGGTTTTATTTTTCACCATGTTTGGTTTCCACACCATAGTTTTCTCAGGGTCATACTTGTGTTTCATTTTGTAGCCTTTAGGATAGTTTCTCTCTTTCTTTTGGGTTCTCCCTAGATTGTTAGTTTCTCTTCTGCTTTTGTTTAGGCTACCCTTGTCATACCCGTGAGAGTTAGTTCTTTTTTTTACCGTTATGCTGCCTATTTTTTCTTAAAATTTTAAGTCAAATATGTCCTCTCGGCCTAGTTCTATTTTCTTGACCAGAGTACTGTCCATTTCTTCACCTGAGTTTAGTCAAACCTGTTCAGTTGTCACGAGCCTGGCAAAGGCATTGTTATAGCTTTCGTGATTATCTGCTTGTGGTTTGCTATTTCGAATATTTGGGATATTTGCTATCTGTCATCGGAGTGCTTGATCAGAAATTGTTTAATACTGGTTATTCTGCTTTTGGGATCTAGGTTTTCCTCAGGTGTGGATCATTGAGCCGAGAATATCACAGTTGACACGTGTTTGGGAGAGGTCAGGATCTGGTAGACTTCGTAGAGTGTTCGAACAATAAGCTAAAATGGCAGAGAACGAGGTGAACTTAATATCTCTGATGAGGGCTATTACTGAAATGCAGAGGGTTGTAGAGCAGCAAACTCAGGATCATAATCAGTGCCTGGCAGAGATTCGGGCAATTCAGCCCCGTTTGCCAATACCGAATGAACAGCATGATGACCCAAATGGTAATGGAAAAGACTTTTGGGATGACAATCAGGTCCCCGATGGACAACAAGTTGTTCCACCGCCATCACGGAACCCTCGACAGGTGATAGTTGAGGAAGAAAATACAGCTCAATCTAGAGAATCTGCATTGGTTGAGAAAATCGATCGAATGGAGAAGGTCCTTAGAAAGGCCAAAGGAAATGAAGAATACATGCTAGATGTAGGAGGACTATGTTTGTTTTCAGACGCTAAGCTACCAGGAAAGTTTAAAATGCCAGATATGGAGAAGTTCAACGAAATCGGAGATCCTAAAATTCATCTTCAAATGTATGTTGGTACCCTGTCGCCCATGAGAATTGATGACCAGTTGAAGGCTCAGCTCTTTAACCGATCTCTTTCTAGGGCAGCCTAGAAATGGTTCCTCTCCCTCGACGTAGCGAAGACCAAAACCTGGGATGACATAGCCACGGCATTTATCAGCCAGTACAGCTACAATGTCCAACTAGATGTCACCATCAGAGAGCTCGAAACAACTCGATAGGAGAGCCGGGAGTCTTTTGTTGATTTTCTGACTCGATAGAGGGGTAAGGTAGCCAAAATGACAAATTGGCCCTCTAAGAAAGAGCAAGTGAGAATAAAAGTGAAGAATCTGCAGTTCCCGTTAAAGCATTATTTGATCAAGCAGCCACTCTCCACATTCGAGCAGTTGTTTGATGCTGGGGTTCAGATAGAAGATGCGATCCAGTCTAGGGATATTGAGAAAGTTGAACCAAGCCAGAAACCTAAGAGGACCTTCCCCACAAACAACCAAAACTAAACTGCCACCACTAACCTCGTGTCTCGTTCGAACGAGGTAAACCTACTGAACCATCCTCTTCTGCCTAACCATCCAACAATACCCATCAGTCGGACAATGGTCAATAGCAACAGAGGCCAAGGAGGGTGTTCACTCCCCTCAACATTTCATTGTCCACCGCCCTAATGCCCTATTGCCAAGATTTAATGCTTCACAATACTGTGCCTTCCATCAAGGTCACAGACATTTGACTGATAAATGTATGAGACTGCGTCATGAGATCCAGAATCTCATTGACAACAAAGTGATCCCGCCACCATCCGCTACTCCAAAATCGAACATAATGACTAACCCCTTGCCAAATCATACCAGGCAAGTTGGGATAAATTACATGTCTCTATGGGAATCAGAGAACCCAAGTCAAAACATCTATTCATTATACCTACCATGCCCTCATGTTTCAGTAACTGAGGATCAAACAGCATGCTCATTTATCATGGTTAGAGATAGTTGAGACAGGATGGAGGAATGGAATGATGGTGCTTGGGAGTGGTATCAGACAGCATTCCTAGCTATTCAACTGGAAGAAGGGGAGCACAACAAAGAAGATGTTTGGCCTTTGGATGACCCAGCCCGACTATATGGGTTTGGTCATGTGCTTTATGGCGTTACCCTTCCTCAGCTTTTTGAGGAAGAAGTATATGTGGATGAAAGGTAATCCTATTGGCTAGTAAGAGTTGTGCTGAAGTTCGATGGGGCAGAATGGACCGATTTTTAGGCCGCTCGGGAACAGCAGGTGGACTTTATCGAAGAGGATATATGGAAAGAAATTGATAATACATGGGCCATCGAAGACAATGAGGAGAGAAGAGGAAGAATGGCAATCACGAATTTAGGTAATTTATGGGCATTCCAAAGCCCTCCTCTTGTGAACGAGATGCGACAGACCAGTGACACAATAAAAGAACTATGGGATCCTGAGGAGGGGATAGAACATTTGATTAGAAGCGGGTGACATTTCAAGCCAGCCTAGCTGGAAAAGGGGCAACCAAGTGGAAAAGGGAAGGAAAAAGAACATGAAGAAGAAGATGATGCTGTGCTGAAGCAGTTAAAGAAGACGCAAGCTAACATTAGCATTTGGGGGCTACTAATGGCTTTGCATAAACACAGACAAGCTGTGCTAAAGGTTCTGAATAAAGCCAGTATTTCAATAGATGCTACCCCGGAACAACTGATTGGACTTATTCTGCCAGCAGTAGAACCAAAAGTCATTTTGTTTTTCGATAAAGATTTGCTAGCCGAGGGAAGGAATCACAACAAACCACTGTACATTACTATTAAGTGCATGGAAAAATGGGTCCCTGTGACCCTTATCGACAACGAGTCTACATTAAATGTATATCCACTCAGAACAGCACTCTGTTTAGGACTAAAGACGGAGCACTTCATATCAAGTAATCAAGGAGTCCGGGCTTATGACAACATAAGGAGGGACGTACTGGGACTGGTGTCATTTGTGATATTAGTAGGGCCCTTGGAAACGTCGGTCGAGTTTCATGTACTAGACGTATCGACGTCTTTCAACTTATTGTTGGGTAGACCTTGGTTGCATGACCCAAGTGTCCAGATTGTACCATCGACTCTCCATCAGAAACTGAAGCTAATAAGAAATGGGGTAGTTCTAACTATTCACAGAGAAGATAGCATTCATCCCCCAAGAGGAGGAGAGGGCTCAACTCTGTTGGAAGTACAGCATGGTGAAAATGATGTATAGCTCAGCGGCTTCCAGTTCGACGAAACCCAAGCTGTACAGATGTTGTTGAATGAGGAGGAAATGTATATCAATCTACGGGCTATAACAATGATGAGGAAAATATCCTTTTTCCTTGGTATGGTATTAGGGCGTAAGTAGCAGGGAATCTTGGAACCCGTTCAGGTATTGCCGACTTTGCACTGTTTTGGCCTTGGGTATGAGCCTACGGAGGAAGATTTGGAAGGGCCTAAGAAGGGACGGAAGGTTAATTATCCTGGAACGCTCAATGGACATTTTGTCAAAGAAGGAGAAGATTTCCCATACTGCGGCTTTCCAGAGCCATGGGTCAATGAGGAAACCAATCAAAAGCTATCGGGGTTGGAGATCTTTTTTGGCCATCAGTTGTCTGATATAGAAGAAGAAAAGACAGTGAAATGGGAAGAGAAGGAGAAGAAGGTTCAAGAGGAAGACTGGGCTGACAGATTAGACGACAACGACTTGGGAATACTTTTTAATGAGAAGATGGCCCAGCTGTAGGTGACTGATCAAGACTGCTTAATGATGGGCTTCAGCACACCAGCCGATTGCACCAAGCTCATTGTTGATGCAGCTACAAAAGAGGTGAAGATTTGAACCACTGAGTCTTCTGATGTACACATTGTCTATCCTGAGTTTGGGTTTGAGTCGGAGTCTGTAATCGAGGGCGCATCTGTTGATGCATCTCCCCCTGTTTATGCCTTCGAGTTTGTAATTCTCTCTGCTTTTAATGAAATGAATGAGATTTCCAGTTACTCTATTTTGTCTGATTTATTTCATACGCTTTTCGACGATTTTGAATTCAACGGGAATATCCCTGAAGAAATAAAACTTTTAATAAAAAAAAAGAAGAAATGCGTGCCCAACCTATAATTGAAAAAACTTTGTCAATAAATTTGAGTAATGAAAATAATCTGCAAAATGTTCAAATTGGTTCTTCTCTATCCTTAGTTGAACAAGAACAATTAATAACTTTATTAAAAGAATTCAAAAATGTATTTGCATGGTCTTATGAGGATATGCCCAAAATTGATCCTGACATTGTCCAACACCGTATCCCTTTATATCCTGATGCTAAATCGGTCAAACAAATATTAAAACAGATTCGGCCAGAATGGGCTTTGAAGATCAAAGAAGAAGTTGGCAAACAGATCAATGTAGGATTCCTCATGGTAATTGAGTATCCGAAATGGGTAGCCAATATCGTGCCGATTTTAAAGAAGGACGGACGTATTCGAGTTTGTGTGGATTTTTGGGACCTCAGCAAGGCTAGCCCAAAAGACGATTTTCCACTACCACACATTGACATCTTAGTAGACAGTACAGCGGGGCATGCCTTGCTATCATTCATGGATGGTTTCTCCAGAAACAACCAGATTTTGATGGATCCCAAGGACAGAGAAAAGACGACATTCACTACACCCTGGGGCACCTATTGTTATCGTGTGATGCCGTTGGGCTTGAAAAATGCAGGGGCAACCTATCAAAGGGATGCCACTACTTTACTACATGACATGATACATAAGGAGGTCGAGGTGTACGTGGAAGATATGATAGTCAAGTCAAAGGATTGGGATGGTCACATCACAGCGATGCGAAAGTTTTTTGAAAGGATTCAAAAATATAAGATGTGACTCAATCCACAAAAGTGCGCCTTTGGAGTTACTGCCAGAAAGATGCTCAGGTTTATGATCGCACAACGAGGCATTAAAGTTGATCCTTCAAAAATTAAAGTAATTTTGGAAATGCCTCCTCTAAAGATCGAGCGAGGAGTTAGGGGCTTTCTGGGTAAAATACAGTTTATTAGTCGATTCATCGCAAAACTGACAACTACTTGTGAGCCGCTCTTTCGTCTGCTAAAGAAAGGAGTCGAGTTTAAATGGGATAAAAAATGCCAAGACGCCTTTGATACCGTGCGACAGTAGCTGTAAAATCCACCTATTCTAGCTCCCCCCGAACCTGATAGCCATTGATTCTCTATCTGTCAGTGACTGATTCGGCTATGGGATGTATGTTGACACAAGAGGGTGAAATTGGAATTGAAAAGGTTGTCTATTACCTAAGTAAAAAGATGATAGGATCAGAAATACAGTACACACCACTAGAAAAGACATGTTGGGCCTTGGTCTGGGCTTCCCGAAAACTAAGGCATTATATGCTGTCTTTCACAGTAAATATCATCTCCCGGATGGACCTATTGAAGTACCTATTTAAAAAGCTGGCATTGACAGGAAGGTTGGCTCAATGGTTGCTGATGCTATTAGAATTTGATCTTCAATATGTCACCCAGAAGTCAGTCAAGGGCAGAGCAATGGCAGAATTCCTGGCCGATCAACCAATTGAAGGAGGTGAAAACACAGAGTTCCAGTTTCCTGACGAACAGCTGATGAAAGTCAGGGATGACAAGTGGACTCTATATTTTGATGGCGCATCCAATCAATATGGCTATGGAATAGGAGTCCTCCTTGTCACTCCTGATGAATCACACGTCCCCTTGTCATTGAAGCTCAATTTTGAAGTGACCAACAATCAAGCTGAGTATGAAGCATGTTTAGCAGGATTGGAGGCAGCCTTGGAATTAGAGGCAAGAAAGTTGGAAGTCATTGGAGATTTAGCACTGGTGGTTTCACAAGCAAGAGAAAAATGGAAGGTCAGGGACCTAACCTCGATTCTCTATCATCAAGAGCTAGAGAAACTAATACCGTGTTTCAAATCAGTAATCATTACCCATGTGCCAAGACTGTAGAACAAGTTTACCGACGCACTGACCACCTTAGCATCCATGATTGACATACCACCTGGAGTCCAAATGAGGCCTTTGATAATTGAACAAAAGAGAAAATTGGCATACGAGACGACAGCCACAATCGAGGAAAGCACTGACGACCTTCCATGGTACTTTGACAATCAGAACTTCGTAGAGAAAGGAGAATATCACAAGTTTGCCAGCAAAAAGGACAAAAGGGCGATACGAAGACTATCTGCGTAGTTTGTCATTTTGCGGTGGTAGGCTATATAAATGAGGGTATTCTGGGTCAATAAGCTGTGTGTCAACACTGAAAAGGGCCAAGCATTGATGAAAGAGAACCACGCGGGAGTCTGTGGGCCACACATGAGCGGAAACATGTTAGCCAAGAAAATCCTACGATAAGAATACTTTTGGATGACAATGGAGACAGACTGCATATAGTTTGTGCAGAGATGCCACAAATGTCAGATTCATGCAAACCTCATGCACGTTCCCCCATCACAACTGTATAACCTAACATCACCATGAACATTCTCAGTATGGGGTATCGATGTGATTGGAAGAGTAACACCAAAGGCGTCGAATGGGCACAAGTTCATTTTAGTGGCCATTGACTACTTCACCAAGTGGGTGGAAGCAGCCTCCTACTCGGTATTAAAAGCCTCTCATGTTGCTAAGTTCATCAACCAAAACATCATATGCCTATATGAGGTCCCCCATGAGGTCATCTCAGATAATGGCTCGCATTTTCAAGGACAGGTCTTGGATCTTTTTGAAGAATACCGGATAGTGGCTTACAAGTCCTCACCATATCGGCCGCAGACCAATGGAGCAGTTGAGGCAGCAAACAAGAATATCAAGAAAATCCTACAAAAGACGATCAACTCACATAAGGATTGGCCAGAATATCTACCATTTGCACTTTGGGGATACCGAACGTCGATCAGAACTTTAACAGGAACTACACCATACTCTCTAGTATACGAGATGGAAGCCGTGCTTCCCATTGAGGTGAAAATCTCCTCACTAAGAGTAGCGGCCGAGGCTAGTATTTCGAAAGCAGAATGGCAAAGGAACCGGATGGAAGAATTGCTCTTGTTTGATGAAAGAAGGCTGCAGGCTCTGTTTCATGTACAAGGATACCAGAGGAGAATAGCTCGAGCGTTCAATAGGAAGGTCAAGATCTGGGACCTTAGAGAAGGAGGTTTGGTTCTTAAGAAAATCAGAGCTCCTATCTTTGACCCGAGAGGCAAGTTCAAGCTAAACTAGTTCGGACCATTTCTCATTAAAACCATCATGACCGATGGTGCAGTCATTATTATAGATTTGGATGATAATGTGTTCTCCACTTCAGTTAACCTCGATCAACTCAAAAAGTACTATCCTTAAGGTAAAAATAAAGATAAGATAAGAGCTCGTTGAGTTAAAAATTGAAAAGGCAACTCAGGCAAAAGTTAGAGCAGCCTGTAAGGCCGAAAATCTGAAATGGCGACCTTGGCAAAAGTTAGGGCATCACAAAAAGGAGAGTGTCAGTACCTGAGTAAAAATTGAGCACGAACTACGTTATGGCCTGATTCCATCTTATTGAGATACGTAGGCAGCTTCTTTTGAGAAGTCCGGCCACATTCTGTGTTTTAAACCATTTTGAACCCGAGTAAGGCCAATGCAAATTTATCTTTGAATTCTGATAATAAAGTCGTTCAAACTTTGGATAAATTTAAACCATTCTAAGCATAAAGTGGGAGTTTCTCATTACTTTAATTGGAGCTACAAAGTTTTTTAAAGGGAGGGCACGCAAGTCCCATGTTGGCCTAATAAGGCTTCAATAATCGATTTTGATGAAAACAAATCTACGTATCTAAAGTGTGCAAATTGAGATTGATTTCAGGATATACATGATTAGCACAATCCAAGATACAAAGAGAAAGCCATGACGCTTAAATTCAAATCAAGACCTTTGGCAACAAGTTTGTGTGGAATCAAGACATTGAAGGATTGAAGAAAGAAGAACAAGTTGTAATTCTTTTATTTAGGATCCTTTGTACATTCATTTTCTCTTGAGATTTGGCTTTGAAGCACATAGGAATCCTAAAATATAATAACAATATTTTTTCAAAAGAAATCATGTTCAAACCTTTTTGGAAAATAAAAAATCTGGATTTTCAATGATCCATTGGACTGAGGTATAAGGACCAGTCGACTGAATAGACTCCCAAAAATAAGTTTTCAGATCCACACAAGTTCAGTATACCGAACCGAGGTTTAATCGACCGAACAGTTCAAAATTTGAAATTTTTTGAAAAAGACTAGTTTGACACTTCCTGATTTAGCCCAACGGCTAGTTCGAATTGGTAGCCTATAAATAGAGGCCTAGACCCATTATTTTATTCACTCAATCCCTCTCAATCATTCTCTCACATACTACTCTTTAGCACTTCAATTCTATAGCTTTTTCATGCATACTTTTGAGAGAAATTTCATATTAGATTCTCATTGAGCTTCATTGTTTCATTTCTTGAGAAGTAAGTTAGAGTTTCATTGTTGTACTTATTCGCTCATCCAAGGAGCATTCTTTGTACTCTTTCATTTCATTATTCCTGTTGATTGGTGTTTGAGAAAGGTGATTCTCAAAAGAGGCTAATCCGCCTACAAGGATTGTGTTCACTTGAGAAGGGTACATTCTCAAGAGAGGCTACTCCGCCTAGACTAAGGAGAGAGGCTCCTCCGCCTATTTGAAGGAGAGGTAGTGAAAATCCTCATAGTTGTTGGCTTGAGGTAAGGACGTGGTCCTTTGTGTTGAACCTTGTAAAACTGTGGTGTTGTTTTTCTCTTGTTTTACCTTTTTATTTATTATCTTGTTGTTTCTTGTTACATCACACATACACACTTTTATACTTGATTACTTATTCTTTATTATTGTATTTGCTTTAACTAACAAAAGTTTTAAAAGTTAGAAGTTGTAAACTTAACTTTTATACTTATGACAAAAGATTTTTGCATATTCAAATATTTGACTTACAAGAGTTATATTGAGCATTGAATCTAGCAATCAACAAGTTTTAACTCATACTCACATTTTTTATTCAAAAGAGTTTACTAATCCAATATTGCACATCAATATTAGTCATATACTTTAAACAATAGAAAGATACATTTGAAAGTTTTTCTTGCAAAGTTAGACTTGAGCTTTAAATTGTTCAAAGAAGTTTTATTTTCAAAAGTAGTTTAAGAATTAACATCTTTAGTTGTACTTAAATCCTTTTTATTGTTTATTTAAAATATAGTTATGTTTAAAGTCATATCAAAAACATATTAACAAATATACAATTAAAACTGGTAAAATTGTTAAAGTGTTATATTTGAATAATAAAGAAGTTAAAACTTTATATACACTTGCTCTTAAACATTTCAACACAAAGTTTTTGCTTATAAGGTTAAAATAAATTTAATAGTGATTTAAATAAAGTTATATTCTTGTGTTTTAAAAATCATATACTTGTGTTTTGTTTTAATCTAAAAATTTTAAATACCCAATTCACCCACCTCTTGGGATCACACACGTAATATCATCCCAAACCCTACAAACAAAAGAGGAAAGTTATGAAATCTTTAAGACAAAGCAGGAGGCCTCAAATCCTCCTCCTCTTTGCTGCTTGATTTTCTTCTTCCTTATCCTTTTTCTCCCAATCCTGCATCAGCCATGTCTTGTATTCAGCAGAAAGCTCAGGACATTGTAGCTCCTGCATCTCCATACGTGAACGAGAAGGCCAAGCATCCTAATATTGTACTAGAAATGGAGCCTGCATGGAGAAGAAAACAGACAGCCTCGAATACTGGAGAAAGTAATATGGCTTCCCCCGAACTATCGCATGATCCTATGTGGATAATAGAAGGTAGTCTGACGAAGACCAATCAGTAAGACGCCAGGGTGATCCATAGTAGTTAGAGTCATGACAAGGATCCGCTACCATGGGCACTGCCAGGTGATATATGGGCCAGTCAGGCATGAGAGATACTATCGCCAGGCTGTCTTAGTGTCGCATATCTAATAACAGGGGCGGTAAAGGAAAGAGGCAGCACTATGTCTATCAGTGGGTGATTTCTGCACAAGATTCACCTTCTTCATTAGCCAAATCTGCAGCAAAAGTTAGAACAGTAAGAGAAAAGCTTTGCAGTGTGACAAAAAGTTTGGTGAAGAGTAAAGATGTTGAGCTTACTTGAAGAAGTAAAGGGCTTCCAGCAAAGGTGGTAGTCTCACCATGATGAACAGCATCTAAACCCAGCAGTGTCTCGGCTAAAACAAGTGGAACGAAGTCCCTCTCCATCCATATCTGACCAACAATGTCAACCAGGGCGCA
Organism: Heliamphora pulchella; assembly: GCA_032270985.1. NCBI lineage: Eukaryota > Viridiplantae > Streptophyta > Magnoliopsida > Ericales > Sarraceniaceae > Heliamphora > Heliamphora pulchella. Next base: position 11,811 of record JAULJZ010000624.1, read on the forward strand.
ACTAACCCGCCCATCAGAAGGGACAAGAAGATACTGGGCAAGAAGACAGAAGCAAAGTGCATAGCGTCGTCGCAGTTGAAAGTCGAGGTCACTGAGGTCACTAGTAAGATGAAATCTATCAATGATCCAAGGTATGTCGAGACAGTCATCCTGTGTCAGAAGAGAGGCCTCCATCCTAGATAGACCACAAAGCTGTATCACCTGCTGTCGAGTCGAGAGAAAGAAAGTAAGAACAACAACGGAGCTTCATGGGGCCAAATCAAAAATAGCAGTGAACTCCTCCACAATGGGGTAGAGTTCTTCAAGGCCAAACCGAATGACGTGAGACTGCGGATCCCACAGCTGTGCAGCAGCTGCCAGTAAAGATCTGTTAACCCGCACAGGCCTCAACGAGAAAAGAGCATTAAGGCCAAATGGGGCGAAGTTTAAATGTTCGATATGGGAGAATGACTCAATCCATGCAGAAAGGGAAGAAACCATCTGAGTCGGAGTAACAGAAAATGGGGCCTCTAGGGCTGTATTTATAAGCCAAAAAATGCAGAAAATCAAAATTTTGGTAAAAGGAACGTTTAATGTGGCGACCGCTACCTTGGATCTGGCGACCGCCAACTCTAAAAAGCATAGTACAGTGACATCATCCCTTTGACCAGACGACCACCATGTTGTAATTGGCGACCACCATGTCAGCATTTGTGGAAAATGGTGACTGCCATATTGACACTAGCGACTGCCATATTTAAAGGTGGCAAGCATGTATCAGTTTATGGTTTCTACATTCTGTGTAAGTCTTGACATTTGTATTACACATCCATAACAGTTTGAGCAGCAAATGAAACAGTAGATGAATATCAAGTAATAAATGGCACGAAGGCCCAAATGCATCAAAAGCAGCAGAATGTATCAAAGTGTAATCGGGGCACCCAGGCCCAATAAAACAGTAAACAGGGGCACACAGACCCATAAGTGTATCAAACTAGGGCACGCAGGCCCATCAAAATAAAGTGTAAGGGGGCGCTCTCTCTCTCTCTCACTCGTGCCTCAGGCGGACTCAGCGGGAAGAAGGACTGGCCTCCTCTGAGCTGTCATCCTCGAAGAGTCTATCAAATTCGTCACCATCGTCACTGCCAGAGGAGGAAGATATGACCCTGGATCGGCTCCGAGCAGATGAAATAGATCCTCGGGGACGTGCTCGAGAAGTGGCACGGGACCCATTACCTCGTGATGAAAATGGGGCCGGAGCAAAAGGTTGAGCAGGAGCTGGTGGAGGTACTGTGCCAGTAATAGCTACTGGTGCCTGAAAAAGATAAGCAAGTGTAAGAATAAAGTACAGAATATAATGAAAAGAAAAAAGAAGAGATACTTACTGGCAAAGGAACGATGGAACCCCAGCTGCATGTAAGGTTGCATCCTGCTGGCGGATAACGGTTCGCATGCCACTCACCACCAGCATGAGACGATCCAGCCAAGCCTGATCCGTCTGTCAAGAAATAATACAGAACTGAGCAGTCTACGAAAGAAGAAAGACGAAAAGGAAATAATAAGAAGAAAATCAAACCTGAGCATGCTCTGGCCGGAACTCCAGAGCTAGAGGAACCGGGATGGGGATATCACAAGGATACCCGACAATGAAGGATGATACGGTCCAGGGCACCTCAACAGCCCTAGCCCCAGCTGCTCCAGTAGTAGCAGCAGCAGCTCCAACTCCCACAACAGCAGCAACGTCAGTATTGGAAGCCTCCGGTGCTCGCCTCCTCCAAACACCAGTCGGACTGGGTCCTAATGAACCCAGTAGATGGGCCCGGGACCAGGCAGTGTAGTCTCCCTCCGCCACCAGCAGCTCAGTAGTAGGGGTCTTCACCAGCCCAAATGATCAGTCCGGCGCATACAGGCTGAAGGAACCACTGGGATCCGAAAGTGATCCAGGCTAAGTAACTGGCGAACCACTCGCTCTCCTAGATAGTACTCCCATCCAAATGGACCCTCTAGTCAGATTCGCCTGGAAGTGATATCTTGGCTACGCATCAGGTCTACGCCAGCCCGATCCTCTACTCCCTACCAGACGTCCCAGTAAACTTGCAGAGTATTGTGAACAGTACAATATATAGTAATCGATAAATGCAGTGTAGTATCAGTGAATAGAATATAGTGACCAGTGTGGTACAGTACAGTATAGAGAGTAATGAGCAGTAAGTAGGGATACCTGGTCAGGGGTCAGCCGGTCCAGTGAAACTCAAAAGCGATCAATATCCTTCCCCCAGCCTTTTTCCCCTTTAGCCCACGGGACCACCGGGCTGCTCGGGGAATGATTGGAGGGTCCGCTGAGGAGTTCGCCAGGACATGAAGCCCAAGGAACTCATAGGTCCACAGCTGCAAAGGAAAAGATGTCAGTAAGCAATAACAAATAACAAAAATGAATAGAGAACTGCAGAAACTAAACCATACCTCCTAGACTCTCTAGTATCTCCCAATGCTGAGCTCCTGGGAGAACCGAGTAAGAGTCCTCATGAAGCCGTAGAGGGTGGCGAGGGTAGCTCCTCCCCAGTCGAATGTAGCAACACGGTCGAGGCGAGGAAGGGCACCCAGGTAGTGCAAATGTATGATATTCTCCTTGTTAAAAAATAAGGAGGTACCGAACATATACATGAGAAAACCCCGGGCGACCCACTCGTAGTGGCGAGGCTCGGCGCATTGGAAATGTCTGAATCTCTCGAAGAACCAGGTGTATCGGACCCAGTCTCTGTCCATCTGGGTGGGAACAGCTCCAAGAAAATATGTCAGTGAATCGGGGGAACTAGCAATGGATGGATCAAATGGGATGGGAGTCCCTCCAACCTGAAGGTCGGTGATAAGGGCAAAGTCCAGAGGCGTCAAAGTAGCCTCAAAAGTGGTAAAATAGAAGGTGTTGGTGGTATCCCACCACCGCTCAGCTAGGACAGTCAACCATACCCAGTCGTTGCTCGTTCTACCAAACAAGGGTATGAAGCGAGCAAAACCAGAGGCATCAATATAAGCCCGGCTGGGAGCAGGGAGGGCATCATACCACTCCAACACCTCTCCAGAGGCAGAACCTCCGAAGCCACGGACATAGTTACCAGCATGAAAGAAGAGGACAAGCAGAAAACATATAAAAGAAGATCAAGCGAGTGAAATGCATAAAAATATCTGAAAGCTAACCCTAGGTTCGTAAGTAAGTGACGATTCTTCGGTTCTTTCAAAGCCCTAGGAAACTAGGCACCCTAACCCTAGGTTCGTGTGTAAGTGACGACCATTTGGTTCTATCAAGCCCTAATAAATCAGGTAAACCTTCCTATCCTAGGGTTGTGTGTAAGTGACAACCCTTTGATTCTTTCAAAATCCAAGGTTCGTGCGTAAGTGATGACCCTTCGAAACTAGGAATCCTAAGCCCTGGCGCGCTAGGCAAATCTCTATCGTTTTGTTATTATCATTCTCCCAAAAAAAAAATCTTCGTAAAAATTTCTCGAATTTTCTTAAAATTTTCTAAAATTTTCTTAAGATTTTCTAAAGGTTCCTAGGATTTTTTTTCTTCAAATTTTCTAGGATTTTTCAAAATTTTCTTAAAATTTTCTAGGATTTTTTAAAAATTTTCTCATAAGATTTTTCAAAAATCTTCCCTAAAGTTTCTAAAATTTCTAAGATTTTCTAAAGATTTTTAAAATTTTTTTAGGATTTTTCTTAAAATTTGCCCCAACTTTCTAAATTTCTAGGTTTTCGAGAAATACCCCTTAGATTTCTAGAGTTTGTAATTTTAGAAATTTTTGACAAAATTGCCTCTTATTTTAGGATTTTTGATAAAAATTTTCCCTTTAGTTTTCATGCCCCAAACAACAAAAATAAAAACAAAAATTCCCCCCTTAATCTTTATGTTTTTCCTAAATAAAAGAATTCAAGCCTTTTATTTTGTAATTTTTCACTAAAATAAGTGCCCCTTTAATTATTTGTTCAAAAATCCTAAGTGTCCCTACTATTTTAATCTCTATTGCAAGGGTACCTAAGCTAAGATCTCAAATAAGTCGCACAAACAATCATTTAACATCCATACCATCATCAAAATAAATAATTCATCATCATAATCAAATCACATCATCGTCATATGGGGGGATCCTAGGCATGCGTCTACGTTTGATATATCACAAAAACGGTAAGGATAAGATACATACCAAAGGTCGCTGGAGAGGAATGTGGTGGTCAGGCTCCCGCAAAAGAACGTCAGCAGTAACAGCATCGGTGGGAGGCTCGTAAGGTCTCATCCCGCGTGGAACCACGCGATAGGGTGCTGGAGCATAAGTATGAGGATCAAAAGGAGCAGGGTGGCCCTCTCCAGCATCAGGGTCCAAGAAATCAGCCATCGCAGCCTTAGCAGCAGCGTCAGTAGCAGCCTGTGCCTCGGCAGCTGCCCATGCCTCCTCAGCAGCTCGGTGGGAGGCACACTCCGCCTCGAGAACAATTGCGTCCATCGCAGCAGTGGGCTGCGTGGAGGTGACCCCACCGACAGGAAAGCTGGAAGCCATGCCTCTGAGAGTCCCCATGGAAGAACTCCCGGCAGCGGAGGGGTTCTATCGAGCCCCTAAGTGGTCGGCTCCCTGACCATGACCCGCCGTGAACAAAAATGGGATCACAAACAACAGTGTAAACATCATGTGAAGGAGAAAAGAGCACGAAAGGTAGGAAGCGAGAAGGAGCAAAATAGAGTTTGAGAGCGCGAAAGAGTTAGAGAGAGAGAGAGAGAGGATAGTGCACAAATGAACCCCCCCCCCCCCCCTTCGCGCCCCTTAAAAGGCTTTATGCGCGTTTTGAGGTGGCGGTCGCCACCTTCAGTGTTAGCGATCGCCAGGATGGTTAAAGGATACATGGCGACCGCCGTGATGGAGGGGTTTTGGGTTGGCAACCGCCATGTCCGACGGGTTTTGTCTAGGCGGTTGCCATGTTGTCAACGGTCATATCATATCAGTTTATCATCATGACGTTTTAGGGCTTTTAGGGTCTGTTTGGAGATCTTTTATTTATGCGCATGTTTTATTTTCTTTTATTTTGTTTGTGTGTTTTTATTTTCTTTTATGCGTATTGACTTCGTGCAAAGAAATATTTTGTCAATATAAATAGAAAATAATTTTCCTAAAAACTAACTTCAGGGGCTTTTCAAAAATAATTTAAAAAAAAAATTTTGGGTGTTTTCCAGAAAAATATTTCAAGAAACTTTTTGTGTGCGGTTTCCCTTTCCGATAAATTTAAAACTGTAACTTGGCTTTTAATCTCACTTCCGATAAATCTAAGTCATAACTCTATCCCGCACCTCGTTTCGATTTTTTAAGTCATAATTCGACCTATTAATTTGATATTTTTTTCGTCGGTCCTCCTCATGACCCTAAACTGACTCGTCGGTCCTCCTCACGACCCTAAACTGACTCGTCGGTCCTCCTCATGACCCTA
>JAULJZ010000645.1:0-17255 GCA_032270985.1 Heliamphora pulchella
GCGTTTGGTTTGTCTTTTGAGATTTTTTTTTTCATCCGGACGTATCCCGAACGTATCCCGCCGTATCCCAAACGTATCCAAAATTGAAAAATTAAAAATTAATTTCTAAATACTTTCTAGCCGTATCCGATACGTATCTCGGCGTATCGGGCGTGTATCGGTATCCGATACGTATCCGATACACATACGACATCATTTTTGAAGTATCCGTGCTTTATAGATGCACACTCAATACAAAGTACACCTTGTCAATCACCACTTTGAAGGCTTTTCAAGCCTATGCCTAGCAGCAAGAAATCTCAACGAGACGGTGCAAGTACCCCATGTACCTCAGCACCGTTCAACGACCACTCATCATTCTCAAAGGAATGACTCTTGGAAACACCCTCGCCGCAGCGGTGCAACCTATTCCATGGAAGGACCCACCTGATCGGGATTTCAACCAAAAAGAAGAAGGTTTGATGAGCCTCCACCAACATTAGCAGTGACAGCCGACGAAGCTAAGGCGTTGCTGGACGCTTGGGTAGCTGACGGAAAAGTGGTCCTGTCGGAAGTCAAGAAACCTATTCCTAGGAGGGATCAAGGTAGACCTAACTATTGCATTTATCACCGTTCTCTCCGTCATCCCACCAAAGAATGTTGGGCTCTACGCAACTTAGTTCGAGACATGTTGGCTAAAGAAATCCTTGAACTCACTCTAATTGATGCAATCCTAAAAGATCCACTGCCTCAACACACCGACCGCGGCAAACAAGTATGTGTACTGTCCCATTTAGACGAGTTAGAAGGGCCGACATCAATGGAGTTAGGCGAACTGTCCGACATCAATGGAGTTAGGCGAACTGTCCGTGCCTATCCCGGCCCTTCCTAACCTTGAGTCACGAAGGGCAGAGGCACTTCAACGATCCACCAAGTTCAAATGGTTATTCGACCAGTTCGGACTGTCCCCAACGACTAGATTGAAGGCTAGGAAGGCTATCCTACATATCGTCGAGACTAATGGCGAGCAGTGCATGAGTGTAATTGGATTCGTTCGAAATGCCTTCAAAGACAACTCCCTCGCAATCTCCTTCACGGAGGAAGATCGCCCGCTGTAGTTCCCTCACATCAAGCCACTTTATGTTCCCATAGTCATCAACGACATGGAGTTACAAAGGCGATTCTTGGACGATGGAGTTTCGCTAAACATCATGCCTCTCAAAGTAATGAGAACTTTGGGTATTTCTCCCCAACACCTCGTCAGAGAAACCATTAAAGTGATGGGATTCGACAGCAAGGGACAACAAACATTGGGATACGTTAAGGTAGATTTCATCGTAGGGCCCATTTTCTTAGTCTCCAAGTTTCATGTCATAGATGCCGACACCACCTACCATGTTCTTCTTGGCCGAGCATGGCTCCATAGCTACCCAGCAATACCCTCCACATATCACCAATGCGTCAAAGCTATATTCAATGGCGAGGTGGTCACAATAATGGGGTCGCAACGACTATTCAAGGCAGAGGAGTACCACCTCGCAGATGCTTTGTTTTATGATGGCTGCAATAAAGAAGAAACACCAATCCCCATTCGCAGCATCCCCCTCCCTCGTTGGGTCGACCTCGAAGGCACCCATAATACAACATCCAAGTCCAGGCAAGTTACTAGGTAGATGCGCGCGGATGGAAAAATGGCCTATAAGTTGTGATGGTTCACTGAGGCTCCCTGTCAACAACCTAACAGGGACCCTCCAAAAGCATGTATGGTGGATGAATCAACATCATTCCCTAGTGAAGAACCATCATGCTTCAATCTTTCCTTGTTGGTGATCAAGGCACGACGTACCAAACCTCGAAAGAAGAAGACGAAGAAAAGCAAGAAAAAGACTTCTCACCATACCTCACCCCCTTCAGAACCAGAGGACCAAAGGCAAACCACTTTGCAAGAAATCCGCCCAGCACCAGGATGTTTCCAAGACGAGCTAAGGCCACAAAAACAAGAGCTGGAGGAAGTCAACCTACAACGAGGAACTGGCACCGCACGTTCAATATTCATCTGCAAAGATCTACCATCCGAACGCAGGCAAGGCTTACTTTCCCTTATCATGGAATACATGGATGTTTTTGCTTGGAACTATGTAGAAATGCCGGGTTTAGACCCTTCTGTTACTGTTCATCGCCTCAATGTTCTCCCATCTGCACGACCAATAAAGCAAGGCATTCGATTTTATAAGCCCGAAGTCGAGATGAAAATCAAAGACGAAGTAGTCAAACTACTAGAGGCAGGCTTCATCCAAGCCATCCAACTTCTTGCTTGGCTATCCAGCATTGTACCAGTAATGAACAAGAATGGGTTACTACGAGTTTGTGTCGATTTTCGGGATTTAAACAAATCTTGCCCCAAAGACGAATTCCTGTTGCGCAGCATTGATACTCAGATTCGACGGCCGGGCATCATATGTTTTCTTTTGTGGATGGTTTTAGTGGTTACAATCAGATCAAAATGGCCTCGGAAGATGCACAGAAAACGACATTTTGCACCCTCATAGAAAATTTCTTCTACACAGTCATGATGTTTGGATTGAAAAATGCCGGAGTCACATATCAACGGGCCTTGACCGCAATATTCCATGACACGATGCACAAAATCTTGGAATGCTACATTGACGACGTGGTCGTCAAATCCAAGGATGAAGGTGCACACCTCCAAGATCTCCGATGAGTCTTTGAATGATGTAGGTGTTACAAGTTGCGAATGAATCCCTTGAAATGCGCCTTTGGAGTCACATAAGGAAAGTTCCTTGGATGCGTTGTACATCGACATGGAATTGACCTAGACCCCGCCAAAATCAAAGCCATCCGAGAAATGCCAAAGCCAGTAAATGCTGACCAACTAAAAATGTTTCTTGGAAGGGCCTCGTACCTACGGTGCTTCATTCCCACCATGACAGAGATCACTCAACCTTTCAGTATCTTATTAAAGAAAGGCATAAAGTTTGAGTGGAAGGATGAGCATGAACAAGCATTCCAGAACATCAAGGTTGCTCTAATGTCTCCCCTCACCATGACACCACCTCAGCAAGGTAAGCCTCTCCTCTTTTACATCACTTCCACACCACGATCGGTTGGCGCGTTGCTAGCACAAGATATAGATGGGGTTGAACGACCAGTAAACTACATCAGCCAAGTGATACAAGGAGCTGAGTCCAGGTATTCGCCCGTTGAGCGCCATTGCTTGGCTCTAGTGTTCGCAATTCAAAAATTACAACACTATCTCTTATCTTTCAGTATTCACCTGATAACAAAATGTGACCCAATCCGGTACCTCTTGTCACGGCCCGCCCTGATCGATCGTCCAGCAAGATGGCTCGTCTTTAGCCAAGTACAAAATACAATGTCGGGCTCCTAAAGCCGTCAAAAGTCAAGCTTTGGTAGACCTTCTAGCACAATTTTCCAGCGGGTATTTTGAACCCCCATCTGAAGAACTTCCTGGCGATGAGTTTCAAGTAGCTACTCTTCAAGGAACAATCTCGACATCGGAGAAAGAATGGATCTTAAACTTTGATGGCTCTTCAGCAGGAGGTGGAGGAGGAGCGCGTATTGTGATAATCTCTCAAAATGGCAAGAAGGTTAACCTCTCCTACAAGCTGAATTTTCATTGTTCAAATAATGAAGCAAAATATGAAGCTCTCATCTTAGGCTCAATGGCTGCTTTAAACATTGGAGTACCCTCCCCTTGCATAAAAGGAGATTCCAAATTGGTGGTTAAACAGACCAATGGGGAATACGCCATCAAAGAACCTGCCCTCGCCTCCTACAGAACCATTTTGCAACGACTAATGGATTGCTTTGACAATGTCCGAATAGCCTATGTCCCGCGGTCAAACAATAGGCATCTCGATGCCTTAGCTACCTTAGCTTCCAAAGTCTAGATAGCTAAAGAGTCAACCAAAATTGAAGTATTCAAGCGGGACCTCCCATGCTCAGTCACCAACATATTCCTTGAAGAACCAACCAACAATTAGAGGACTCCATTCATCACTAAACTTCAGGACCCCAAAGGTACCATTCCAACTAGGGATTTAAAGAACTTCACTATGTACCAGGGCATATTGTACCAACGAGGCCCTTTGGGCATGTTGGCGCGTTGTGTTGGACTTCAAGAAGCAAAGTTGAGACTTCAACAAGTACATGACCATTCTTGTGGGACGGGAGTTGTAAGTCTCTATCGGCGTCTACAACGACAAGGCTATTACTGGCTTGAGATGAGCAAGGAAGCCAAGGAACTCCAAAACAAATGCACCAAATGTTAAGCCTTTCCCTCACAAATGGAGTGCAATATTATCGAAGGGGTAGCAAATTGGCAATAACCGTACATCGATTATTTGATGGAGCAATCTTTGCTTGGAAATCCCAAGGATGCAGCTGTTGTGAAAAAATGGGCTACAAGATTTTTTGTGCACCAAGGGCAATTATTCAGGCATGGTGTCAATGGCTATCCTTTAAAGTGTCTAATGGGGAAGAATCAAAAGAAGCGCTCAAGCAAGTGCACGAATCCGAACACCAGGGAGGAGCCAAACTGTATCAACAACTTATACAGATCGGCTACTACTGGCCCACCTTGGAAGCCGACGCATTACACTTTACATGAAGGTGCAGAGAATGTCAAATCCACGGCAACCTGATTCATGCACCTGTCCAAGACCTATTAGCATTGCAAACCCCATGGCCATTTGACACTTGGGGCCTCGACTTCATCGGACGCATCACTACATCAAGAGGAAATATACAGATCTTAACTGCCACTCAGCTTTATACCAAATGGGTTGAAGCAATTCCTCTTCGGAAAGCAACTGGCGCCGTCATGGCCAACTTTAGCAGGGAAAACATCATCTGTCGTTTTGGAATTCCAAAGGTTCTCTTCTCTGATAACGGCACCCCGTTTGTCAATATGGTAGTGGGTCAGCTCTTAGCATCATACGACATCAGCCATCACAAGTCCACACCCTACTACTCACAAGGAAATGACCAGGCTAAGGCCACGAACAAAACACTAGTCCAGATTCTCAGCAGAACTCTCAAAGATTACCTGCAAAATTGGGCTCTTGCACTCCCGTTGGCTTTATAGGTATATAGGACCTCCAAACGATGGCCTACCCAGATGACACCTTTTGCTTTGGTATACGAACTAGAATGTGTCCTACCCGTCGAAATCAGCATTCCTTCTGGAAGGCTTGCCCAACGGAGCAGCGTTCAGCATGATACAAGACTCCAAAAACTCGAAGCACTCGACGAGCAGCGAGACAAAGCAAGCTCAAACCTTCGGGTCTATCAAAGAAGGATCACTCGGGCTTATGATAGGCTGGTAAGACCAAGACAGTTCAAGGAAGGAGATTTGGTTCTCAAAGCCGCTCCTCATGTCATGAGAGGGACTTCGACCTCAAAATTTGCTTCGAAATGGGAAGGACCTTTTGAGATCAAAGAGGCAAACCCGAGTGGATACTACCGGATCGCGGAACCAGGTTGTGATACATCACTAAAGCTAGTGAATGGCAAATGGCTAAAAATGTACTACCCCTGATAACATGTAGCTTTTTTGAAGAATGACCATCTTTTTTTTTTCTTCAATGTACTTGCTCTTTGCTCATATAACTCTAAACTCTAATATCTCCAAAATGAATCTACTCCTTTACGGGATGATTCAACTAAGAGTCGATGGCTCCAAGGCCATTCTCTAACTACAATGAATTCACTCATTTACAGGATGATTCAACTAAGAGTTAATGGTTCTAAGGCCATTCTCTTATCGCAAATGAATCCATTCATTTGTTGGATGATTCAACTACGAGTCAATGGTTCTAATGCCGTTCTCCACTGAAGGAAAGGAGTCAACAACTCCCTAATCCTAAATGAACCTACTTATTTACGGATGATCTAAGGGAGAATCAAATGGTCCATTATCCTTTCTCCATTCAAGAAGAACCAATAACTCTCCATTCTTCAAGGAACTCACTCCATCTCCATTCTTCTAGGAACTCACTCCATGGTTCCATTAAGAATCAAAGGCTTCACTGCCATTCTCCACCAAAGTGAAACTTTGGAAGAATTCAAGGTACACTCCTAAAAGTACAGGTCCATTCTCTTAAGTGAATACAAGTCCATTCTCTTATATAAGTATAAATTGATTCTTTTAAGTGAGCACAAATTCATTTTCCAAGAGCGTCTTCAATAACAAAGCATGAACATACATGAGAAAGCATGCGAAAAGAGAAGAAGCACGATCAATTCATTACTGGGGTTTTAAAAAATACAAAGTACGAATGCAAAAAGCTACTAAGGCTCACTCAAACGCCTCACACCCTCAGACAGTGACGAGTTTAAATTAATTTGGTTAGTACGAAGGTCTCCCAAGGCTTTAAGATAGCAGAAAACAGAGATATCTTCTCCTCCACTTCAACCAATAGCTCTCTCGCAGCAGTGAGCTTAGCTGGTAACACTGGTGCCTCTAAGACTCGTTTCAAAGGTTGCTCCAACCAATTGACCTGAAGGGCATCTTGCAATCATTTAGTATCATCAACATCCCCAAGGCATCATCACCAGAAAGACTTCCAAGAGTCTTCTATTCCATCATACCCAATAATTTACTGAAACTCTGTAAGAAGCATGCCACAAATAGGGGAGTCAAGCTGGGAATGCGAACAAAAGTCTGGCCATCGATTAAATACATGCTTCAACTTATCATGAGCAGTATCATCTGTCAAGGAATGAAAGAGCTGCTGAGGATCCAACACAATTTCCGAACCACTAGTATGAGTACGAGTATCCTGGTCCGTTGCTCGAGCAATGGTCCAACCATTCCTAAACTCAACTAAATCCCTCGGAGGACTTGTCGCAGCCTCTACAATTGGGCTGTTTAAAACAACAGTGTCAGTAGAAAATGGAGCCCCAACGATTGTGCTGTCCGCAATAGCTGTGCTAACCAAGGGTGGAAATGCACTACCAGAACATGATGGAAGAGGACCAACAGGGACAACTGGAGTAAGCACACACGATAACACATCATGACACGACGTAAGTGCCTCTTCCATCATATCATCCCCAATCAGCTGTGGACCGTGGTGAATAGAAGCGGCCACTGCATTTAAATGATGAGGCACATGAGGATCCACCCGACCCGCATCATCATCATTGCCTTCACTAATAGATGGGCTATATCCTCTATTGCTTGTCTCATCGGAGGTATAACCATCAAAATCATCTTCGCCTCCTTCATCCTCCTCAACAACAGCCAGCGGCCCCCGTATCATGAGACCTTTCCCTCTACTAGGAACTGGAAGAGAATCATCAACAACAGATGAAAGATCAGCAATAACGAATACACACATGATCTCTTCAAAACGGGCATCTTCCTCAGTCGTCGCTTGCCCCGATACACAAGAATCAGAAACGTCTGCAAGAGCATGCGAAGAAGAGTTACTCTGCACAAAGTAATAGAAGATCATCAAGAATAAATCTAATGACAAACTTGTAGCAGAATGGACAAAGAAGTTAACTTACTCGAGCCTTTTTCGGTGCCTTGTGGCGTCGATGCACATCCACTCGCTTCCTCGAAGGGCGAGAAATAGTGTCCTCCAGCGGTGATTCTATAATGGTTACAATGCGCTCTATAGGATCACAAGTCACTGAGATATCCTCCACCTGAGTACCAGCCAAGCAATAATGGATAATCACCTTCTTTCGGAAGGCCGACTGGGGACCCCTCGCTCTGGATTGGCGATCCTTCTCCTTCTGAAGGCAACGATCCCTATCCGTATCATAGATATGCTCCAGCTGAATACTAGACGTAGAACCCTACATATACTTGCAAAAGTACGCAAGGTTTCTCGCCCAAAAAGTCGTCCAGTGTGGGGTACAACCATCGACCCGAACCCGGCTAGGAATGACCAGTGGAGCCTTATCCCTAGCAATTGTCACGCTACTAGCAGTCATATATGGCTTGTATGCAAGCTGAAGATGCTGTTTAGGCGAACGACGGGTCGGTATCCCTTGATCTAACCTAAATTGCCTAGCCAATCTGTTAGAGTTATAGGCCACAACAGCTAGAACACCATTGCTAGTGATAGCGGGAAGCCAATCGGGCGATCAAAGCAACTGTCGTGAGGCACTTATCCCTCCTAACACAAATAGCCCTTGCGTTCTCCTTGGTAACCACTGTGTCCTCGGCACCGTATATGTCGTATATGTCATAACCACATATATCGAGCATCACCCCCTCCACTGGCCGAAGATAAGGCCGAAAGACAAAATCTGACTCCTGGTCTATCACAGCAGCCAAGCTACCACCGCCGCGATCATAGATATGCTCGCTCTGGATTGGCGAAATCTGACTCCTGGACAAAATCCGACTGGGGACCCCTCGCTCTGGATTGGCGATCCTTCTCCTTCTGAAGGCAACGATCCCTATCCGTATCATAGATATGCTCCAGCTGAATACTAGACGTAGAACCCTACATATACTTGCAAAAGTACGCAAGGTTTCTCGCCCAAAAAGTCGTCCAGTGTGGGGTACAACCATCGACCCGAACCCGGCTAGGAATGACCAGTGGAGCCTTATCCCTAGCAATTGTCACGCTACTAGCAGTCATATATGGCTTGTATGCAAGCTGAAGATGCTGTTTAGGCGAACGACGGGTCGGTATCCCTTGATCTAACCTAAATTGCCTAGCCAATCTGTTAGAGTTATAGGCCACAACAGCTAGAACACCATTGCTAGTGATAGCGGGAAGCCAATCGGGCGATCAAAGCAACTGTCGTGAGGCACTTATCCCTCCTAACACAAATAGCCCTTGCGTTCTCCTTGGTAACCACTGTGTCCTCGGCACCGTATATGTCGTATATGTCATAACCACATATATCGAGCATCACCCCCTCCACTGGCCGAAGATAAGGCCGAAAGACAAAATCTGACTCCTGGTCTATCACAGCAGCCAAGCTACCACCGCCGCGCTTCTCCATCCACTTAGCTGAACGGGCCTTCAAAGTTTCAGATGTGACAAACACTTTTGGCTTCAGTGCCATGCGCGGATATCTCTCATAAAAAAACATCTAAAGAAATGGAGTGCGTAAAAAGGTGGACACATCGTACCGCTCCTGGGAACGTTCCATGCAAGCCTTGACTGAATCAAGCTGCCAGTAGAGGGTGCCAAGAAATAAAGGAGCCAAAGGCACATCATAACCACTCACTAGGACTGCAACTAACAAAAATATCTTCGGGTTAATGCCATTAGAAGGACGCCTAACCAGCACAAACCGACTCAGCCACAGAGCAAGAAAACTCGGGTGCTGACTGTGAAGACCAGGCCCCTCAAACCCGTGCAAAGTCTTCCTCTCATACTTCGGTTTAGTCTTGCACCAAAAGCTCAAGTCTTTGAACCAATACCTAATCCATCCCCCAAATGTATTCTTAGTTGACACCGTGGGCTGCTCGCTGAGTTGCTCGCCTCCTTTGAAACGGGAACCTTTCTTCTGAGAGATAAACAATCCAGCATGCAATGCTGAAACAGTGATTTGTTGCTCAGCAGATAATTCTATCTCTGGTGAATAGGGAACAGCTCCAAAGACTGGCAAGCTCAGCAAGGCACATATGTCCCCAAGGGTAGGAGTAATCTCTCCAAACCCGGTGATAAAGTTATGAGTGGCACTGCTCCACCATGATAAATAGTGTCTAGCCAAGCTTGGTTACGTGGGCTAGTAGTGGCCAAAGAACTAATCACTGCACCAAGAAGTCCCATACTTAACAGACGCCGTTCAAATTCGGCATTAGTCACTACCTCAAATGCCCACACATTGATGGCATCAAATGGCCTAACACAGTACTCGAAGCAAGGGAAAGAGTATGGAAAATTCTCCCTCCAAACAAAATCGCAGTGCAGAAGGAGGAATAGGACTTCATCCAATGGAGCTTCTGTGCTCACCAGGAGAGGGTTTACCATTGAAGCACTACTAGAAAAACTCCCGACCCTAGCCCAAAACTCATCGTCATCAGATAGGAAAGGAGCCCTATATCAGTGAGCACCATCAGGAACTTGAGGTGCTTCCTCACCTCGAATTGCCTTCAAGTTCCGTTTCTGCTTATGAGAACTAGAAGGCCGAGAAGAATCCTTAGATGCACCAGTGGAGGATGATGCACCCTTGAGTCCAATACGGACCATGCTTAAATGATGTTTAAATGATGAAGTTGGCCCCTGCAAACACAATAAGAAGCAACACCAACGAGCAAGACAAATGCAATTCAAACAACTTCAGACCGAATGAAAATGGATGCTTTATGTTTTCTTCAATCAAGGTACCAATTTGAAATCTTAAATTACTTGTAATTTAAATGAATGAACTCTTCGAAAGAAGAATGGAGGTTTCCAAATGAATGGAGGGAGGTTGCAAATACTAGTGCTTCCCAAAATTTTCAAATGTTGAATATGTTCTCTTCAGCCGAATGAAAATCCCCTTGTCGAATAGAGGTGTCCAATTCGAGGCTGTGCACTGATGAACAGAACTCTCCAACATTGAACAAAAATTGCGGAGCCGATCAAAATTAAATGGAAGACCGAGTGAAGCTTTTCTCCAGATGGAATGAACAAATGGCACGACCTAGCGCCGAACGGAGAAGTTGATTAAGGTTTTAGATTCTTGGAAAGTTTGAATCGAGACTGCTGAATGAAAGCACCACGGAACTGAAGTTATGGTTCAGCGAGCCGAATTGTGCCTTGACTGAATGGAGCTCGGAGCGAATGGATCCTTGCGCTGAAGCACTGAATGGAGTAGTCGATTCTTTGGAGTCCAAACAGAACCCTAGTCGAATGGAAACTTCGAATCAGGGCTGAACCGAATGAACCCCTCGCGCAGAAAATCCTTGCTCCGAACAGAATGAAATACTTGAGTCTATTTCTCCAAATAAAGCCCTAGCCGAATGAAAGTTGAAAATTACGATTAAGCAAGATGAAACCCTTGCGCCGAATGGAGGTTTTGCTCTTGTCGAATGGATTGACAGTGTCTTTGCTGAATGGAGGTTTTGCCCTTGCACCGAATGGTTTAGCCGAATGGTTAATATGAACTGAAAGGAGAGTTTCAGAATGAAGGATGCTGAATAGAAGTTACGGTTCCTGGGCAGTATATTGCGTCGAAAATACCTTGGGCAAATGAACTCGTTGTGCCGAATGGAACCCCTTGTCGCTGAATGAAAATATCGTCGAATGGTGAAGAACCCAGAATGGAAAAATCCCTTGCGCAGAAAGGCTTTGCCTTTACCGAATGGAGGCTGCCCACCGAATGGAGGTTTAGTATGTACTGAATGGAGCGGGACCCACAAAATGGAATTATGGAATTACTTCCTTGACCGAATGGAAATAATAAATTCTGGAACTACCGAATGGAGTTTTTAGATCGGGCCCACTAAACGAACGAATGGAAGTCGAATGGAAGGGCTGCCGAACCGTGATACCCCTTTTACCGAATGGAGAAACGTCGGTTAAACCGAACCCTTGCGCCGAACAAAGGCTTAGCCCAATGGTTTTAGGGGAAATTTAAAAATTTTATTTTTTTCCTTTTAGCCGCCGAATGAAAGAAATTCGGTAGGCACCGATTGGAAGTACCAATTGCCGAATTGAACGAAAGATGAGCGAATGAAGGATGACTGAATGGAAATTCTTTAAATTGAGACCCCCCGAATGGAGCTTCTTAATGAACCGACCTGGGCTCACGAACTGTTTCTCTCCACTGAATGGTACTTATCAAAGAAGTGAGCTTAAGATTTGGTTGAGCTTAAGATTTGATCACTCTGGAATTTTTAATGGCTTAACTAGACAAGTAAATGCTATTTATATGAGCTCCATGCTTGGAAAATTGCAATGAGAATATAGTCAAGTACAAAGTGAATCATTCGAAGATCCACAGAGCAACTTGAAATCTAGTTATGGTTTTCACTCAACTCATCAGTTTACATCGATTGATTAATTTAGATTGATTGATTAATGGTACTAGATAATTGTATGTACGCAACCCATTCACTCAGCAAATGGCTTTCGCATAAGGGGGCTAATGTGGGTAACCCATGTTAGAACGGTGTCGTACTACCTACTTCACTCCACTAAGGCGCCAATGATACAAGTATCACCTCCCAAAGGTACCACCTCCCAATGGTTCAACCTTCTAAGGTACCACCTTCCTCAATGATACAACCTTCCAAGGTATCACATCCAATGCGCTAAAAGTACGACCTCTAAGGTGCCAAAGTTACAAGCTCTAATACATGTTAATCTGAGATTGGGAGCAGGACTCGAATCACCTCGAGACCACCAAGAGGATAAGTGGATTGGAGGCTGGAGTTAGGTTCGTCAACGTTGTTTAGCCGAACCATAAAGTTGGCTCCACCTTGACCACCTCGGGGAAGAAAGGGGCCTGACCATTCCAACTTGACCGTTGTGTCACCCCGCCGCTTTGACGGCCTTGTGATATTGAGATATCACAACTACTCCTGATACGGTAACAGGTCGTCAGATGATAGAGAGGTTAAACTTCGGAGAAGTCGAACCAAGGAAAATGAGCCATGTGTTACATGCAAGTTGTCTCCATTCCCTGGTTCTACTTATATAAAGGCCAACTCTCATTTATTACAACAACAACCGAACAATATTGCCTTCTGGTCATTACTGCCATTCCCGTCTTGTCCTGAGGTTGCTAACTCTTACCTCCTCCTACCTCTGGTGACTCTTGGCCAAGTCGAGTGCCTTTATTCTCCCAGATCATTCATCTCTCTGTACCATTGTCAACAATATGCTAGGCGTATGCATGAAGTGTTTTGTTTATGACGGTCAATCTTTGTTAAAAAATTTGAGCACGCCAAAATGTGTAGTGGGAGTTGGAACCATATGAAAGAGAAGTTGATTCAAAGTTTCAAAATTAATAAAGAAAAGCATCAATATTATTATATCATCACTTCAAACAAATGTCATACTTAAATCTTTGTTTAAACTTTAAAGTGGTTATTTGAGAAAGAAGCCAATTTTCAAGCCACTCATAAACTTATTTTAAGACTAGATAACAGTAGACGCCCCATTTCAACCAACTCTAATATTCAAGTCCATCCTTGGAGAGCAACCCAATAATGAAAGCTAGAAACGACCCAATTTTCGGAAAACTCTAAAAGCAACTAAAAATGTGTTCTACAAATTGAGGGTAAAATGGTCATAACTTAAAAATCACTAAGGATATGAACACCAAAGGTAATTGAGCTTGGAAGAGACTCTGTAAGCTTTAAACCAACAGGCAGATCGCAAGAAATTGATTTTGTATTGTCCCAGAGCAAATTGAGACTTGAAATTTATCAAACCAGCTAAGCACAAAATGGCCGGTTTGGCTATTCCAGCTTCAGGCAGCCATTTTTTTGGTCCAGTCATTACATAGCAGCCAGCCTGACTATTCCTCTTAAGCTGGAAAATTTTTAAAGTTGACAGAGGCATTTTTTGAAATCAAAAAGCATATAGAACCAAAGGATCAAAACTCTCGACTTGGTAAGCATTACCCAATCCAAAACCCATATAAAAAACTCCCTTGAGCCTCTAGGAATACCAAATTCTTCCCTATTCAATGGACCAACACCAACATATGGGTGGTTGGCTGGCCAGCCACCCCTCTCTTCCTCTATTAAACACTAAAATCCTCACTCCCACTCTTCTGGTCAAGTCTTGGCATCAAAGCTGTATTGGAGGACCCAAAACATCGAGATCAAGCAAATCGAGGGCACTCCAAGCACTCCAAGGTTGGAAATGAACTTAAAAAGGTCATATATTTCTCCATGTGTCTATACTCTCAATGATAACAAAGTAGAAACGTGCTCTAAGTATTCTTCTTTTTGCATGATGTTCTTTATTCTAGATTAGGGTTTACATAGATGTTTCTTGTAAGGTGATTAGGGTTGGGTTAATGATTTTGAAGCTCACATCCTAACATTGGCGACTCCAGGAATTTAGTCTAGTAGGGTCATTTGATTGTTTTCCCTACAAGTTTGAATAAACTTAAAGTCTTAAACCAACCTCGACTAAATGAAAATATATGTGATTTTTTTTATTTTCAATTCAATTCAGTTTCCCCCATTTTTGAAAAATTAAATCCTGATTGGTATTTTTAATTTGTTTGCTAGGTTGACTCCAAAGCGATAAACAAAAATATTAGTTTTACCTTAAACAATACCCAAAAACACTAGATTAACCCACCATCTTATTTTTACGTACTTTTCTATTTAGTTCAATGGAGTCACATGAAAAATTGCATCCAAATTTTTCTAATATATAATATATATTTAGTTGGTTCTTAGAAATTGAAGGGGTCAATTGACCCATAATATTACACAGCGATGCCCGTGCATCCTAACTAGTTTAGAATTCATTTCATTGTTGGTTTAAATCATTGTTAGATCTCCATGCTCAGTGGCGACTCTAGGAATTTTTATTGATGGGGTCATTCAAAAATTTAAATTCTATTTATTCTAAAAGATAATAACTTTTATACTAATTAATAATTAATAATTTATTATATTATCAGCATACTACAAATTAAATTACACGTATCAATTAATAAATGGAATACACTTTTAATATAATCTTTTTATTGTTTTAACAAAAAAAATTATAAATATATGAACTTTTTATAATTATATCCGATGATATTTTATGTTTTAAAATTAGTACATAATAATTTAGTTGTCAATAGTATGAAAAATATCATTTTTAATTTGTGCAACTAAATAATAATTGAATCAAACCACACGAAAAACTAACTTAGTATTAAACTCTATAAAACGGTTGTTAAGCTATTGAAATTGTATATTTATGATTGTGAAAATTAGTCCAATACGGTAATTGTATAATTTAATTTGTAATTCGTAAAATTTTGTGTTATAACTTTTCAAGAAATTACGAATATATTAGTCATGTTTGGAATAAAAATATTAAAAAAAATAACTTAAGGTAACGCGCTGAAGATAATTGTAGTGTTTTATATTATTATGGGATCAACTATATTTTTTTAAGTGAGGTCAATTATATACTAACTAAAAATTACTATAATAATAATTTTTGAAAAAAACAAATTGATGTAGTCAATTGACCCCGTAATTCCATACTTGGCGTCGAAAGCCTTAATAAGTTTATGTTTTGTAATTGAACTCTTAATGGCCGCATCAATTTTACCTTATGACAACAAAAAATAAAGATAATATTTTAACGCTCGATGAATTGATCAAAACTCTCAAGAATAAGTCTGAATAGATGAAAGCGATTAAGTTTTCCCAAATTATTTTTTTACTAAATTTAAATTTCAAATAAATGTATCATTTATCCATTTATTTATCTCATACTAATCAAATATAAGAATAATTTTATGTTCTATTCATCATCCCATAGTATAACTTATCCCCACAATTATATCTCTAATCCTATTATATCTAATCGTTTTTCCTATTTTATTCGATGATCAAGGCATAACTCATCCGCTTTGGGCACATTTAATTGCAAACAACTGAGTAAAAAAATGTCTCAAGTGTCCGCCAACTCTTAGGTTTTGTTTGGCAACTAAATTTTAAGTTAAACTTTTTGTTAAATGTAAGTTCCAAAAGTTAAAAATTCGTTCGAAAGAAACATGAGTGGTGACTTTTAAGTCAAAAAATAATTTTTTTTGCCTAAAATTATTATAATTTTTTAGAATTTATTTTTAAATAATTTTATATTTTCAATATGAATCTTATTCGATAAATTTTACAAAATACATTTAAAAAACATATTTTTTATAAAAAATAAATTTATATAACAAAAGTTATAATATTTTTAAAAATATAAAAAAAAAGTTATATAAAAAGAAAAAAAAACTAAAAGTTTTTAAATTAAAAAACGAGACTTTTTAACTTTTTGAGTTTTAAGCTAAAAAAACAAAAAACCTAACTTTAAACCAGCTTAATGTCAGTTGCCAAACAAGGCCTTATTCAACCTTCCCCATCCGGCGAACAAACTAGTTAGGAAACATGTGGGAACCTATGATTCTAATCCCATCACCTAATCCTATAAACAAACATATCAACCCATAGTATAAATACTCTCCTTAGAAATTATTAAATAGGCGATGGTTGCATAATTGTAAGGGGAAGTCCAGAACAAGCAAGGTGCATAAAAAAGGTTGATCTTAGAAAAAAATTAGTCCCTATTACCCAAGAAGAAAACCATTACAAACTATTAAGTACTTTGACCCCATAACAATATTCACACTCAAGTAAGTACTTCACCTTTGTCAAACTTCCTCGTGGGAGTTACCACCTTAGACTCAACTAGTAAGGGTTTTCCTCATCAACAGGGTTGAAAATGTGGTAAACCAACCTCAGCTAATCAATAATTTCAAGGCTAAAAGCA
This sequence comes from Heliamphora pulchella, assembly GCA_032270985.1. Taxonomy (NCBI): domain Eukaryota; kingdom Viridiplantae; phylum Streptophyta; class Magnoliopsida; order Ericales; family Sarraceniaceae; genus Heliamphora; species Heliamphora pulchella. The sequence goes on from JAULJZ010000645.1 coordinate 16,431, forward strand.
ATCAAATCCAAGGATAACATTCAAAGAAACCGGCTATGCTTTGTCAGTCAATAAGCTTACCTTGACCCAAACGGACCTACCATTTCAATCCGTAAGGAACCAATTGCGCACGACACATGGCCAACTTTCCCAAGAACTTTGGAAAAAAGTTGCATGTGATTTCTCTATTGCGTTGTGTTTTTGCAACTAAGATTAACCGAGACAGGTTCCAAACAAAGCAGGACATGATCACACTTTACACAAGAATCAACTTTTCCTAAGCACAATTCAATCATGAGTCACCATTTTCTTCAGTTTAGAAACGTTCAGCCAACACAAAAGAAGAAATAAGAACTCACTCATCCAATTCCCAATTTCAAAATATAAAAAAATAAAAAAATGGCAGCAGCAGCAGCAGCAGCTTACAAGTACATCTGAGTCTCTGACCTTTCCAACCCTGCAGTTGTGGGAGCCTCGTGCACTAATTTGCCTTTTTTTCTTTATGAGTATGACCATTCTTGTGATGGTAAAGAAGGCATGGGTTCCGTCAGAGTTCTGCCCCCGCCCCCCCCCCCCCCCCCTTTTACTAATAAGGAAAGAAAGCCTCAACCAAAACTACATTCTTTTTGCGTGCGACTGTAGCTAAGTGCCTGACTCCATTGGTCATAATTTCCTAGTATTGCGACTGGTGCTCGTTTGTGCACCCGTGAACCAACCCAACAAACAAGGAAATGATGCTTCTCGGGACATCTGAGAATGATTCGAGCCGTATGAAAGGAAACTCTCACGTATAGATTTTTTTTTTGTGTGGTGGGGGGGCCGCGGGGGGGGGGGGGGGGGGGGTGG
>JAULJZ010000655.1:0-17254 GCA_032270985.1 Heliamphora pulchella
CATTTAAAAACATTTATTCTTAGAAAAATGAATTATGAAAATCATCAAAATCAAATTAAGAAGCTCTTGGGCTAACACTAATCATTGGTGACCCATCTCAATGTATCAAAACTCGATCTTCTTTACATAATATTTGTGGTAATTTAGCATTCCTTTCCCAGACTGAACCAAAATATTTTGAGGAAGCTGAAAACGATGAGTTTTGGACCTTGGTTAAGCAAGAAGAGCTTAACCAATTTGAAAAAAATAAGGTTTGTACTTTAATTTCAAGACCTAAAGATCACTCCATTATCGGTACAAAATGGATTTTTAGAAACAAAATGAATGAGAATAGAGTAGTTCTTAGGAACAAAGCTCGATTAGTAGCCCAAGGTTACAATCAAGAAAAAATATCGATTTTGATGAGACTTTTGCTTCTGTGACTAGGCTTAAAGCCATTAAGATGTTACTTGTTTTTGTAGACTTTAAAAATTTCAAACACTATTAAATAGATGTCAAAAGTACCTTTTTAAATGGTTTTATCTCGGAGGAAACCTCTTGGCTTTGAAAATTTTGATTTTCCAAACCATGTTTACAAATCTACCAAGGCTCTCTATGATTTGAAGCATGCACATAGAGCATGGTATGAAAGACTTAACAAATTCTTAATTAAAAATGAGTTTTCAAGAAGAAAAATTGATGCAATTCTTTTCATCAAGTCTCAAGGAAATGATATGCTTATTGTGCAAATTTATGTAGATGACATTATTTTTAGCTTAACTAATAAATCTCTTTGTAAGGATTTTGCTAAGTGCATGCAAGGAGAACTTGAGATAAATATGATGGGAGAACTTAATTACTTTCTTGAACTTCAAATCAAAAAACACAAAAAAGAAGCTACATCAATAAAGCTAAGTACACAAGTGATTTGTTGAAGAGGGTTGATATTTAAAAAGCAAAATCTATGGGAACCTCAATGTGTCCTACAAAAAGCTTGATAAAGTTGAAAACGGTAAAACAGTAGATGAAAAACGATATAGAGGTATGATTAGATCTCTACTATACTTAAGTGCTAGTCGTCCGGATATTATATTTAATGTTTGCATGTGTGCTAAATTTCAATCTAATCCTAATGAATCACATGTGACCCCCGTTAAGCGCATCTTTAGATACCTCTTAGGTATATAAAACCTAGAATTGTTCTAGAAGAATAGCCTTTGAGTTATTTGGCTATTCTAATGCTGACTTTGTCGAATGTAAAGTGGATAGGAAGAGTACAAGTGAAACGTGTCAATTCCTAGGACACTTACTATTCGCATGGTTTAGTAAGAAACAGAACTCAGTAGCCTTATCTACAGCTGAGGCTGAGTACATAGCAGTTGGTAGCTGTTGTGCACAAGTTCTTTGGATGAAGCAACAACTAGAGGACTATGGTTTTTGCTTAGATCATATTTCTATAAAATGTGATAACACTAGTGCCATCAATATATCCAAAAATCCTATGCAACACTCCAAAATAAAGTACATTGTGATTAGATATCACTTTATAAGAGATCATGTACAAAAAGGTAACATTGAACTTGAATTCATAAATACAGCTTACCAACTTACGGATATATTCACTAAGTCATTAAATAAAGAAAGAATATGCTGCTATATAAGAAATGAACTTAGTATGTTATGTGCTCCTAATTGATGATTAAAATGCCATACTAACCATGTTTGTTCAATACATTTCAATGTGTTTTGTATCTTATTATGATATGTGAAATGTGTCAATCCTACTTGACAAAATGTCGACACATTGTGTTTGAGCTAACTCAAAGCTATATAGAAGAGACATTCCTGAAAAAGTGTTGACCTGATTCTACAGAGTGTCGACTCAATTTCGACGTCTTGCTCTCGGTAAATTTGGGTCGACCTTATGCTTAAACAAGTCGACTCAATTAGCCGAAAGTGTCGATCCTTTCTGAAAAAGTGTCGACACAAATTCTATTTTTGCACACCCCAACTCGCGATGAATCGTGTTGACTCAAATTCAATTTGTGTCAACTCAAAATTTAATACCTGAAACATCTTAGATAAACAAATTAAAGTGTCAACTCATTAGCTCAAAGGTGTTGACACACTTGAGAATATCAAATATTCTTTGCCTTAGAGTGTTGACTCAAATATCAATTAGGGTCAACACAAAATATTCTTATTCAAGAATACTTAAGTGTTAATCCATTTGAGAGATGAGTCATCTCATATAACTAAATGTGTCAACTCATTTGTCATTTTGCGTCAACACTACATTTTTGAAAATATTAAATATTATCTTTTTAAATCAATTTAATTTAGAAAATGAATTATAAAAATTATCAAAATTTAATTAAAAAACATTTGAGCTAACAATATCTCATTTTTTAATGATTACAATATTTTCTAAAAAACATTTAAAAAGATTTTCAACAAAGGTTCTCTCTTTATCTCTATACCTTAAACAATATATGCAATCACAACAGTTAGGCATTCAATTAACAATGTAATATACATGTTTAGGATGATTTGCAATTTTAATTCAGAAGTATTCTGAATTTATTAAAATTTATGCATCAAATAAAAAAGGCTCAACAATTATCAATCATATATGTGCAAAGTGTTTTCTAATTTCCAAACATGAAACATAATATATAGAGCATGCTGTCAACATTTGATATCAAAAAGAATTTCAAAGCCATCATGGAACAAAGAAATGTGTAGAACAACAGATATGTGATACACAAATCCTAAACATTCACAATTATTAAAAAAATGTATGATTCAACCATTCACAACCAATAAAAAAAGGTTAATATTACATCTTCTCCTTCATATCAAACCATAAAAGTTTCTAAATTATAAATTTTTGTGAATGTTTTTCATTCTTCTCCCCTTCCTTCACCTTTTTTCTCCCCTTTTGGAATCATCGAAGGGGTCGCAGTTACTGATCGTCCATGAATTTCTTAAACTTCTTCTTTTCTTCCTGCTTCTGCCTTTGCTCAAATGCTTTCTCTTTGGGAGAGTAAGCTCGTTCATCCTACTTCTCAGCAGCTGCCATGGCATCATGAGTAGCTGTTAGAGCTAGATCCGCCTCACGTCGTAATCGAGTTGCTTTTTCTTATTTGGTTTCTTTAGACTTGAATTGCTTGCTCCAAACATCCCGAAGCCAATGGAGATGCTGTTTCACTTTCTTTGAATTGGCTTGAACGGCTGTGACGATACCTTGATCATACTCCTTTCGAATCTATTGAAGGATTGCCTTATTGCAATTGACAATGGAGACAAGACTGGCATCCATGGTCTTGCATAGGGCTCTCTCAACGTCGGTTGCATTCTCAACATCGCGTCTGAGGCCACGGTTTATTTTATCCAAGCGTTTGACCTTATCAGATAGGGAAGAGATGGTGCTATGGAGATCAAGCAGGTCTTGGTCGACCTTGGTTTGAAAATTGGTCAGAGAAGAAGACAAATCCTTGACCAAAGAAACAAGCTCAGATAGATCATGAGAGGCAGCAGATGGAGCGTTGGAGCATCAAATGAGGAGGAGGAGCAAGAACATGAGAAGGAGCAGATGATGGTCTAGAAGTGTGGAACAGGAGATCCAAAATCTACTAGTATGGAGAAAAGTCATGAGAGGCAGAAGGATTTCTAAAATTAACGGAGTATAGACTACCCGTTGTGGTACCCCATTTGTCCCTAGAAATCTTTCTGCCTCTTGTGACTTTTCTCATATACCAGTAGATTTTGGATCTCCTGTTTCACCCTCTAACAGGATCGACACTCCTGGACTCTCATCTGCTCCTTCTCATGTTCCTGCTCCTCCTCCTCGTGTTGATGCTCCACCTGCTCCATCTGTTGCCTGTCATGATCTATCTGAGCTTGTTTTTTTGGTCAAGTGTTTGTCTTCTTCTTTAACCAATTTTCAAACCAAGGTCAACCAAGACCTATTTAATCTCCATAGCACCATCTCTTCCCTATTTGATAAGGTCAAACGCCTGGATAAAATAAATCGTGGCCTTAGACGCGATGTCGAGAATGCAACCGACGCTGAGAGAGCCCCATGCAAGACCATGGATGCCATTCTTGTCTCCATTGTCAATTGCAATCAGGCAATCTTTCAATAGATTCGAAAGGAGTATGATCAAGGTATTGTCACAGCCGTTCAAGCCAATTCTAAGAAAGTGGAAGAACATCTCCATTGGCTTCAGGATGTTTGGAGCAAGCAATTCAAATCTAAAGAAACCAAAGAAGAAAAAGCAACTCGATTACGGCGTGAGGCGAATCTAGCTCTAGCAGCTACTCTTGATGCCATGGCTGCTGCTGAGAAGAAGGATGAACGAGCTTACTCTCCTAAGAGAAAGCATATGAGCAAAGACAGAAGCAGGAAGAAAAGAAGAAGTTCAAGAAATTCATGGATGGTCAGTAACTGCGACCCCTTTGATGATTCCAAAAGGGGAGAAAAAAGGTTAAGGAAGGGGAGAAGAATGAAAAACATTTACAAAAATTTATAATTTAGAAGCTTTTATGGTTTGATATGAAGGAGAAGATGTAATATTAATATACTTTTTTTTTGTTGGTTGTGAATGGTTGAATCATACATTTTTTTTATAATTGTGAATGTTTAGGATTTTTGTATCACATATCTGTTGTTCTACACATTTCTTTGTTCCATGATGACTATAAAATCCTTTTGATATCAATTGTTGACAGTATGTTCTATATATTATGTTTGATGTTTGGAATTTGGAAAACACTTTGCACATATATGATTGATAATTGTTGAGCCTTTTTTATTTGATGCACAAATTTTAATAAATTCAGAATACTTTTGAATTAAAATTGCAAATCATCTTAAACTTGTCTATTACATTGTTGATTAAATGCCTAACTGTTGTGATTGCATATCTTGTTTAAAGCATAGAGATAAGAAGAGAACTTTTGTTGAAAATCTTTTTAAATGTTTTCTAGAAAATATTGTAATCATAAAAAAATGGGAGATTGTTAACCCAAAGGTTTTTTAATTAGATTTTGATGATTTTCATAATTCATTTTCTAAGCTAAATTGATTTAAAAATATAATATTTAATATTTTCAAAAAGGTAGTGTTGACACAAAATGACAAATGAGTTGACACATTTAGTTATATGAGATGACTCATCTCTCAAATGGATTGACACTTAAGTATTCTTGAATAAGAATATTTTGTGTTGACCCCGATTGATATTTGAGTCAACACCCTAAGGCAAAGAATACTTAATGTTCTCAAGTGTGTCAACACCTTTGAGCTAATGAGTTGACACCTTAACTTATTTATCTAAGATGTTTAAGTATTAAACTTTGAGTCGACACAAATTGAGATTTGAGTTGGCACAAAAGAATCGATTCTCTGCACTCAAAAAGAGTCTACACAAACTCAGTTTGAGTCGACACCAAGTGATTCATCACTTTAGTTATCCAGAATTTTGAGTCCACACAAATTGAAGATGAGTCGACACAAATGTACCGAGGCTACCAACAAAATTTGTGAGTCGACACAAAATGCAACATGAGTCTACACAAATATACCGAGCTTGCCTGTAGAATTTTGAGTCGACACAAAGTCAAAATGATTCGACACAAATTCACTGAGGGTTTCTACACTTTTTAGTGTCGACACCGAAGGCAATTCGAGTCGACACAAAAAGACCCTCCCGAAAAGTTGAAGAATAAAATGAGTCGACACCAAATGTCTTTGTGTCGACATCGTTGAGTTGGAGAAGGATGTAGAAATTTGAGTTGACACTAATCTAGGTTTGAGTCAACCCAACCACTTAAAAAATCAAGTCCTAGAAGATTTGTGTCGACCTAAACCCGTTTATGTCGACATTTGCGACGAAAATTCAAAATGCACGACTGAGTTCAACGGTTAGATTTTTTACATTTATTGCTTCCACATACCTTCAACGGTCATGAATCATCAAGAGTTTATATAAAGAGTTTCTTCTCAGCATTTAAAAGAACTGGAGACTCATATTCACTGTTGTTTTGCTTGATTTAAAGATAAAATCTCTCAAGCTCTCATTTATTGTTCAAAACTCCAGCTCTTGTATCTCATCTCTTTACTTCTCATTTGTTGCCGATCATTTTGTAGAGATAATGAGTGATACTCATTGAAACACCTCATTTATTGTATCTAAGGGTGAGCCATCTTTCATCATTTGAGTGAGTAGGTAAATCTCATCAAAAAAGAACTCAAAGTATTAAAAGAAAAATAGGGGCGCGTTTTTCATAGGATCATCTTGATGTTGTAAATGTTTTGAATGCACCCGTAAGCATTCTACGTTAGTGAAATTCTCAAGGGGAGTCTTGGGGAGTGAACATAGGCTTGGAATAAGCCGAACCACTATAAATCTCGGTGTCTTGTTCATTTTCTCTATCCTTAACCTCTTTAATATTCGTATTACTTTATTTTTTGATTATACTTGCAATGATTGTTTGTGATATTAAAAGGTTTTCGAAAAAGTTTTTAAAATTGTTATTATCTTTTTAAAACCTAATTCACCCCCTCTTGGGTTGCCTAGAGCTAATAATAATATTATAAGTTAATAACATATACCATGGGACATCATCTTGAAAATGTTTAGTCAATTCATCCATAACTAAGGCAAATGGATAAAGACTTAGAATCGATCCTTAGTGTAATCCTACTGTAATTGAAAATTCACTTATTTCTCATGCCAGTGATCTAATTGTCATGACGCCTCCATCATACATGTCTCTTATCACATAAATGTATACCTTTGTTACCCTCTTTCTCTCTAATGCCCACCATATGACATCTATAAGCATTCTATCATATGCTTTTTCAAAGTCTATAAAAATCATATAAAGATCTATTTTTTTTTATACTTCTCTATTAACCTCCTTAGTAAGTGGATTACTTCTATAGTTGATCTACTAGGCATAAAATCAAATTGATTTTGTGACACTATTGTTGTTAACCTAAGACGATGTTCAACCACTCTTTCCAACAGCTTCATCGTATGACTTATCAACTTAATACTTTTATAGTTGTTACGATTTTATATATTTTAATTTTATATATAGGTACTAGAATACTTTTTCTTTACTCTTCAAGGTATTTTTCTAGTCATTATGATTTTGGTAAGTAATTTTATTATCTAAGATACTCCCACTTCATCTAACCATTTTCACACCTCCACGAGGATACCATCTGATCCTAAAGCTTAACCTGATTTCATTATCATCATTGCAGTTTTCACTTCAAACATTCTTATTATACGATAGAATTTATATTCTTTAATTTCATCACAGTTGTTATGTTCTTCTCTTTCGAATCTTTCGACATGTATTTCATTTAATAATTTCTCAAAATAGGCTTTTTTTCTCTCCTTAATTTCCTAATCTTTCGCTAGCACTCTTAAATCTTCACTTTTTATGCATTTGATAGCATCTCTTGTTTTTCTTTCTCTCCACTTAACAAATTTATAGATATTCATTCCTCGCAATTTACTATATAATCTTGTATAAAAACTATCATAGACTTTCAATTTAACATCTCTAACGATTCTCCTAATGTTCTTACAAAGTTCGTTTATAATTCTTAAAATTATTCTTATTTTTATCATTTTGCCACCTTTTAAAATATTTCTTTTTTTCATTTACTATGGCTCATACCTTATCATTTTACGACCAAGTTTTCTTAGTTGTAGGGTATTTTACTTTTTATCCAATCATTTCTTTGTTAGCTAACTTAGCTTTAAGCTTTTTTTTTTAGTTTTGGTTTTAAGTCACTTTAATTAAATAAATGAAAAACTCACTTGGCGAGTTTTAGGGGTAACTTAAAGCTAAAAGGCAATAAAATAATAATCTTGGGTATAAAGTTACTTTAAACCAAAAGACAATAAAGCAAAAAATTTTAAGTAAAAAAGAAGTTACTATAATTTTTAAAAACTTATTTTTCATAACTTTATATTAGATATTGTTTGATAAATTACGACTACTATGTTTTAAAAACATATTTATTTTTTATAAAAAAATTTATGAGTGTAATAAAAGTTATGGTTTTTAAAAAAATCTATAAAAGTATTTTACATTAGTAAGTGAAAAGATAAAAAGGCTAAAAGTTGAGATTAAAAAACAAAGTTAAAAATTTATTTAGATTTTAAGCCAAAAGACTTTAAACTCTGACTTAAATTAGGAGCCAAAACTAAGACCATGCATGAAAAAGCTTTGACAAATACTTTTTAACTTTCCATGAATAAGAAGCCAAATTAAAAATTTATGTTCACTAAAATCTACTTATTTTTCTTTCTTTGCTCTACTATGTTTTATTGGTACAAAATAGTTAATTTTTTCACCATAAACAACAAAATAACATTTTTGTCTACAAAAACAAGTAAAAATACCCTTTGGTATAGAGCTATAGCATAACATTCCATTCACGTAAAAGCAATTTTATATCTATTTGCTTCTAAGAGTTGTATCTACCAAAATTCAGACTTTAAGTCAAATTTAGAAAATAACAATGAGGCATATAAGCGATTTAACATATCTCTTTTATTGGGAATAAGATATCGAATCCATTGTAAAACTTTATTTAAGGGTCTGTAGTTGATTACAAGGAGCGAAACGCCTCTTTCAATTTTAGCATTTGTATTTACATAAAATGCAATACAATTCCAGGGAAAAGTACTTTTTTGAATTAATTTTTCATCCAATAAAGATTGAATTTTAATTTTACAATAATTAAGATATTCTTTGCTCAATTGAGTAGGCTTGGTTTTGGCAGAAATATATTTTTCTTGAAAATCTTTTTCATATGGAAGATCGATAATATGTTGTTTACTTTCCTAGAAAGCATTAGGGAGATCAATACAAACTTCAATTTATATTTGTGTAATCAAGTGAGTGATTTTATTTTGGATAGATGGATTGTGGAGTTTTTCGTGGAAAGATGAGGAAATAATTTCTTCCTTTAAGAAATTTAATTGGTTTTCTTTGAAAATTAATGTATCTTTTAATTGATTAACTAATTTGGTTTAGGGTTGTGTTATGAATTCAAACCAAATTAAAAATTTCCGTTTACTAAAATCTATTTATTTTTCTCTCTTTGCTCTACTATGTTTTATTGTTATAAAAGAGTTAAAATTTTCATCATGAACAACAAAATGACAATTTTGTCCACAAAAAGGAGTAAGAATAACTACTAAACTTGTTTTTAGTCAATTAAGTAAGCAATAATTTTCGAGTACGAGCCAATTAGATTATTGAGGAACAAAATAAGTAATATTAATAATAAAAGGACAAAATAAAAAAACTCATTATAATTTAAAAAATAAAAATAAAATTAACCCCTTTGAGAATTTCAGTCCACAATCCTACCCGATTATTTATTGCATCATTTGCCCCATTTTCGAGCCCTCTCTAGACCTGTCCAAATCTTAACGGTACGTTTGATTCGAGTGATTTGAAGAAAAAAAAAAGGAATTTTTTTCTTTCTAATTACTTGTTTGTTTTACCAAAAAAGAAAGAAATGGAGAGAAATAGGAAGAAAGACTCATCCCCTCAAACTCTTTTTTTTAAATCTCTCAAAATTGAAAAGATTTAAAGAAATGAGATTCTAAATAATTAGTTACTTTTTTTATTACTTAAATTGCCCTCTAAGAATAAAAAAAGTAAAAAAATAATGCAAGAAAAAGGTTATTTTCGTAAAATAATTAGTACTGTTTCTTTTTTTTTATGAAGTGTATTTGGAGAGAAATTATTATTTTTTATTTTATTAATTCAAATAAAAAGAAAAGAAAATATAATAATTTAATTTTTTTTTGTTATAACTTAAGAAACATAATTATTATTTTTCTCTTATTGATTAGCAAACGGACTGTAAAGGTAACACAGAACCCTCGTCCTTCCCTACTTGTTTCACTTTTCACCTCTCTGTGTTTCTTTCTTCTTGTGTGTGGGAAGAAAAAGAAGAAGATGTGGGGTAGTGCAGAAGGAGGAGCACCGGAGGTCACTCTCGAGTCCTCCATGGGTTCTTTCACTGTCGAGGTATCCCTATACTCTCTCTCTCTCTCTCTCTCTCTCTCTCTCTCTCTCTCTCTCTCAATTTAAATGTGAAATCGTGTATATATACGCCCTCACGTGTCTCTATTTGTGAATCTCATTCTTCTTCTTCTTCTTACTTGACAAATTATGTAAAAGCAGATGTATTACAAGCACGCGCCGAGAACTTGCAGAAACTTCATTGAGCTCTCTCGCAGAGGTTACTACGATAATGTCAAGTTCCACCGAATCATCAAGGTACCTCTCTGATCAACATATACCCTAAAAATTTCTCACTTGTAAGTGTTTGTGGGTGTGCCTTTTTTATTTTATTTTGAGGAGCTTACTGTTTTTTATTGTCTGCCTGTGGTTTGAAATAGGATTTTATAGTGCAAGGTGGGGATCCCACTGGGACAGGAAGGGGTGGAGAGTCTATATATGGGTATGTTCTGAACTTTTCTTTTTGTTTTTCTGTAAGCAAAATTTGCAGATGTGGTTTAGGTTTTTATTAGCGTTGGAATTTGAATTTTGATAGGAAGGCTAGACATTGATCCCATTTTAATTGCTTTGGTGTGCACAGACAGTTGTTGTATGTGTTAGAGTTACAACAAACTCTGCAGGATCTATGAGAATCGAATAGGGAAAAATAAAGAACACAACAGGAACAAACACACACGAAACACAAGAGGTATGCGGTTCACCCAATTGGGGCTACATCCGTAGTTTTATTTAGTGGTAGTGGTCGTTGTAATGGTAACGGTAGCGGTGACGCGGTTTCGAGGCGTAACGGTTGTAGCTTAACGATAGCGATACTCAGAGCCATCAGTTTTTTTATTTCTTGCACAACGCAATCTAAAATAACTGACTCACATGTTTTTTATTCCAAAAGTATATTTTTTGGAGTTTAAAATATTATTATTGGTGAATTTTGTTTACTTTCTAGACATTGTTCAATATATGTCCTAAATTTTTTAGTATATAGTTTAGTTAAATTTAACAGTTTAATTATTTTTGTGTTATAATTAATGAATTTATGTATTATAAATTCATAATGCATAACTTAAATGTTATTTAGTTTTTTAATAGGTATAAAGTATTGTATATATTAAAGCGCATTAATTGATTTTTTGTTTAAAATTTAATTTTGAATTCACTATTTCAAAATTGATATCGAGGTTTGAACTTTAATTTGTATAGATCTAGTTTTTTTTTTTTTGGGTGTGTGTGTGTGTGTGTGTGTGTGTGGGGGTGGGGGGGGGGGGGTTGTAAACAAGTATTAATCTTGAATAAATTTCTTAGAAATAAAACATTTGAGCACTTGAAAACTCGGCTATCATATTTTCTACCTACCGTCGAGCATCATAAAAAAATCAAATTCATAGCTCCACAATTCGTAGACAGTAGATCTTCAAGAAAGATGGATCTTGAATCAAATATGTTATTTAGCTGTTAGCAAATGTGAATCATAAATAACTCATCAAAATTGGAATAAGAATGAACCTGTCGAAGAGTCGTAAACCTATTGAAGAGTCGAAAATTAAAAATAAAGAGCAAAGTTAGCTGATTGTTGTGAAATTTGAGACAAATCTCATAATGCCCAAGTAGTATTTGGCTTGTTGGGTTATTATGAATAATTTCAAGTTGAAAATAATAGAAAACGTGAGATTATTGATGAAAAAAATGAATTAGAAACTTCACAACCTAAAATCAAGTTACACAAGTGTAACGGCCTGTTATGGCCGTTACACCATCACTATGCCTGTTACGGAAGGGGCAACGACCGTTACGCTTGTGAATTTCTTTCACACTGAAAAATTGGCCGTAACGTGTAACGGATGCCATGGAAACCGTTATGTAACGATAACGATCGCTTTTTATAACTATGGCTACGTCCACTGCTACTGCGGTTATTTCACGAAGTTATATTGGAATTGCCTTACGCTATAATATATATAGTTTTGGTGAGGATAAATGTTTGTTTCGCTAGAATGAGGAATGAAAAAAGTTCCATCTTTGTAGTACTATTTAGATTCCTCACAACTTAACAAACATCAACACATAGCAAAGCAACGCAACAACAAACGATTTTGTCCCCAAGCTAGAAAATCAACTGAAGCGGAGCATAACTTCAGTTTCTCCACGATGACATGTTTTCGTTAACATGTCAACTGGATTTTCACTGTCATAGCAAATGGAGTGATACCTCAACGGCTCAACTGAATGTGCTTTATTTTAGAATAAAACACCGGGTTTTTCACAAAATGAATGGCACTCTGGCTATCGCTAAATAGAATACTTTTCTATTTCTGCTTACCCAACACCTTTACGAATCATTGCAGCCAAGTCATCTTCTTGTTGGCTTTAGTGACAATATACTCAGTTTTTGTAGTTGAGAGAGCCATAATATTTTACAATTGAGAAACCCAATTCACCATTATATTACCCAATGTGAAAACATAGCCAATAGTACTCTTCCTATTGTCAGCATCACCACCCAAACCTGTATCCACATAATGATGCAAATTCGAAGGTCTGCCTTTAACGAAGTGTGGCATCTGTAGTACCTCTCAAGTACCGAAAGATCCATTTCACTACCTCTTAGTGTTGCTTGTTCAAATTCCTCATGTACCCTTCTTATGGATCCCACTAGATGTGTTATGTCGGGCCTTATACAAACCATAGCATGCATTTAATTTCCTATGGCTGAAGCATAAGGAACCCATGTATTTCTTCTACTGAAGCGACTAGCCAAAGGTGTATTCAATGATTTTGCATTCTGCATACCGAACTTGTTAAGAACCTTCTTAATATACTCAGTACTCACTCAGTGGTAACTTCAAAGCACCAGCAACTCTGTCCCTTTGATCCTCATTCCAGGAATTTATTTTGTAACACCTTAATTTTTTGTATCAAATTATCTTCACAAGTGCTTTTTCAACCCATTGATCTCCTGCATGCTAGATCTTGTAATAGGCATATCATTGACATAAAAGAGGAGAGTAATATAACCGTTGTCAAAGATCTTGAGATAACAACAATAATCTGCCTAGCATCTTACAACCATTGTTGCACATGAATCCAACAAACTTTTTGTACCATTGTTTTGACGTCTGTTTTAACCCATACAAGTTCTTTCTAAGACGGCATGCGTCACGTCCCATTTTTATAATGGCATTCGTGACTGGCTAGTGAGTTAAAACTCGCCCGAGGCCTACTTTTTCTGACTGTTTAGGGGTTTTCAATAACCATTATTTAGAAAGAATTTTGTGAAAACATGAGTTTTATAAACATAACTAGAGCCAAAATTAGTGTCATGAAGTATATTAGCTTTACAAACGAGGAACTAAGTACAAAACGTTTACATCTAAATATAATTAGGTACACGTGTCCCGACCAACAATACAAAATGATAATTTCTTCTTTTCATCAGTCCAGCATTCACTTTATCCTGAAATAGTACAACACCAACTTCATAAGTACGAAGCTCGTGTGAGTGGACATATATCAAAGTTGCAGGTTTGTCATGGAATATCAATTTTATAGTACGAAAATATCTCATCAGATCATTTTGTCAAAAACAATATCATCTTTCATAAACAGGTTACATGCAATAAGCCCTACATACGATGATAAGCTTATGGCTATGCCAGAAATACGTAGGAAGCGACCCCACAACCTTTTTCTCTATGATATCATAACCAACAATCACCTGGCTATGATCTCATCCTTATACACTTCATTGTTCAACACCCCAGCGACCGGGCTAACACCATTCAAGCTATCATTATATATACATTTTCAAAATAGGCACAACTGGATATTCATATTTTCTTAAATAGAGATAACCACATCTTTCACAAATATATCCACGACAGGAAAGTTGAACAGGAACCATCATTTTATGTGGAGGCGCAAAAGTTTGCACTCCAACCAAAGCAGAAAACTCAAGTAACAAAGATATATGAGACTCACCAGATTTAGTTGATGGTAGTCGATGTTAACTTAAGGACAGATGGATAGCGTTTTTCTGAACCGAGTACTTGATGGGTACCTAGAATATGATGTGTTGAGTGAGAGTTTCTGGTTAACCTTTCCTCTTTTCTAGGCAGAGAGAGAGCTACCTGGTGGACAGTTATCCTGGGTGGGCTGTTTTATTCTTGTTGGGTGTGAATGTCGGGACCTTTGGTTGATTCTTGGTTTGGCTAATTTTTGAAAAGATGAAAATCCCCATGGATTATATACCCTTGTTGTGATCCTTAGGGTTGTGCCTTGTGAGCTTGTATCATTGCGATCGGGTGGTTACAGGACTGATTCCTCGTGGTTTCCTGGTGAAGAGTTGCTTGTTCTACTCTATGAGTGTGAGTGTTCGGGTTGTGCCCTTTGAGATATCGGGTTGGTAAACCTGGAGCGCCTGTCCCTCTCTCTAACGGAGGAGTTAGTGTTGAGATTTAGAATCTATGTTTGCGGAGACTGGATGAAGGTTGTTTGACAGATATATATAATGGGTGTTCTTGTTTATGCGGGAATGTTGATATCCTTAGTTCTTGTCAGAATGAGATTCGTGCTGGAGTTTTGTGACCGTGTTGTTCGGCTTATGCGGCCTTGGTAGTTTGTCATGAGTTTCAGTTGGCGTTTTGTTGGTGTTTGGAGTTACTCAGTTATCTCGGCGTAGATGATCGGTTACCATTCATGGTAAGAGTACAAGTCGCGTGCAGTCAAGTTTGAGATTAGCAGGAGAATGTGGTTTAGAGATGAGTCACAAGAAATCTAATCTTGAAACCTTTCGTCGATGTGGCCTCTTAGAGTCCACCCATGTGTCCAAGGTTGTCCATGGTGGAGCGTGGAAGTCTGGTTTGTTTAGAGGAGGGTTGTGATCCCGTTAGCTACAACGACATCGTGTGGTAGCTTAATGTTGGTGCGCTGAGGGAGTAAAGGTATGAGTACGAACAACGGAAGAGCAAGATAAGGGCATACGAATCGAGTTGGGTGGTTCTTTGTGGTCAGTTTTGGGTGAACAGAGTTCCTTGATAAATTATGCATGAAATAGAGCGGTTAAGTACAAGGGGTGAATCTTGGTTGGTTACTTAGTGGGAGGGGTACGAAGGAGTTGAGTGACGGTGAGGGATCAGAGAATCATGTGTTGTTGCTACCTAATTGAAAATTGTTATACGTGTGGTACGGATGCAGAGAAAAGATGTGAGTGTGTATGCAAGTACTAACAAATGGTGTGGTTAATGACTATCTAGAATTTAATGATCGCCCAATTGTGAAATGTCGTGAATACTAGGAACAAACGTACGTGTCGAGTGTGGTTAAATCCGGATGGGATCAGTGCGATTAATTAGAAGTTGAATGATCGATTGAGGGTTAAAAGGTTGATTATGAAATGTGGGATTACGGATGCGCGTGATGATGTAGTGTGGGACGTGGTTGGATTTGTGTAGAAAAGTGTGCTAGTGGGAGGTTTTATCTATATGGTGCAATTGGCCCAAGTGACTCGGTGAGTTCATGTGACCGTATGGACCTGAATGGCTATGATGCCAGGGTGGTAATCTCGATTGTATGAAACCTTGGCTTTAACGACGATGTGACACCTAGTGTTTCCGCGATATAAGAGTGGTGGTTTGTGAGCAAGGAACTCGTTGAGGATTGGCAGAGGGTGAAGGTTTAAATGGAATGATTACATATCATGAGAAGAAAACATGTTCTTGGGAGTTTCCGATGATCTAAGTGAGTTTTTTTCTTGGGAACCAGGTGTTTCTTGTTTTTGCTCGGGAATGAGCATCTCATCAGCTTAAATGATAGCGTTTCTAACATACGTGGAAGGATAATGTGGCTTTGAGTTTTGTAGTCATCAGTTGATCGTGAAGGCTTGAAAAAGATTACAGTCTTTACAAACAGGTGTGAAATGTATTGAAACTAGTTTTGGCTGTGGATTAATTTTGTGCTATGCGTGCAATCACTTGGGTTAGTCGCGTCCGGTGGGTTGTCTTTCGGTGCATCGGTGGTGTGAGTTGGATCTCGATCCGACGACGTTAGGATAACCCTTGTGTTAGTAAGACCGTTTGTGCAAAGGCAATCGGCATGGATGTTTATCCTTCGAAAATATGTTTGTGTGGCGAGATATCACTTTTGGGGGTGTTAACATCTTTACCGTTAGACAGCGTTGCAGAGCTCTGCCAAAGATTGTTGGTAGTCTATAGAGAGGCAGTTGACCCGAGTTCTAGTGTTGAATTTCGGGGACAAAATTTCCTAAGTGGGGGAAGATGTAAGGACCCGATCCCTTTTATTTTGAGGATTTAATTAAAACTTGTTTTGAGACCTCTAGTTGAATTGGAAAAAGTGCTAATTTTGAGGGAGAATTAAAACTTTAATCATGTAATGATGGATGATGAGGACCATAGGTTTAGTAGTGCGTGAGAACATCGTTGTAAGGTGTTTGGCTTATGTTTTGGTTCAGTTTTGGCATTTTTATTCAGATATTCACTTAGTGCTGACCGCTCGAGCGGTGGGGACCTCGCTCGAGCGAACAGGTGGTAGAGAGTTCGGGTAAGTGGGGACCGCTTGAGCGGTGGGGGGTCCGCTCGAGCGGACTGTCAGCGAGCAGCTTATAGGTGCAGGTTTTAACATTTCATTTTCATTCTTTCCCTCTCTCTCTCTCTCTCTCTCTAGAGCATGAGTGGTGACCTAGGGTCTGGGTTTAGGTGATGTTTAGGGCCCTCCTTGTCCCCTTAGGATGGATTTATTGCTGTTCTCCCAAGTGAGCATCTGTTGGAAGTTGAAGCTACGTGTTGGAAACTTCCTTGGCATCGTTCGGTTGATGGCTCGCGGTAGTGGAGCTTGCTAGAACCTTGGATCTTGAGTTTTGAACATCTAAGCGGTAGGATCTGAGACTAATCTTGATCATGGTATGCATATGTGTTGTATTTTCGTGGATTTTATTTAAAAGCGTGAAGAACATATGTTTTTAAAACCCTAGGGTTGAGTTTGATGTTAAGTAAGGTAGATCTTAAGTTTTTGTATAATTTGTAGTAGATATATCTTGATATTACCGTTGGAAAACCTTGAACATGTGATTTTGGAAAGTTAGAGTTTGTTTTGAGTTGAAATTATGAAAATTTGGGTCGTTGGGTTTCAACGTTGAAATTGGATGAATTTTTGGACCATTGGGGGTTGTATTAACCTAATTATATATGAATGTTTA
>JAULJZ010000666.1:0-17253 GCA_032270985.1 Heliamphora pulchella
ACACAACCACCACATTTCGGGGGCTAACCCGTGGGCACGTGGTCCCCATCTTGCGCACGTTTTCGGTCTTTCACCGCGGAGCTGTGCAAGCCCAACTTAATCGACATCAATCCATATGGTTCATTATTTGTTAATCCCATTTATTTCCACAATCCGGGAGTTCAACCCATAAATGGTTCCTCTCCCAATCATTGACACGAAATATCATTTCCATTCCAAATTCCAATTAACCATTTAATTTCAAAATCACATTTTTCTTTAGTATCCCGTTTGTCCATCCAAGTCCAATGCATCATAAACTTTGTTATACAATTTCTCATAAGTCACTTCTTTCCTTTCAATGTTACCAAGTACCAACACAAAGTTAATGCAAACAAGATCACGTCAATTTGAAAGGAATACACCCATCATGTATATAGATATCAAGTTGAAACTCACTTTAAAATTCGATATCATGATTTAAAACAAAATTCCATAAACCTTTTTCATATTCCATAAGTTTCTATATTTCGTCATCTATTGGATTTATCCATTCAAATTTCAATTCAAACTACAGTTCACCATTCAATTAGCTAAAGTGTTCATTGTACATATTACATCTCCCCAGTTTAACTCTGTAAATCTCGAGTCACTTTTCCTATTCGCATATGAACAATTCACCTCTAATTTTATTAATGTACTTTATGCCAACCTTTGTCACGTTTTCAACATTCATCCAATTTTGATCAAACTGACTTAATTACAAAACAAATTTTACAAGTGAACACTGAATGCAGGAAGAATATCATAAAATATCCAAAGTCCTTTGAGTAAATTTTTAATTTGTAATTCCTCTTATTGATGCTTACTTAATGGTTGCTATTCTAAACCAAAACGTAAATCTCCATTCATTTGTTTGTCCATGACATTTCCATGCTATCATGATTCCATCCAATTCCTTGTTTATGCATCACAAATTCATATCAACCTCAAAATAAATTCCCAAATTTCACTTGCTTTTGTAATATCCACATTCACAATTGGTTTCCATCATAGATTTTCCAATCACATCTTCAAGCATTATAAATCTCATTATTTAATCAAGACGTAGTTCCTCTTCTAGTTCAAATCCATACGTCTCAAATATATTTTCATGAATTTCCTTTCACTTTTAAGTTAATCTCCAACGTGTCATTTAACTAACTCTTAAATTAACCCTCCATTTCCCACCTTTGCTCACACTAACATAGACATGTGAACTTTGATTTATAAATAACCATTTTTGCCATAAATAAGAATCTATAGCTCATTTATTTATTTCAAGCTCAAGAACTTAACCCAAAATACATAAACTAACCATACTATCTAAATGTTCTAATTTCAAATAATTTAAGTTACACTCATTGATTTATGCCAAAGAGTAATTATAATAACAATTAATTCACTCAATAAAACTCACAATGTAAATTAATGTCTTCTTTTATGAAATTAGTACATCACCCTTAGTAAGATTTGAACCCACTATGGTTTCTATGCCACGGTTCTCATATCTTTAAGATAGACCATATCCTCAACTCGCGATTTATAACATTCATTAATTCCTCATGGTTGGGTTCAGTTTTAATCATTTTGTACAATCCAAATCAAATCTTAGTTTAAAACTCAAATCCTTTGGTTGTAATTCTTCATTTAATCCCTTTTCTATCTTTGCTAACTCATTAATTAAATCTACTATTGACTTGGTTCAATCTTGTTAAACTAACATGAAACTAAATCAGATACTTCAAGATCTCATTAAGATTTTGGTAAATCACTCAAACCTTGTTATTGAATTCTAAAGTTAATTCGTTAATCACAATTAACTTGAACTCATAACATTTCCCTCTTTCTAACCCATCTTCAAGAGTTTAAAACTTTACTATAATAGGCACTTAGGTTCTTTCCAAACGCTTTCCTAAATGCCCAAATTGGCTAGCCGTATGTTAATTAAGCTTCAACAACCCACCAAGTTTCTCAATTTTACTTTGGATTTGATCTATCAATCATCCATCCACATGACACTTTGTTTAATTAATTTTCCTAGGATCTCTACTTCACCATCATATGAAAATATCTCAACATCAACTTCTTTTTACTCAATTCATCAACTCGTGACTTCAAATTGGGATTCAACCAAAACTCTCACAATTTAAGTTTAAGCTAACAATTTGGACTTAAACCTTCAAATCTTCAAGTCACTAAGTTTAAGTTACAGATTTCAGGTTATGTTTATTCTCTTAGAATTCTAACTCAATAAACTCCAAATTTACCATTACTCATGAATTTTATCATTAATCCGCACACTAACAAATTATTTGGGTCACGTAATTCATCAAATCAATGCCATTTGAATTCCTTGCCCAATTCTCATATGGCCAATTCCAATATACACAATCAATTAAACTCTATCAAATTCAGAGGTTAACTTCACATTTTGAGCTTTTCTTGACCTTTTAATTTACGACTTATAAAGCTATCAATCCTTAATGTTTGCATTCATACTCCTTCCTCATAGTGTCTTCCACTCACAATGAATCCAAATTGATTAACCCTAAAGTTATCAGGATTTAAGTTTAGTCACTCAAAAAAATTTAGGATTTCTTAGATTAATAATCAAAATCAACACAATTCAGCGCAAACTACTGAGATTAGTCAAAATCCTACCTCTTGAAGCCAAACACACCATATACTGCCAAAAGCCTCAAATTTGAAAACCCTTGCCTCTGCCATCTTTGAATATGACTTCTTGATGCTTCAAACGTGGTGTTCTTATTGTGTAAATCTTGATTCTTCCTTGGTAGCTTCCAATTTGGGACTTAAACTCACCAATTTCAGAAAATACCTTTGTCACGCCCGAAACACTAAGGTCACGCGAAAATTCACCAAAACACCCATTTAAGAAAAAATAGGTTCTATAGTAGGAAAATCAAATATAACATTTGGATAAAAGATTCCCCAAGGATTAGCTCTCATAAACAATAAACATGAATTCTCATACATGAATAAGTATATCGCTAAAACGCGTACAAAATCAGCCATCACAGGCGTTACATGTAAAAAGTACATGTACAAAAATAGAAAAAACTACAGCAAGTCTTCCATCACCTCTACAACTAGGTCAACTCATCATGTTCACCTGAAAATATTTTTACAGCAAAATTCCACACCGTGAGCTGAAGCCTAATAGAAACAGATTATATCAAAGCTGTAAAGCAGAAAATATGCAACCATATAGTGGGAGCTAACTCGACCACATTACCCAAAAGGTTTTCCATCACAAAACCACAAGGTTTTCATCCTTGAAACTATGCATATCATCCTAACAGATATCATGCCATAGTTAAGGGAAACAGTAAAACAGTATACTCCACTCGGATACTCAACCGAGAAGATAAGATAAAATGAAATCCTATGTACTGACACTGTCACACCCACACGGACAGAGGCAACAACTATAGACTCCTATCCATTACCCTAGACCCTAGCCATTCTAGACTCGCTAGGTAATGACAAGTTTACACGGAGCTACAACAACGACGCCACTCACGATGCAATAAGCTTCTTTACGAATTTTCACAACCGATGGACGTAGTCTAATCAATACCTCGTTTACGGGGATTAACCCGAGGGACCGTAGCGAACCCACTCTGCGCACGTTTTTAGACTTTCACCAAGGAGCAATGTATGCCCAACTCAACATATCTATTGTCACGGTACATCTATGGATAACATTTAAAAATCAAACCGTAGCTCAACTATGAAAATATTTCACAAATATACATTATACATGTATATATAGATCCATCCATCAACATGGAGTTCCACAAAACAGTTTCAAAATATTTTTCTTCATTTCCAACAAAATGTTTAAGAACCTGAGACTTAACCCTAAGGGTTAGCTCCAAACCTCCAAAACATAATTTGTCGAGATTTTTTATAAAATCATAATTTCCACCATTTTCAAGAACACCCTTTGAAAACCCAACACCCACAAGTCATATCATGTAATAAATCAAGAAAAGCGTAAAACAAGCTTTTTATCCGAAATAAGGTTTAAACATAAAACATGATATATAAAGCATTTTCAAATAGTTAAACAGCAACCTGTATAAAGAGAGATCCAGTGGTCCACCGCCACATCATCCACAACAAGCTCCCATAGGACAAGAAATTTGATAAAAAGTTCCATGAAGGATGGAAAATAACCTTTTCCAAACTTTTGGCCAAAAACGGGTGAAAAACGGTTAAGGAATTTTGACATACCCTCACTCTTTTGGTCATTACATTTTCTACAAAAATAATTTTAATGTGAGAGAGGATTTATTGGAAAGAAGACTTCCGGAGCTTCAATGTGAGTACAAGAACGATCTAATTCTGAGTCCGGATGAGGGAGATATGATCGAAACAAAATGGCTCTGCGCAGCCAGTCCGCTCGAGCGGACATCGGGCGATCGAGTGAGCTACTACCCGAGAAAAACCCAGATTTTCCTATTTTTGAGATCCAAGCCCCCAAAACTCTCAAACAATCATATGATGCTTCAAAACACTCATAAACCTACCGATTTGCATATTTTCGACACCCACAAACATGTGCAAACTCAACCCATCAAGATCCACCGAAAAAAACATTCAAAACCCGATTCCATCCAACCGAAATCAACCAAAAATGCCTTTTAAAACCAAAACCCGATTTAACAAAACATAAACACCTTTTTCATGCATTTTTAAATGGTGAAACAGCATATGATTACACATAGCACCCTTTAACAACTTTAGAGTCTAGGATCCGACCTCGTTGAGTCAAAAGCTCGATGTCTCGATCCACGTGCAAAGACAACCTTCGTCAGAATAAAATTCTGTCCGGATGAAAGCATAGACCACGATGCCGATACTAAGAATCTGCTGTCTAATCGTTGAAAACTGAACCCCGGGCCCCTGAGAAGTTAGAGAGAAGGCAGAGAAAAAAAGGAAAAAACTTAGGAGTTAAGTTTTGAAAATATCCTTTGAAAATATCTAACTCCAGATATTTATAGGCCTCCAAAATATCTTTTTTTTTTGAATTTTTAAAATTCGCACCGCAACTTCCCGCAGCCCCCGGGATTAACCCTGCAAAATCTCTGAACCCGAACATGCGTCAAAACCACATTTCTATAGAATCTCGCGCCAGGCCTCCACCGCTTGAGCGCCCAACCACTGCTCGAGCGAACCCCTGCCGACTTACTCCTTTGCCATACCATCGCTCGAGCGGACAACCACCACTTGAGCGGTCACCATCCAGACCCACTCTCTGCCACCAGCCCGCTCGAGCGCACACCCACCGCTCGAGCGGCCAACGCTGGGAGAAAAATTGAACCAAGGAAGCAGACCAAACTTTAATCCTTACTCCCGTGAACACTTAGACCATTTTCCAAAAAGAAACGGATTACGGTCTCACAACTCTCCCCCTCTTAAAGGAATTTTGTTCCCGAAATTCAACACTGAAACTCAAGCTGAACCCTGTCTCGCAACCATCAACAATCTCTGATGTAAACTCAGCAATACTGCACAATAGCAGAAATGCTCCGACAACTGAAATTCCAAACCTGTCATCACACGAGGTAAATACAATCGCCACACAAACTGCCCACACATGCAAGTCCCACTGACATCACTGTCATCCATGAGACATCCATAAAATGTCGGATCAAAATCTAACTCACATTGCCATCTCTCAAAACAGAACTCTCACCGAACACAAACTATTCCAGTGGCAAACGCATCACACGAAACCAATCCACCACGGTACTTGATCCCAAATACTCTCTACGCCCGAACATATGGACCACCACCCCGTCATTCTTACTACCACAAACCGGCTCAATTACACCTCACAATGCACACCAAGGACTATCTCCGCGAGTCCAAACACAAGACGTCGAATCCTGACATCAATCACATGAAATCACATGCCCCGCGAACAAACCTTACTCAAGTTCTGATGATCACCATACGACCACCAACTTTGATACCACATCGCTACTCTGTTGATGCTAACAACGCCATCACATAGTGGACACACCATTGTCCTAGACAAAGTTCTACACTATCGAAAACCAATCTGGCATCACAGCCACAAAGTCACATGACCCCAATGAGTCACTTGACCAAACACGTCCGCAGACAGAATATCTCATAGGTATTCGATAACCTATACAAACTATATCTCCCGTGCAACAGCACATCACTACACAACTCAATGTCTTGCCATCAGATCACTGATACAGGGCTATAGATCCATCTCAAATCACACAGGATCGCCGTCATCTGACAAAGAAGACATGATGACCATCAGTCAACATCAACCCCAATGCAGAACACATACATCAAGTCCTTGAGTCCACAATAGTAGAATATTCGAACTCATATACAGAACTCATCACGGCCTTGCCGTTCCCAACCAAACAGTCGCGTCGGTCTGAACGGGCCACACTAACCAAGATTTCTCAATCATCGCATCCTTTTTGACTCGTTCTTTACCACATTCTCGGAATCACCGTCCAAACAAACGGTTATGCCAAAGCACGATGCTTACCACTATCGACACCACTCTTTGACTCTAAGAACTCTGAACGGTTCCAAATCCCCAAACAGAACAACAAGTCAGACTCTTAAGTCCACCAAAAACTTACTTGTGAATATCCCAACTGGACTGTGCCGACAAAAGTTCCACTCAGCCAAAAGCAATATCGCAATCGTACCCACATAATCCAGAACAAACTGCACACAACAGTTAAGGATTCTCTGCCGATCACTGCAAAAAACTTTGCATCTCTATCCACCCGAGATGAAACAACTCACACCAGACAATCGTCTACAAGACAATCGTCTACAGAAGAACTTTCTCTCTCCTTTCATCCAAAGGAAGAAAAAGGCTAGCAAGAAACCAGTACCAAACCTTAGCGTACTCCCAATACTCATCAACACTTAGCCTCTAAGAACTTTGTATGTCCTACCTCGAGGCCATATTAACTATAGCCACACAGTTGCTATCAATCCAGATCATGATACTTAGATCATCTGCTACACTGAGTGCTCAACTCTTTGACCTCACGTGAACACCATCATGCAGCTCACGTTGAAAGCACATGGCACGAACAGAGGAAACCCAATCCCTGAGAGAGTTATCAAGAACTCCCTTAACCATGCAGACACCTTTTGTACTTCCACACTTCCGCTCTCAAAGCACACATTGATCACATGTATCGTACCCATGATTTCTCACCTATCGCCCTAGGCTGGCCAAATCACACGATACATTAATGAACCCTATTACTCCACACTTCATTTCCATGGGTAAATAACATACCCATCTCTGAACAAGGTGGAACACAAACGACCTCCGGACATATCACACCCAGGATACATCGTCTCAGCACTAACCTACCACATGCACCCGGCACGGTTCTTAAACACGATCTCCTAACCGCTAGGATAACGGCCAAACTACTGACCTGCATTCCCATAGGAATCTCACAGAATTGATACTCGTCACAGGAACCCTTACATTTTCCCATACAGCCATAACTCATGCTCTTCCTAGCATAACTGCAACTCATACTCATTCCCACATCATTGGGCTCACTCACTCGGAACTCAATGCTCAAACCTCAAAGAGGTATACAACGTCCAAGGTCATCAGAACTACTCTGACTACCAACAACATCCTCATATGCTACTCTAGATACCGTCAACATCCTGCTAACCACCATCAACATCTTGACTACCAAGGGATATCTCCAGAACAACTCACGTTTTGCTATCTCTACATACACCCGGCCAAGGATTACTACGCTCCCATCCACTATGTTCTCGTCCATACTTCATCTCGAGTACACGGCTCATGACATAGCATGGCTCACGGCGTACCTAATCCATCACATGGTCGAAACCACGTAGATAAAAAATTCGAATGGTATTCTCATCATAACAACCAATATCTAGGGTTTCCAACACCCCATCGTCCTAACTCACAAGGCTATCCCGAACACATCTACAACTTTTGGTAACTTACTCTCAAGAGAAGCCAGCTACCCAAACCAAAGCCATCAACCATGCTTCGACTACACCTGAACAAAACTCTGCTCAAACACTCAACGATTTACTAACCGAGGCCAACCTCACATGGCTAAACCCGACTCACTAATGAGTTCCACAACATACCAGGCGATCAACGCTCAACCCATTACCTTACCTCTGTAACTGATAACAACCGAGTTGCACATCCAAGATCCAAACCACAGTCTTGTCGTCTCAAAAGGGGTACAAGTTATGAAGAAAGAAAACATAAAACACGATAACCTAAGGTTGACCTAACAGGTTATTCCTAACATATACCACATAATCATGCTAACACAGCTATAGAGATTATGCAGACACAACATCGATACTGAGGAGAACCGATAAGAATGACGCGTCACTTTGGATAACCAACTCAGATTCCTTTCTAGAAGTCACGTTTGCAAAACGCGTTTCTAACTTGGCCACCAAGTTTGTTAATCCAAACGCCCGAAGATAAGACTAATCAACCTAAGGTCCAACCTCCATCCTCACACATACACAACATCAACCTGCTCATGTTCCAGACACAGACAACCAAGCACACACACATCCTCACAAGGTGATGCGCCTTCTTCCCACGACTCTTAGGTATTCAAACCCAGAGCTCTGATACTAAGTTTCCACGCCCCAAACACCTGGGCCATGCGAAAATCCACCAAAACACCCATTTAAGAAAAAATAGGTTTTATAGTAGGAAAATCAAATATAACATTTGGATAAAAGATTCCCCAAGGACTAGCTCTCATAAACAATAAACATCATGAATAAGTATATCGCCAAAAGGTGTACAAAATCAGCCATCACAGGCGTTTCATGTAAAAGTACATGTACAAAAATAGGGAAAACTACAGCAAGTGCAACTAGGTCAACTCATCATGTTCACCTGAAAATATTTTTATAGCAAAATCCCACACCGTGAGCCGAAGCCCAATTGAAACAGATTATATCAAAGCTATAAAGTAGGAAATATGCAACCATATAGTGGGAGCTAACTCGACCACAGCACCCAAAAGGTTTTTCATCCCAAAATCACAAGCTTTTCATCCTTAAAACTATGCATATCATCCTAACAGACATCATGCCATAGTTAAGGGAAACAGAAAAATAGTATGCTCCACTCGGATACTCAACTGAGGAGATAAGACAAAATAAAATTCTATGTACCGACACTGTCACACTCAAAGAAATTTCTAGTTTCTAACTTAACCCCATACTCAAACTGAACAATTGAATTGCTACATACATTCTTGACAGTGCCATTATAACAGACGATAACATCCCAAAGGATAATCACTTAAACATTGAATAAAGTTTCAGATTCTGTCAACCTTTTAAATGAGTGAATTACTTCTCTGGAAAAGACAGGATAAATCGTCCCCTAATAGGAATCCAATCCGTGAAAAGGACATCTTATCACCAATTCAAATTCTTCAGTGTTGTAGAGATCACAAAAGGAATACTTATTCTCGAAAAGAGAAATTATATTCTCAATCCCCCCATAGTAATCCCTTAAATACTTTCTTGGTTACAAAGATTAGATTGCCTAAAGATAATTTGCGTCTCTATTTTCAAAATGCTTGAAACTCCTAGCCATTATTCATTCATCCATTCCATTTCTAAATACACTGCTCTATAACAAAGTCCACTAACAAACAAGGCAACTATTGTCCACGAGCTTCAAACACCCTGCGTCGCTTGATCATAGGATTACGAAGGACAAAACTCTCCTCCAAACGGGAGCTATACTCAATAACCAACTTAATTATTTCCCATGCTCTACTAACACTAAAATATGATTATCATACCACGCACTAAAGTATTCAACTCTTAATTCCTGACTTCAAATCTCTTGCCATTTAACAAATATCGGGTCGTATCCTCACTGTCCATACCATAACCACAACCACAGCTTTACTCTAACCTTGGAAACATACTTCAAACTAGAAAAGATTATAAGACTTATTAAGATCAAAGTTCAATTTACCTTTTTTCCCTTTAAATTTTAACACATTATAATTGTACAAATGTATTGATCATAATCAAACACATCACATCAACAATCATACACATACCGAGGAGAATCATTGAAAATGACATACCAATCTGGGTAACTAATCCAGATTTCTCATAGAAAGAACGTCGGCCAAACACTTTTCTATTTCAAACCCTAGAATAGTTGACCAGATGCCCAAAGGCAAGTCACATCATTCCCCATGTTCATCCCCTATACCTACATAAACACATAGCACACGCAATCAATTCATTCACAAACCCATGCAAGCATATAGTTCATGCCGTGTAGTGGTTCCTACGTTAATCCAACAATTCACAACAATTCACATCCATCACATACTAATACCCACGGCTCATAGGTATTCGAACCTAGAGCTCTGATACCATTCTGTCACGCCCTCGACCCGAGGCACGTGAAACCCCACTTGATTACCCAAATTTTACAAAATAACTGAGGAGACTCCTTTTTATAAAAACCATTTTTTGTGGTTAGAACTTTCTTTAAAGAAAACACTTGGATTTAATTTGGTTTAAAAGAAATTATATTCCAAAACTTCAAAAAATATTCTAAGTATAATTCAAAAAAAAAAAAAAATTGGTAGTCTCCTCTGTTTTTCGGACTATCCCAAATTTTCCTGTCAAACTCAAATCACAATATATATTCAGGCACCGCCTGTATCTCAATACCTAATTACAATTAAAGCTGTGAGATCCAGAACCTTGTTCTTTTATGTTGTTTATATATTTGATGTGTTCGTTTCAGTATATGAATAGCATCGATGCATGGTTTATGCTTTAAAGTTATAGAACAGCATGTATAAGTGTGTTATACGCTTTTTGGGGTTTGGTAGAGGCTCGTTTGGCTTGTGTTTGGACCAAAAACCATGTTTTATTCACAATCCCGAGACCAAAAATAGCAAGGGAGTTCAATCGACTGGGGTGTTGAGTTCGGTCGATTGAGGTGTTTTTCTTGGGTTCGGTCGACTGAACCAGGAGGTTCGATCGACTGAACTGTGGCAGTTCACATTTTTTGAGGAGCTTCAGTCGACTGAAGTGGCCTCTTTAGTCGACTGAACTGCCTTTTTGGCGTGTTAATAAGTAGTTCCAGGGGATGGAATGTTTGGAAAAGCTTTTTCTTTCCAATTTCTCCTCCTTCTCTCTAGTTTTGAGGGCCCGGGGATTGGTTTGTTGTTGATTCCTTTGTGGATCCTTGCTATCGAGGCTGAGGGCTTCGCATCCATCCGGTCGGATTCTCGTTCTGATGCTGTTCAGTTTTGAGACGTCGAGTTTTTGACTCTCTAAGGTAGGATTCTAGACCTACTACTGTTATGAGGGTGTTGTATGCAGTTATACGTGTTTTTATCGGGTAAAAAATATATTAAATGCTATTTTCATGTGTAAACCTTAGTTTTGGGTAAAAGTGGGATTTTTACGCCTTTTCTCGATTTTTATACATGATTCGGGTGTGTTGACATCCGTGGTTTTCAAAAGAGGTTTGAAAACGATGTATTTTGTGAAAACGGTGGAAAACGTGATTTTGGAGGTTTGGAGCTAACCCGCGGGGTTGAGTCCCACCTTTTAAACGTTTTGTTGGAAATGGTTTTGAACCTCCATGTTGATGGATTGGATCACTTTTTATTCATGTGTTGTATAAATCATTTTACAGGTTTTCGTAGTTGAGCTACAGTGGGTTTTTAAATGTTCTCCATAGATGTACCGTGACAGTGGTTGTGTTGAGTTGGCCTTCCATTGCTCCTCGGTGTAAGTCCAGAAACGTGCGCAGCGTAGGTGCTTTATATCTTCGGATTAGTCCCCATAAATTGAGTGTGATTGGGTGCTTTGTACCCTCGAGCTCAGATCTTGCAAATTAAGCAGCAAATGCTCTGTACCTTCGGGCTAGTTCTCATAAATTGAGTGGTTCGGTTGCCTTCGTTAATGGTATTATTGTTGTGACTCCGTATAGAGCTTGTTATTTCTAAACCTCTGAGTCGAGGGTAATGGACGAGAGTCTATAGTTGTTACCTTTATCGATGTGGCAGAGTCGGTACATAGGACTACATTTACATCTTTCTCCACGGCTGTGTGGCCAGAGTGGAGCTTACTGTTTTATTTACATCTTTCCCTTAATTGTGGCATGATATCTGTTAGGATGATATGCATAGTTTGAAGGATGAAAAACGTGAGGTTTTATGAGATAAAATCTTTTTGAGACTCGTGATAGTCTGATGGAAAACTTGTGATTTTGGGAAGGAAAACTTTTTTGGCTCCCGTGGTTGAGCCCGTGTGTGTATAATTGCATAGCTTGCTTTACAATTTTATTGTCTATGTTCCTATTGGGCTTCAGCTCACGGTGTGGGATTTTGTTGTAAAACCTTTTCAGGTGAGCATGAGGAGTTGACCTAGTTGCAGAGGTGATGGAAGACTTGCTATAGTTTTCCCTTTTTAAGACATGTACTTACACATGTGATGCCTGTTGATGCTGGTTTTGTATGCCTTTTGGCAATATGTTTATTTCATAAATGAGAAGCATGTTTTCAGTTTATGAGAGTTGAACTGTGGGGATCTTTTATCTAAATGATGTACATTTTAATTATCAACTGTGAAACCTATTTTCTTAAATGGGTGTTTTGGGGGGCTTTCGTGTGACCCGAATGTTTGGGGCGTGACAACTTGGTATCAGAGCTCTGGGTTCGAATTCCTATGAGCCATGAAAAAGAGGGTACATCATCTTGTGAGGATGTATGTGTGCTTGATTGCATGTGTTACAGCGTTTTCCTAACATAGCATGATAGCATATGGTGTATACGTGGGTATGGAGGTTGGACCTTAGGATTGATTAGTCTTGCCTTCGGGCGTTTGGATTAACAAACTTGGGAGCCATGTTAGAGCCGCGTTTCGTGGACATGATTTCTGACAAGGAATCAGAGTAGGTTATCTAGCTGGACGAATCCTTCTTGTCGGTTCTCCTTGGTATGTGAGATGTGATGACATGATATTACGTGGCTATGTGTTAGCATGCTTATCTATCTTTTATGTTAGCAATAACATGTTATATCGATTCTTATCCTGTTATGTTACTTTCGTATAGAGTTATGTCCACGCGGGGAGGACGAGACTGAGGTCGAGGCCGTGGCCGTGGTTCTGGCCGAAGGGACGTTCCAGTCCTAGATGTTGGGGATGCTAATGCACCCCAAGGACTTGTTGCTGAGGGAGATCTATTACGTGAGATGGTCGGCTCCATCCGGCAACAGGCTGAGGCCACTATGGAAAGGGAGAGTGTACCTGAGCCGAGGGCGACGGTTGTGATGCATGAGTTTCGCCGTCTGGACCCTCCTACCTTTTCTTGGGATCCCAATCCCATAGTCGCCACAGAATGGCTGGAGCTGGTTACCAAGATCCTTGATTCACTTTAGATTGAGGAAGATGATCAAAGGGTTATATGTGCTGCCTTCCAGTTGAGAGGGAGTGCTGACATGTGGTGGAAGTTCGCTAAGACCACAGTGGCAGGTACCTGGGACGCATTCACAAAGGTATTTCTGGAGAAATTCTTTTCAGCGACTCTGAGGGATCGCTACAGAGAGGACTTCCTGTTTCTGACGTAAGGGACGATGACAGTGAATGAGTATGAGGCTGAGTTTACTTGCCAATCCAGGTTTGCACAAGAGATCGTACCTACTAATGAGTTTCATGTAAAACAGTTCAAGAGGGGTTTGAGGCCTGCTATCCGAGACAGGGTGGCAGCGTTTAGGATGTAGGTCTTTACAGAGGTGGTGGAGACTGCCATGAAAGTGGAGGATACTCTGAACGAGACGCGTAGAGACAGGGACAGCATAGGTCAGTCAGATGGGGGACGTACACAGTTCTAGGGATGCAGGGAGAACAAGCGTAGACGAACATTTGGTTCGAGTTCGCATTCAGTGGGGTCGTACCTGCCAAAGTCTTCTACATCCACGCCTCCCGTAGCTTCAATGGGAAGGTCAGATCAGAGAGGGCTTCTTTGTCACCAATGCCAGCAGCCCGGACATCGTGCGGCTGAGTGCAGGAGTGCAACGCCTGTTCAGGTACAATCGCAGTCGCAGGCACAGGGGAGGGGGCTAGTGATATGTTTTGAGTGCGGCCAGTCTGGGCACATCCGTAGGGACTGCCCCGGAGGAGGGAGTGTGCGTAGTACAGTAGGCGCACCCACTGTTCCATCAGGTCAGGGGATACAGATGTATACACAGCCTAGAGCTCAGACGTACCATTTTGTAGAGGGAGGTGCTTCAGTGCAGTCGGGAAGGCAGTCGGCAGTGTAGGGCCGCAGTGGGCCAGCCAGAGCTTATGTTCTTACAGATTCGAGTTCTTCCAGAGCACCAATCGTGCCCGATGCTGCTGCTACTACCTCCATGATCAGAGTTACCTTTCTAGTCTACAAATCATGGGCCAACGTTCTTATTGACATCGGAGCATCACATTCATTTATATCATCTGCTTTTTCATCTGCTTTTGGGTTGGAAATGGATTGGTTGGGTAGTACTATGTGCGTGGAGACCCCAGTGAGTGGGGATGTGACGTTGAGTCTCGTCTATAGATCCTGCGTGTTGGAGGTCGCCGGTCGTTGTTTAGAGTTCGACTTATTATTCTGGACATGACCGCATTTGATGTCAACCTAGGGATGGACTGGTTGACCACCTATCGTGCCTTCATCGATTGCGATCGACGGAGGGTAATGATTTGTACACCGATGGGAGATTACTTTTGTTTTGTGGGAGACCGGGATGAGGGTTTGAGGTCTATGCCAGGTGTTGTGCAGAACTAGGGCAACCTAGTTTCCCTTTTTGCAGCCCTTATGTTGGATGAGGTAGTTGGGATTCGAGGAGAGTTACCTCCGGTGGTGTGCGACTATCCTGATGTCTTTCCTGTTGATCTGTTTGAGTTGCCACCGAGCCAAAAGGTAGAGTTCTCTATTGATCAAGTTCCTGGAGCTGCTCCCATATCTATACCATCGTATCGCTTTGCACTCGCTGAGTTACGTGAACTCAAGGTGCAGTTACAGGAGTTACTAGACAGAGGGTTTATACGTCTGAGTACTTCGCCGTGGGGAGCTCCTGCTCTTTTTGCAAAGAAGAAGGATGGATCTTTGCATCTGTGTATCGATTACAGGAAGCTGAACTAGGTGACAGTGAAGAACAAGTATCCGATGCCGAGGATAGACGACTTGTTTGATCAGCTGAGGGATTCGAGCTGCTTCTCGAAGATTGACTTGAGGTCGGGATATCACCAGTTGAGGATTAGGGACGAGGACATAGCGAAGACCGCCTTCCAGACTCGCTATGGTCACTACGAGTTTTTGGTTATGCCGTTCGGTCTGACGAACGCACCAGCTACGTTCATCGGTCTGATGAACCAGATCTTCCTTCCTTACCTGGACAGTTTTGTGGTAGTGTTTGTGGATGATATTCTAATATATTCACCTATTAGAGAGGCGCACGAGGACCACATGCGGATCGTTCTACAGACTTTGAGAGAGCACCGCTTGTACATGAAGTATGAGAAGTGCGAGTTCTGGATATTTGAGGTGAGATTTTTGGGACATGTAGTGTCGACTGACAGGGTATCTATGGATTCGTCAAAGACAGACGCTGTGATCGATTGGGAGCGATCGAAGAGTGTCTTTGAGATACTACGTAGTTTTCTGGGTCTAGCCTTATCAACGGTTCGTAAAGGACTTTGCTAGACTCACTACACCGATGACGCGCTTGACGCGAAAGGGAGTTGTGTTTGTGTGGAGTGAGTCATGTGAGTCAGCTTTCCAAGAGCTGAAGATGAGGCTGACTAGTCCGCCAGTGTTGATCATTCCAGAGCAAGGCTTGGGATATACTGTGTACTGTCATGCATCACATGACGGTCTCGGATGTGTTCTGATGCAAGAGGGTAAGGTTGTAGCCTACGGTTTTCGGTAGTTGAAGACGCACGAGCAAAACTATCCTACACATGACTTGGAGTTGGCAGCCGTGGTCTTCGCCTTGAAGACGTGGCGTCACTATCTGTATGGTGAGCATTTCAAGGTTTTCTCCGATCACAAGAGCTTAAAATACTTATTTTCGCAGAAGGACCTGAACTTGTGCCAATACCGATGGATGGAGTTGTTGGAGGATTACGATTTTGACTTGCAGTACTATCCAGGGAAGGCTAATGTTGTGGCATACGCGCTCAGTAGGAGGTCTCACGGGTCGTTAGCTTCTGTGGCTATGCGTGAGTGGGACATGCTTGTAGATGTTGGGGAATTTGATTTGTGCCTCAGGGAGATCGCGATGGGTGCCACCTTATTTTTTGTAGTTACTCGACCAGCGTTGATTGCACGTGTACTAGAGGCCTAGCGAACGGATCTAGAGGCTCAGATGATACGAGACCGTGTTGCTAGTGGAGAGAATACAACAGGCTAGATTGTGGGTTCTGATCAGAGTTTGAGGTTGGCAGGCAGGTTATTTGTGCCAGAGTCTTACCGAGCTGAGTTGTTACATGAGTGTCATAATTCTCGTCTTGTCGTGCATCCTGGAGGCACGAAGATGTACCATGACTTACATCGTCAGTTCTATTGGATGGGAATGAAGAGAGATGTGATCCAGTTTGTTTCTCGATGCCTTACCTGTCAGCAAATAAAGGCAAAACACTAGAGGCATGCGGGATTACTACAGTCACTGCCTATATCAGAGTGGAAGTGGGAGCATGTCATGATGGACTTTATGTCAGAACTTTCTCGATCACTTAGGGGACACGATGCCGTGTGGGTTGTGGTTGATAGGTTGATGAAGTCTGCACACTTTCTCTCCATCCGAGTGAGGGATTCGGTGGAACGACTGAGTAGCTTGTACGTCAGGGAGGTAGTCAGATTGCACGGAGTGCCATTATCTATTGTTTCAGACCGAGACCCGCGCTTTACTTCGCGCTTTTGGCAAAGTCTGCAGAAGGCCTTGGGGACGAACTTGATGTTCAGTACTGCTTTTTACCCCCAGAAGGATGGCCAGTCAGAGAGGACTATACAGATTCTGGAGGATATGCTGAGGTATTGTTTCCTTGACTTCAGAGGTTCGTGGGAGGATCATCTACCTTTAGCAGAGTTTGCATACAACAACAGCTATCAGT
>JAULJZ010000686.1:0-17252 GCA_032270985.1 Heliamphora pulchella
CATAAAGATTCTCATAAAATAGAAAACTAATTTTATTAAAATAAAATTAAATACTAAAAATATGATTTTCAGTATACTAACCCTAACACCCTAAACGTTAGACCTCCGAACTCCTAGACCTTCAAGACCCTAGGCCCCGAAATCCCCTAGGACCTCGGACCCCTAAGCTCTTGGATTCTTGAGACCCTGATACCTCGAACTCTCGGGACTCCATAGTTCTAGACCCCGGATCCCTCGGACCCTCGGGACCTGAAGACCCTAGACTACCGGGACCTCAGGACCTCAAAGCACTAGACCCCTAGACCCGTAGACCCCCGAGACCTCCTGACCCCAGGACCTAGGGATCCCGAGATCTTGGGAACTCAAACCTTAGACCGTCGGTAGATATTTGAGGTTAGCGTTGTCGAACGTGGTGGATGGCTGAGAGCAGACGAAAATGGCTAGGACTGTCAATTTGAGATTTGTATATGAGGGTAAATAAGTAATTTTTTATTTAGTCCATGGGACCTGTTGTCCCAGAATTATGTATCACATCCACCCATGGAACTAATTATCCCCCAATTCATGGGATTATGAGTCATTCAAGATAATTAATCTCACCACTATTTTAGTAAACAAACATGAGATTAAGAAGTTCTTTGAACTAATAGTCCAATCCAATGTTGTAATTTCACACGTCAAACATGACCTAACAGTCTAATATTATACGACTCGAGCAAATTCTACACGGCTATAACACACAAAGTCCCAAAAATTAGCACGAATATGAAAGGACCAAATGGATGCCCCAAAAAAATTTAAGCATAAATTAGGGATAGGTCCCATTTTTGAATGTTCTTTATGAATGAGTCCTTTTCAAAAGTTATACATCCCATTATGTCCTATTTTAAATTTTCTTAATTTTCTTTGACTTTTACACCCATGGTTATTAGTAACGGCATAACAATATATATAAAATGATTTACATCACATCTAATACTTTAAAAAATTTGTTTTCTTAATTTTCGCTGCTTCATACGATCACTAAAATTTGATCTTTTTTTAGCTTCATATATATGGTGAATGCATAGAACCATTTATAATAATATTTTCATTGATCTATTTTTTTTAATTTTTCGTCATCTACCACTTGACCGTTTCATATTTGTTAAAACGCAAAAAATGATACGCATTAAGGTTTCATCAAATGGCTGCTTCATTTCATTGCATACATATTAAAACACAAAAAATGATACCTATTAAGGTTTAATCAAATGGATGCTTCATTTCGTTGTATACATATTAAAATACAGAAAATGATACAATTAAAATTTCATCAAATAATACACACGAATTTGACTCATTTTTAGAAATGTTACACGTGAAATAATAACATTTTCATAAATAATACACATGAAACAGCGTCTGAAACAATATTAGTTTTTAAAATAATATACATTAAGAGTTTTCTTAAAATGATAAACATGAAATAATAACATTTTATTAGAACATTTCAAAATATTATTTCATGTGTATCATTTTTAAAATTGATATTGTAACGTGTATAATTTTTTGTTACAAAAATGAAGCGGCCATTCAATTAATGTGTATCATTTTCTGTAATTTTAGCAAAGATGACAAAAATGATATAAATTGGATTAACCAAAACATTATTAATGTGTATCATTTTCTGTTAATATGAAATTTTACAATGTGTATCATTTTCAGTTACAAAAAATGAAACGGTCACTTAATTAATATGTATTATTTTCTATAATTTTACCAAAGATGACGAAAAATAATATAAAATAGATTAAACAAAACATTATTGCCAAAAATAAAGCAACTAAAATCAGCTATTTATTAAAATAGATTTTTTTGCAAAAAATAATCAGTATGGAATTTGATTCCTTGAATGTTGGTAACTTCTATTTAATAAAACAGATTTTTTGCAAATTTTTCTATTTTATTTATTAAGTCAATTAAAGTTAAAAAGCAGTATAAAGGCCCACTTTTTCTTGAATATTTTAAAAAAGACTTTAAAAAATACATAATTTTTAAAAATAACTTATTCTTAACGACCTTCTTAAAATAGTACTCATTCCCAATTTATCCAAAATTTAACAAGTGAAAAGACTCACAAATATTCCAAATTTCACTAATGAATTGGCAGTAGGCATCGTGGGGTCCAATTAAAACTCTAAAATGGTTTCCATGTCATGGCTGATGTGTTTCCATAAATAGAGACTTGCTTTTGCTACCAGTCTCCCTTGGCGTCTCGTTTGCGCTTTCTCTTTGGCATCTCAATATTGTTGTATGGGCTAATTGATAATTCAAGCTAAAAAAATGTAAAAAAAGTTAATATAATTGACTTAGTAAAAAAATTAAAAAATATTAGAATTAAAATACCAATTTTTAAAATATTATAATCTAACTCTCATCATAGTTTAAAAGACAATAATAATTCACCTATTTAATATCTTATTTACTAACAATGCTTACATAATCATTATAATCAACTATATAGAAAAATAAAACTGTTAGGTTGGAGTCCAGTTATTTTTGGAAGAAGGGATCCGACCCATGATTTGATCCGTTCAAAAGACATCATGGTTTTAAATAGGTTTTTTGTGAAGCTTAGTTCATGGAGCAGAGACTAGAGCTGCTAGGCTTGTAGGGGTTCATTGTTGAGTAGAATGTGAAGAAAAATTATTTTTTTATGATAGATCGATCGATCGGTGGTGAGACCAATCAATCAGTGGTGTCTACAGGCTAGAAATTGAGAGCAATGAAAGAACGCTTGATAGACCGATTGATTCGTCTTTAGACCGATCGATCGGTCCATGCGAGGATCGCCTGTTATAAAGCTGCTAAAGTTTGCAACAGCCAGGGTATGGTAGTATTTTCTTCTGTTATTCTTTTATTTCTCTCCCAAGAGCATCTTTTCCTTTGTAACTTTCAATCATATAGTGAAAGTGTGTGATCCCGTGGACGTAGGCACGACTTGTCGAACCACGTAAACCTTGTGTTTGTGTGCAATTGTCTCTCTTTCTCTCTTCTTTGTTTATTATTTCGTATTTGTGTGTTCGTGGTTGATCTTGGGTGGGATTAGTGATCACATTCTAATCCTCAACAATTAGTATCAGAGCTCCAGGTTAGGAGGTTGACGAACACACATGGCAAAAAAGATAAATCGACAGGAATCGAGAAGTTCGATGGTTTGAACTTTGGTTATTAGAGGATGCACATAGAAGACTATCTGTATGGGAAGAAACTACACTTGCTGCTCTTGGGATCCAAACCAGAGGGCATGAAGGATGAGGATTAGGCGTTACTTAACAGACAGGTGCTGGGAGTCATTAAATTAACGTTGTCCCGATCGGTGGCACACAACGTAATCAAGGAGAAGACTACGACGAATATGATGGCGGCACTGCCAAGCATGTATGAGACGCCGTCAGCAAACAATAAGGTATACCTCATGAAAAAACTCTTTAACCTAAAGATAGCTGAGAGTACACCCGTTGCACAACACTTAAATGAAATCAATACCATCACAAATCAACTATCTTCAGTGGATATTAGTTTTGATGATGAAGTCAGGACGTTGATTGTGTTGGCCTCATTGCAAAACAGTTGGGAGGCTACGAGAATGGTAGTGAGTAACTCTGCCAGTAAGAACAAACTGAAGTACGACGATTTCAGGGATTTGATATTGAGCGAGGAGGTTCGCATGGGGGATTTGGGTGATGTATCTAATTCGGGGTCGATTGTCAGTACGCCATTAAATGTTGAAGCCCAGGATAGAGATAATGACAGGAATCAAAACAGAGGCAGGTCTAAATCTAGAAGAGGCAGAAGCATGTCTAGGTCGGGATGGCAGACTGAATTCTGGGGTTGTGGCAAGATTAGCAATATCAAGAAGAATTGTAGGGAGTAGAAGAAGAAAGCTAACAGTGAGTCAGCCAATGTTGTGACCGAGAATGTACAGGATGCCTTGCTCCTATCAGTTGATAGCCCCATTGATTCTCGGGTGTTAGATTTAGAAGCATCCTTTCACACGATGGCACACCAGGAGATTATGGAAAATTATGTTGCCGGTGACTTCGGCAAGGTATATTTGGTAGACGGGAAGGTTTTAGACATCGTGGGTACAGGCGACGTCAAAATCAGAGTACCGAATGGGTCAGTGTGGAAGATACAGAAGGTACGGCGTGTACCTAAACTGATGAGAAATTTAATTTCAGTTGGACAACTAGATACCGAAGGTCATTCAGTGACCTTTGTTGGCGACACGTGGAAAGTCACCAAAAGAGCTATGGTAGTGGCTCCTCGAGGAACGAAGACAGGTATCCTGTACATGACTACTAGTACAAGGGATACAGTGGCATTGGCAGATATCGGTTCAGACACGAGCTTATGGCATCAGAGGCTGGGGCACATGAGCAAGAAATGGATGAAAATTCTATAGTCAAAGGATAAGTGGTTGGGTTTGAAGTCTGTGAAATTTGATTTGTGTGAGGGTTGCATATTCGGGAAGCAGAGGAAGGTCAACTTTCTGGAAGGCAGCAGGACACCAAAGTCAGACATGCTAGAGTTGGTACGCACAGATCTGTGGGGTCCTTCCTTAGTTGCATCTCTTAGAGGATCGCAGTATTATGTGACATTCATTGACGATTCCAGCAAGAAGGTATGAGTCTATTTTCTGAAGTACAAGTCTGATGTGTTTAAATCTTTTAAGAAGTGGAAGGTCCTCATTGAGACTAAGACCAGATTAAAGCTGGGGTGTTTGAGGTCAGACAATGGAGGTGAATACACAGACAGAAGACTTAAGAATTTCTGTGCAGCTAATGGAATCAGGTGGGAGAAGACCATTTCAGGGACGCTACAACAGAATGGCATGGCTGAACAAATGAACCAGACACTAAATGAGAGAGCCAGAAGCATGAGAATGTATTTTGGATTACCCGACTATTTTTAGGTTGATGTAGTGAACACAGCAGCCTACCTTATGAATCGGAACTGTCAGTACCATTGGAATTCAGAATTTAAGAAGAGGTCTGGAGCAGAAAAGATGTGAACTTATCTTTTCTAAAAATCTTTGGTTGCATGTTATACGTTCATGTTGATTCTGATGCTAGAAGTAAGTTGCAACCAAAGTTCAGGAAATATTATTTCATTGGTTATGGAGATGCTGAGTTTGGCTACCGATTTTGGGACGACAAAAATTAAAAGATCATCAGAAGCAGGAATATGGTTTTTAATGAACAGGTGTTGTACAACGACAGGTCAAAGGCAAAGTCAAACAGTGCATTGCGAGAGATAAAGAAAATTAAGTTCATTAACTTGGATGAAATTTCTAAGGAAGCCAAATAGAATGGGAATGAGTAAGACAAGGAGAACGTGAACCCACAAGTGAAACACAATACGTTAGTGACAACAGTCAGGAGATCTTCTACGAGCATCAGACTACCATTGCAGTTTTCACCATCCCTATTTTACATTCTTCTCAATGATAGTGGTGAGCCAGAAAATTATGCAAAAGCCTTGCAAACCAAGAGTTCGATGAAGTGGGAGTCAGCAATAAAAGATGAGATGAATTCTCTACTGACAAACCAAACATGGGAGCTAACTAGATTGCTAGCTAAAAAGAATGCTTTGCACATCAAGTGAGTATACAGAGTGAAGGAAGAACATGATGGCAGCAGGCGCTATAAGGAAAGGTTAGTTGTCAAGGGATTTTAGCAGAAGGAAGGAGTTGACTTCATTGAAATCTTCTCCCCAGTTGTGAAGTTGACAACGATTAGAACAATTCTAAGAATTGTAGCTGCAGAGGATCTATTTCTAGAGTAGTTGGATGTTAGAACTACATTTCTTCACGGTGAGTTAGAAGAAGACATATACATGCGCTAGCCTAAGGGATTTACAGTGAAAGACAAGGAAGTCATAGTCTGCAAATTGAAGAAGAGCTTGTATGGTCAGAAATAGGATCCAAGGCAGTGGTACAAGAAGTTTGATAATTTCACGCAGAGTACCGGGTTTACCAAGCTGGAGGAAGATCATTGTTGTTATGTCAAGAGTTTGATATCTCATATATCATTCTGTTGCTGTACGTAGATGATATGCTCGTTGTCGGGCCGTGCATCAGAAGATCAATAAGCTGAAAAAGTAGTTGTCAAAGCAATTTTCCATGAAGGATTTAGGAGTTTCCAAGAAATTCCTTGGGATGAGGATAGTCAGAGATAGAGCTGCAGGAACCGTGAGACTATCTCAGGTAGAATATGTGAAGAAGGTGCTGAGCAGGTTCAACATGGATGGCGCAAAACCTGTCAGTACACCTTTAGATAGCCATTTCAGGTTAACTAAGGATCAGTCTCCAAGGATAGAGCAGGAGCACATGAGTAAGGTTCCTTATGCATTGACTACTAGTAGCCTGATGTATGCTATGGTCTGTACCGGATTAGATATTGCACATGCAGTGGGAATAGTCAGCAGATACATGAGCAATCCAAGGTCAAATGGATTCTGAGATATATGAAGGGGACTACAGAGACGTCCTTGTGTTTCACAAGGATAGAACTGAAGCTGTAAGGCTACGTGGATGCTGACTTAGCTGGCGATGTTAAGAGTAAGAAGAGCACCACTGGGTTTGTCTACACTTTGGGGGGCACAGTAGAGAGCTGAGCTTCAAAGTTACAGAATATTACGGTACTCTCTACTACAGAGGCAGAGTATGTTGTAGTGACAGAGGTTGGAAAGGAGATGGTATGGTTACAGGGTCTCTTGGATGAGTTGGGTAAGAGGTTGACAGATGGATGCTCTACAATGATAGCCAAAGTGCTATCTTTCTTGCCAAAAATCGAACATTCCACTCCAGGATGAAGCACATACAATTGCGGTATCACTTCATTCGCTCCTTGCTGGATAACGGTCAGTTGCGTCTTGAGAAAATTAGTGGAGTGAAGAATCTAGCCAACATGCTGACTAAAGGGGTCAACATTGACAAATTGAAGCTGTGCTCGGCTTCAGTTGGTCTTCAAGATTAGAAGACGAAAGGATAGATCACACTGGTTTGATTAGTTGTGTTGGTGGTTTCAAGGTGTTGGTGAGTTTGATGGGATGTCTCAAGATCTGGAGTGATTTTACTTCAAGTAGGAGAATTGTTGAGTTAAATGCGAAGAAAAATTATTTTTTATGATCAATCGATGGTGAGACCGATCGATCGGTGGTGTCTGTAAGCGAGAAATCGAGAGCAGTAAAAGACCGCTTGATAGACCGATCGATCTGTCTTTAGACCGATTGATCGATTTATGCGAGGATCGCCTATTATAAAGCTAGTAGGGTTTGTAGCAGTCGGGGTGTGACAGTATTTTCTTCTGTTATTCTTTTATTTCTCTCCCAAGAACTTTTTCTCTTTTGTAAGCTTCAATCATATAGTGAAAGTGTGTGACGCCGTAGACGTAGGCACGACTTGTCGAGTCACGTAAACCTTGTGTTTGTGTGCAATTGCCTCTCTTTCTCTCTTTCTCTCTTCTTCGTTTATTATTCCATGTTTGTGTGCTAGTGGTTGATCTTGGGCGGAATTAGTGATCGTGTTCTAATCCCCAACATTCTGGAACAACATTCATGAGGATATTTCTTTGTGGGTATTTATATTTTGTTGCCTGTGTTAAGTTTTATACAGTTGTATTGTATTGTCTCATCTCATAGCGGAAATCGGCACAACTCCATGGTTGTAGCTCTAGTTTTGGATTTAACCATGTAAATAATTTCTTTTGTGTGATAATATTATTCTTTGTCGTTATTATTTTTTCTTTTTTTGCTATAAAGAGTACTGCTCAATTTGAACAAAAAGTAAAAAAAAAAACTAAGTTTTTACATAATCAATTAACTTTAAAAATTAGCTTAAAAACTAATGTACCAAATAAATTATTTTGAACATAATTTACCTTTTGGCTAAAAATGCAAAAAAATAAAAAAATACTACTTTTTAAGTTAGTTGCCAATCAGGCTCTGAGTCCCAACATTAATATTATGATGATCAATTTTTTTAGCCCAAGAGCTTTTTAATAAATTTTGATGATTTTAATAATTTATTTTTTTAAATTAAATTAATTTTAAAATATTATATTTAAATATTTTCAAAAAGATAGTGTCGACACTACATGCCAAATGAGTCGACACCTTATGCCATTTGTGCTGACACATTGCGCCAAATAGGTTGACACCTTTTGTTCTTGAGCAGAACG
The DNA here is from genome assembly GCA_032270985.1 of Heliamphora pulchella. NCBI lineage: Eukaryota > Viridiplantae > Streptophyta > Magnoliopsida > Ericales > Sarraceniaceae > Heliamphora > Heliamphora pulchella. Next base: position 8,229 of record JAULJZ010000686.1, read on the forward strand.
TTTTGTGTCGACACCAATTGACATTTGGGTCGAAACCTTAAGACCAAGCATGTTTGACAACTCGAGTTTGTCAACACCATTGATGTATAGGGTTGACCTCTTAACTGCTTTGTTTAAGGCATTTTAAGAACTTCAGGTGTGTCAACACCAAATAAGTTTGGGTTAACACCTCCAATATTGGACCGGGGTCCAAGTTGGGTTGACACCAGCTGCAACTTGTGTTGACACCAAGTCAAGCCCGAGTAAAGGTGACGAGTTGACACCAATGCAAATGAGTCGACATCTTAGTACCTTGACGGGATTCAATTTGTGTCAACATAAACACTCATATGAGTTGACACCAAGTGATCCTCTAGGTTTTAGACTTCGGGTTCTAAGGGTCGACACCAAAGTTACATGAATCGACACCTAAACATGATTCGGGAAACTCAAAGGGTTGACACCAGCGAAGTAATAGGTCGACACCAAGGCTTCAAGTCTTTCCCGGACACTGACCTAAAAGTGTCGACACCATAAAGCACTGAGTCGACACAAAGGCTCCCTTCGGAAACAAGGAGGTTGGGTCGACACTAAAGTGAAGAAGTGTCGACACCATTTTTCCAATAGCCAAGTCTGACTAAAAGGGTCGACACCAAAGTGAAGATGTGCCAATACCGTATTTTCAGTAGCTAAAGTCTCTTAGCAGTGTCGACACCAATAAAGACATGAGTCGACACCTCAAGTAGACCATGAAGCGTTGAGACAACACCAACTCTGATATGAGTGACACCAAGGTCCCAGCTGGAAAACTAAAGAAATGTATGGGTCGACTCCAAGTGTTTTATGAGTCGACACCACCTTGTAGGTGATAAAAATGCAGAAATAAGGTTGACGCCAACGAAGAAATGAGCCAACACGATTGCCCAAGAACCATGCCCTGGACCATTTTGTGCCGACACCAAAGAAATTTATGTTAACACCTGCGATGGAATTCAAATTACGCACTGGTTCCAACAGTAACGTTTTTAGAGCATTTATTGCCTCCACCAACCCACCAACGGTCATTTACTTCAGTGGGCTATATAAGGAGTTAATTTACATAACTTCAAACTTCTGGACACTATTCTATTAATTGCATTGAAAGCTCAAATCCCTCATTGAATCATTTGCTGCTCTTAACTCCTCCAGGCAAATACTCTCACTCCCTTACTCATTTATTTCTAATCATTATAAGGAGTGTTAGTTAGCAAATCTCTGATTCAATCACATTCATTGTAAAAGAGGGTGAGTCACCCTTGTGATCCTTTAAGAGTATGTGAGAGCTTCTTAAAGAAGAGCTAAAGAGTGTTTAGAAAAATAGGGAATTATTTGTAAAAACCTCTTGAAGCTGTAAATGCTTTTGAATGCACCTGTGAAGCATTCGTTTTAGTGCAAATTCTCAAAGAGAGTCTTGAGGAGTGGACATAGACTTAGAAGAAGCCAAACCACTATAAATCTCGGTGTCTGATTCTTATTTCCCTCCCTAAACTCTTTAATTTCCTTGTTGATATATTATCTGCTATATTTGTTTGTGAAATAAAAAAGTTTTCAAAAAGGTTTTTAAAATAATAATTATTATTTTCAAAATCCAATTCACCCCTCTTGGGTTGTCTAAGATTAACAATTGGTATCAGAGCAAGTACTCTTGCTTAGTGACCTAACAGTTAAAGAGGATCCATGGCAACCAGTATTGGACCAGTTCAACCAGAAGGCTAATCCACCAATAAACCCTCCTTATTCAATGGAACAAACTATAATTATTGAAAAACTAGAATGAGAATTTAAATTCAAGTTGTTGACTATGACCTATGGAGGGTCATCATAAATGGACCAAAAAAGCCTACCAAAGTGGTAGAAGGGGAAACCGTCCCCAAGCCTGAAAAAGATTGGACTAAGGCTGACATTAGAGAGATACAAAAAATTTCTAAGGTTATGAACGTTTTATATTACTCTCTTGACTCTAATGAGTTTAATAGGATCTCCACCTGTGACACTGCTAAAGAAATATGGGATAGACTTAAGGTTACCCATGAGGGAACCAACTAGGTTAAAGAATCTAAGATTAGCATGCTTGTTCATAATTATAAACTATTTAAAATGAAGCATGATAAAACTATTTCTAAGATATTTACTAGATTCACTGATATTATTAATGGACTAAAATCTCTTGATAAGGTGTACACTAATGTAAAAATGGTGAGAAAGATTCTAATGTGCATGTCCAAGAGTTGAAAAGCCAAGGTAACGGCCATTCAAGAGGCAAAAGACCTCACCACTCTTAGATTGGAAGAGCTTCTTGGGTCAATCATGACTCATGAGATGAATTCAAGATAGATGATGAAGATGGCAGCAAAAAGAAGAAAGGGATTGCTTTCAAATCTTCCATCCTTGAGAATGAATCTGATGAAGACTCCTCCAGTGATGAAAATAAAAACCTTGCACTTATCACAAGAAAGTTCAAGTGGCTTCTTTGAAATAAAAAATAAGGAGGAAGAAGACTTTTCAAGAAAGATGGGTACAAAGGTAAACCCACAAGTTCAAAAGAGAAACATGCAGATTCAAGAGTGACAACAAGAAGGATGAGATCATTGACTTTGAATGCAAAAAGCATGGCCACATGAAGGCCTAATGTCCCCAATTCAAAAAATACTATAAAAAATGGTTTAAGAAGACAATGTTAGCTGCATGAGGTGAAAGTGATTATAATAGCTCCCGGGATGAAAAAGAGAAAAATGAAGTTGCTAATCTATGCCTCATGATCAAGGAAGACAATGAGGTAACCAATGACTCTTTCTCTTTAAAAGAACTTCAAGTTGCTTTTGAAGATTTGCATGATGAGTTAAGAAATATGGGTGCTAAAAATGCTATTCTTAAGAAAATGGTTATTTCCTCATCTATTGAGATTGAGTCTCTAAATGAAGAAAAACTTTTACTGTCAAATCAAGTAACTTCTTTAAAGAATGAAAACAAAGTTTTAAATGATAAGGTAGAAGATCTCACCAAAATTGTGCACATGTTTACTCTTGGAAAAGAAAACTTGGATAAATTTCTTGGTATGCAAAAACGTGTTTTTGATAAGGCTGGTATAGACTGTCAACCAAAGAAGAAACAAAAAATTTTGAATAACATTTTTGTTAAAGCATCTTTAAACCATTTAAATGCCACATGCTTTCATTGCTATGAGCATGGACACACTGTCACATATTGTCTACATAAAAATCACATGCTTTTTCTGCAAAAAGGGTTTGGGTTCCAAAGGAAACAAACCCACATGGATCTAACTCAAATGGACCCAAGAAAACTTAGGTACCAAAATTCAAGACTTAATTTTCCTTACAGGTGTGTCTCAAGTCCTCATTCAAGGAAGGGATGTGGTATCTTAATAGTGCCTGCTCAAGACATATGACATGTGATAAGTCAATATTTACCTCTCTTATGCTTAAATATAGTAGATTTGTGATATTTGGAAACAATAACAAGGGAAAAATCATAAGAGTTAGTTGTACTGGTAAAACTCCTTTCCTTTCTATTAAAAATATTTTACTTGTCGATTGTTTGAAATATAACCTTTTTAGCATCAGTTAGCTTTGTGACGAAGGCTACAAAATTGTCTTTGATCATACTAAGTATGCTATTGAAAACTCAACCGACAACAAAGTTATTTTTGAAGGACATATGCATGAATATGTTTACACTTTCAACCTTAATAACCTATCTAAAAATAACACAAAGTGCTTAGCTGCCTTGAGTAATAACAGTTGGTTGTTCCATAGAAGGCTTAGACATGCTCACACGAACTTGATTTTAAAATTTTTGAAAAAGGAGTTGGTAATTCGTTTACCTTAAATTAAATTTAAAAACAACAAAGTTTGTGATGCATGTTAACAAGGCAAACAAGTTAGAAGTTTTTGTCAATTAAAAATGGTGATTTCTACTTCTAGGCCTTTACAATTGTTGCACATGGACTTATATAATCTAACAAGAACTCTTTACCTTGGTAGCAAGAGATATGTATTTTTTATAATTGATGATTTTTCTAGATACACTTAGGTGTTATTTGTAGCTCATAAGAATGAAACCTTTGTTGCTTTTTCAAAACTGTCTTAGATAATTCAAAATAAAAAGGTTTTCAAATCACAAGTATCAAAAGTGATCATGGCAAGTAATTTGAAAACAAAAATTTTGAAAAATTTTGTGATGAAAATGGTATAGACCATAATTTCTCTATTCCTAGAACCTCTCAACAAAATGGTGTTATTGAGAGGAAGAATAGGACTCTAGAAGAAATGGCTAGAACCATACTCTTCAAAAATAACCTACCAAGATACTTTTGGGCCGACACTATCAATATAGCTTGCTATATTGTAAACAGAGTTATGATTCAATCTTTTCTTCAAAAAACTCCATATGAGCTGTAGAATGGAATGGAAGAAAACCAAATGTCAGTTATTTTTGTGCTTTTGGTTGCAAGTCTTTTGTTTTGATCAATAACAAAAAACTTTTGGACAAGTTCGATCCAAAATCTGATGAAGGTATTTTTTTAGGATATTCTATATCTAGTAAAGTCTATAGAGTTTTCAACAAAATGACCTTAGTTGTTGAAGAATCTATACATGTTATTTTTTATGAAACTAACCTCGATTCTTCCAAAGAATTTTGTGAAAATAACTTGGTTGACATAGAAAAAGGTGTTGAGAACATCTTCTTTAAAGACCAAGAATGGCCAAATCAAGAGGAAGCCTCAAATATGCAACAAATGAAAGACCAACAGGCTGTAGGTCCCTCAAACTAGAAAAATTCAGAATTGCCTAAGGAATGGAGGAATGCTCATGGTCATCTAAAAAACTTAATTATTGGTGACCTAACTCAAGTTATAAAAACTAGATCCTCGCTACATAATATTTGTGGTAATTTCGCGTTCCTTCCCTAGACTGAACCAAAATATTTTGAGGAAGCTAAAAGTGATGATTTTTAGGTCTTGGCTATGCAAGATGAGGTAAACCAATTTAAAATAAATAAAGTTTGGACTTTAGTACCAAGACTTAAGGTTCACTCCATTATTGGTACAAAATGAGCTTTTAGAAATAAAATGGATAAAAATAGAGTAGTTCTTAGGAACAAAGGTGGATAAGTAGCCCATGGTTATAATCAAGAAGAATGCATTGATTTTGATGAAATATTTACTCCTATGGCTAAAGTAGAAGTCATTAGGATGTTACTTACTTTTTAATGCTTTAAAAATTTTAAACTTTATCAGATGGATGTCAAAAGTTCCTTTCTAAATGATTATATTTCTGAGGAAGTCTTTGTAAAACAATCTCCTGACTTTAAAAACCCAGACTACCCAAATCATGTTTTTAAACTCACCAAGAATCTCTATGGTTTGAAGCAAGCTGTGACGCTCAGTTTCTTTTTATTTTGTAATATTTTATCGGCAGCTTATCAATTTCATATGATTGTTATAAAATAGCTTATTTCTATGTGATGTATGAATGTTATGTTAGGGTTGGTATATTGAAAATCATATTTTTAGTATTTAATTATATTTTAATAAAATTAATTTTTTATTTTATGAGAATCTTTATGAGCAATGTATGTATATCATTTCTTTTAATGTTATGGATGGATGTCTAATATTCTGTATAGTATTTAATCTGCTGTGTAGAGTACGGCTTGCACACAGATATTAAGTTCTTGCAAAATATAAGATTTATGTTCACAGTTTAGATAGAAATAAACATACAATCGGTACGACTGTAACACAGAGTTTTAGTAGGCTTGTCTTGGTTACGAGAAAAAGATAATAGCGTCATCTATTGTTCTGACTCTCTGTGCTAGTACACTTTGTGTGTATTGAAAATGACACATTGGGGTAATTAATTTTATACTGACCATATAAATTAATTCACACCCCAATGTTATTATGAATAGTACTTATTCTCTTAATTCTAAAATAATTATTAATTTACGTATATTTAATAATCGTTATTTTGATTCATTAGAGGGGTGATCTTATATGGGTCTATATTCCCAATGAGTTGGATAGCGATATTATTTATGGTGAATATTAATTATTGATGGAATTCTCGTCCTAAAGGATCGGAATTGACGATACCCTTTTAAGGAAACTTATAAGTTTTGACTGGGTCAAACCCTGTAGGTGGATTTGATTATACGGCGGTCAAATAAGTTAAGTAAAAGGATTTAAGAAATTTAAAGATACCGATTAAATTAAATTATTAGTAATTAAATTTAATTGGTGGGTATCGGAAATCTTAATGTGGGGAGAAATATTAAGCATTTAATAACAGGAGCTCTATGCAAGATGGTCTTGAGATTATGGGTTAAAGTTCAATTATAGTTCTTTAGTGGTGTGAATTGTAATTTAATATTTTATAGAAATTGCAGAAACCACTGCAAGGTTTTCATAATTACAGATACCGCTATGAGATTTGCTTAATTGCAGAAACTGTTGATGGGTGTCTGTGTTCCACTAAAAGTCTTATTCATAATTATTCCATAGGTCCCTGCTATAGCCTTATAAATATGTGAGTAGGCTAAACCAGTTTCATAACTTGTCTTCATGACTAAAGTTGTCCAGGTTCTGCCGACACGAGTTCTCTGAAGATTATAGCCCATACTATATCCGGGAATCGCATAAGAAAATACAATAGAAGATCTGATGGGACCTTCAACTCGAAAAAAAAATCGTAGTTGAAGATTCAACCGGTAGAAAGATATTCTCCTAAATTAACTGAGGTTGCACGAGTTTTATTTTGGTCGTTCGTTGTCAAAAGTTTTATTTGGAGCCCGTTTTAGCGTTTGCCAGTTCAGTTAATTTTTTTCAAAAATCGTTTGCAAAAACAATGATCTTGACAGTTTTGCCTCCAACATGTTATGGCTTAGAAATGCATGATAGAATTAATCCCAGACTGTTTGGGCGTTGTGGTGCAAAGTTGGGAAGTTTTTGGACAAGACCTCTTGATCGGTCCTGAGACCGATCGATCGGTCTGTTGGAGTTAAGTGTGCGCGGGACAGACCCTTTTTCATTGGTTTTTGGTCTAAAGTTTCCACAACAAGTTTCTTTTCCTTCTCTCTAGGAGAAAACTCAAACCATATTCTCTCTAGATTTTACCTTGCTCTTGGTGTGATTTTTGGCATTATGAGGGTAGAATGGTGTTATACACGTCGAGGACTTCAGATCCATCCGAACAGAATCTTATTTTGGCGACGTTGGTTTTTTGCGAGAAGTTAAAGCCACGACTTTTTTATTCTCTACTATAGGATTCTAGACTATCTTGCTCTAAAAGGGTGTTACGTGTGATTATACGCATTTTTACCATGTTTAAATGCTATAAATGTTGGATTTTGAGATTAAGCCCTGTTTAGTCAGTTAAAAAGCATGTTTTGCACTTATAAAATTTATTACAAAGTTGGTGGATGCATGTATATATGGTTTTCATGAATATGTGTTTCAAAAACCAGAGAAAATTATGTGAGTATTGCAAAAACATGAATTTTTGTGTTTGGAGCTAACCCTTGGGGTTGAGCATGAGTTTTAAAATGTTTGGTTGAATTGAGGATAGTTTTGTGCAAAAATATTGATTCACCTTCATGATTTTGGATGGTAAAGTTGTGTGCGTTTAATAATTTTGTAAATGTTCTATAACAAAGTGGTGAATGTGGGTCTCAATTGCTCCTTGGCGAAAATCTAAAAATTTATGCAAAAAGGTGCTTCGCTCCTTCGCATTAATCCCCATAAATGAAGTGGTTGCCCCAATGAGAGACATGTGTTGTTGTGGCAAGATATAGAACTTGTCATTACCTAGTGGGCCATTGGATGCCCTGGACCTAAGTCAATAGATGAGAGTTTATATTTGCTACCATTGTCCTCGGTGTGACAATGTCGGTATGTGTAAATCATTGTGGTTGTGAAAACCCTTTTGGTTTGAAAATTTTGTGGAGAACTAAAATGATTCTTGTGGTGTTTTCAAATTGTGAAACGCTTTTGGGTTATGTGAACAATCGTGGTTTTAAAGAAAAATCGTTTTAAAGGCTTGCGTGGTAGAGTTGTTCAAATAACTAATAATTATATGATATGCTTTTAATTCATGGTAGTCTATTTCCTATTAGGCTTCGGCTTACATTGTTAGATTCAAACTCTTTCAGGTGATCTTGATCCTTTAGCTTGAAGTGGTGAAGTTCGGAGGGTGATGGTGGATTAGAAAACCTGTAGTTTTCTTATTTTTAGTTATTTTGAATCATGTAATCGTTGTAATACGTTTTATACATGATAGCATATGTTTTATAAGCCTCAAAGTTATGATTCCAATGCATGTATGTTGTATGTGAATGAGAGAAACCTTGGATGGTTGTATTTGTTCCTTTGTCAATTGAAATAATTGTTGGTTGGGTATAAATGGTTTTACATTGCTTTATCATTTAATTTCAATTCTTGCATCTGAAGGGAAGTTTGAATCAAGATTTAACACTTTTAAAAGTTATTTCATTTTGTCTTGAATGTCTTGAAAAAGCTACAAATTTTGCAAAGTGTTGGATTTCAAGGTTTAGCTTTTGAAAAAGTGGTATAGGGTCAGACCACTCGATTGACCGATTAATCGATCTATCGAGCGGTCTTATGCATGCCTCGTTTGTTTGCAGGTAGGAAGAAAAACTGAGCACTATTAAGAACTGCTCAATCGGTCTCAAGACCAATTGATCGGTCTGGGTGGATTTTTGAAAAATCTTGTTAGTTTTGTTTTTAAGCTTAGCTCTCGAGACCTTGACCCTATTCTTTTGGGCTATCCTTTTACTTTAACTAAACCCTGAACTAAGCGCTACCCTTCCAGGGCTTTTGTAAATATCTCTTCTCTATTCTCATTCTTCTCATTCTTCTCACCTATATTATAACAGTAAAGCCAAAACTTCACTATTCAGATATACTTCTATTATAAATATGGCCAGACCTCCAAATTCTTTCAGGGTTCAAGGGAAATCACTATTCCT
>JAULJZ010000706.1:0-17248 GCA_032270985.1 Heliamphora pulchella
TTATGCATTTATATACACAAAAATGCAACAAAATACCATTTAAAACCCTAATTAAACTCAAGACCAGCTTTTTAGTCACCCAAACCTGCTATAGCCAAACCACACTCCCCCAAAATCTGAATTTGTAAGTTCATAATAAAGCACATCTCCCATGCAAGCAATGAAATTCAAAAAAAAATTCAAAATTTAAATTTTTGTAATAATTAATCCCCATTTACATTTCTTGTATAAAAACATGGCATAATCCCCCATTCCCTTCGTACATTTCGGCTGAGAACAAAGGGAGAGCAACCATAAAAATTTCTCTAAGTGTCCACAAAGAAGGAGAGAAGAAGGAAGAAGGAGTTAGGAGGAACCAATGAGGGATCATTAAAGCTAAGTCCTATTCTCCAACAAGCTTCTAAGCATCAAAAGAGGTAAGCAACTCTCTTAAACCTTCTGATATTCTCCTCCAAGATACCCCTCAATCCATATCTATAACAAATCCTAACAAAATAAAACAAAGAATGAGTCAAAAAGGCGTCGTATGAGTTATTTAGGGGCTGTTTATGTATGAGTAAGTTTTGTATGTATTTGCATGTGTTTATCTTTGAGTTTTATGGCCTAAACATGTTCTAGACTTTTGGTTTATGTGATTTTATAATATGCATGCAAAGAAAGCATGTCAAAAATGTACACAACGTAAGCTAAATAATCAAAACCCTAAGTAGCCTAATTTTCTTAACTTACTCACTTTCTGCCACAAACTTTAAAATATCATAACTAATTGTAGCAAAATGATCATAAAGTGATTTTTGTTTCTAGACCTATATTTCTGAGTCTTCTTTCAAAAAAAATTAGTTTGAAGTGATTACGTTGGGTAGAACTTCAGATATCTCATTTTTGCCAAAGAGTGTCAAATCTTGACCACTCTAAGTTGCAGACCAAAAAATCCTAAGTTAAAGTGAGAACCGAGCTTCGACCAAAACACAAGAGTTGTAGAGGACACATTTATCCTTTTTTCCCTAAACATGAGCCAAAAATATGAAGCTTTGATTAGTCAAAACACTTCCTAAAGTCTCTGTTAATGTTCAGTGACTGACAGACCTCTCTGTCACACATTTTTGTGAGAACCAAAACTTAACCTTTTAGAATCGAAATCCAAAAGTGGTAAACATGAACTTTGTAGCTGACATATTAAACTAATTACTGAGCAAATATCAGCTCAAAATACCCCCAGACGATACCACAAAGGTTTTGATCTTTCTCTGTTAAAAAACACATACTGCAGACCCTTTTTAGGCTGACTGAACACTTTTTATAAATTGGCCAAATTCTCAATTTTTTTTCAAACAACTTTCCCTAGCTCAAAACATGAAACTTGTAGGGGACATCTTAAAATAGAATCTCACCAAAATTCAAACCTAGAACCCTTGATTTGGTACCCCAAAACCGTGGCCAACAGTGGCCCAATTTCTAGAATTTTCTCCGTAAAGTGCTGAAGGATTGTTACGAAAAAGAAAATAAATGACCTTTTTACCTTAGGAATAGACCTTAGTCGTAAATACGAAAGTTGTAGGATATATTTTTATCTAATTGGTGTTAAAATTTTATAAATTAAATCATTGTCTAATTGCTTCGAAACACTGTTGCAACTTTAAAACTAGCAATTGAACTTGTACCTAAAATTGGCTAAGTGTTTGAATGGTGCGTTACTTATGAGACTTGAGTGTGTGAACCTTATGATACCTCACAATGAAACAGACTTCCATCCTCGGTTCCAACTTACCCGCGTTCCCTTTCAGCACAGGTGCTGGACACCCCCAAATCCGAATGTGTTTCAGACTAGATTTACGCCCAGTCTACAATTCTGTGGGAGTAGAATGTACTAACTTAGAATGTACCAAGTTCAGAATGTAAGCTGTTGTTTCTAAAGTGAGTCTCCAAAATGAATCTGGTAAACCTGAACAACTCATCATAGACCTTACCATCTCCATAAGAGTCATATTCCTTCTTTCTGCTACACTATTCTATTGTGGAGTGCTAGGTGCAGTCAACTGGGATGTAATCTCCTCTGATAAAAAGTAGTCCTTAAACTCTCCAAATAGGTATTTCCCACCACGGTTGGATCGTAGTGATTTAATATTTTTACCCAGACGCTTCTCCCCCTTCACCTTGAATTCTTTGAATTTCTCAAACCATTCAGACTTACGGTGTATCAGGTAAATGTATCCATACCTTGAGTAGTCATCAATGAAACTAACGAAGGACTCAAAGCCACCTCTAACTCGGATTGTCATAGGACCACACATATCATAATGAACCAGTTTCAATGGTTCTTTAGCTCTATAGTCTTTGGCCGAAAAGGGCCTCTTGGTCATCTTACCCTCTAAGCAAAATTTATAGACTAGAAGTGCCTTCACTTTCAATGAACTCAAAGGTCTATCTGCTACTAGTCTGTTTAGCCTTTTTAGATTAATATGACCAAAGCTTAAGTGTCAAAGAAACGTTTGGTTCATTAAAGAATGAAACTTTCTCTTATATGGTAATATAGATGTATTATTCGTTTCAGTCAGTTACAGTGTAGGCGAGATTGGAGTAATAATATAAAGATCATCCACTAATGTACCAGAACAGATAACCCGCTTATTATCTTTAATAACAACAGAGTTATTAAAATAAACCAAATATCCGTCTTTAGCCAATCTAAAAACGAAAACTTAGTTCCTTCTAATGGCAGGTACATAAAGACAATCTCTCAATATTAAAACTCGATCTCTACCAAAATTGAGAGTGACATCTCCTATTGCAACTGCATTACCTTTGTATTATTGCCCTTATGCAGGTAAATCTTCTCATCACTAAGATATCGGGTTTCCTGGAACTCCTGCAATGAATTGCAGACATAATTAGTGACTCTCGTATCTACACCCCAGGTACCGGTAGATAACAATGCTAAACATGTTTTCACAACCAGTGAACAGAAATTATCCTGTTTGTTCTGCTTTCTGAGAAGTACTGGACATAGTTTTTTCTAGTGTCGGGTCTGGTTGCAATGAAAACATCTGCCTTTTGGCTTTTTCACACTAGTCCGTGGCCCACTAACTACCCTGGAAATCGTGTCTTCCTATTTTAAATATTTTTCTTCTTCATGCCTTTTGGCCCCAAGAAAGAACCTTTTTTCTGAAATAGACACATTTCCTGGTGTGGCGTTGGGATTTAGGGGTTATTTTGAAAAATATTCAAAAATAAGGAATTCAAATAATGTTTAGAAAAATCTTTTAACACCTTGAAAACTAAATTTTGAAAATTCCTTTTGTCGAAAATAGAGTCGCCACTTAATTTTTGAGAAAAACTAAGAAAAACAAAAATGGCTACTGATCTTGAAAACATTAACCAGAGAAAAAAAAAAGATTCGGGGGCTAAGGTACGAATCGAGAAAAGTGTTAGGCACCCCGTTCGCCCAACCATAAGATTGGCCTCTACTAATCATCATTGGTTATTTAGTATGATTTCTCAAATGCATGCAAATAAAAAAAATAGAGGCAAAGAGAGAATATCAAAAATCAAATATGAAAAATATATAAAATATGTACATAGCACTCAAAAATAAATAAGTGTCAAAAGAAAAATCTTAAGACCTATGACATATAATTTGTAACTAAATGATACATAGTACACACCGTCATGCAATTTCATTAAGATAATCCTAAACTATCATGATTCAAATGAAAGAACAAAATAAGTTAAAGAATGCTAAAATTACCTAAACATGGATTGCTACGAAATATACCAAATAATTGTGAAATAAAGTGATCAAACCCTAACCTGATATGTACAATATACATGTTGTCAAATTATCTAAAAGCATATGCAAAGCATGTAAAAAGTCTTATATTAAAAACTAACCAAAATAATAAAATCTAATAATAAACACTTTGTGTATTAATAAGCAAATATTTAAAGTTTTAATTTGAAGAAGAAATAAATAAAAGAAAGCTTACGAAAAATTAGTTGGGCCAAAAATAAAATGTTAAAAAAATGCTTATTTAAACTACTTAAAAAAACACTATTTACATTTAATTTTTTTAAACAAAGTAAAGAAAAATAATAAAAATGAGATAAACGAAAAAGTTCTAAAAACAAAGATTATACTACCATTTAGAAGAAAATAAGAACTAACATAAAAGGCTTTTTTGTAATTTTTAGGTTTAATAAAAAAAAAGGCCAAGAAAAATAAGATAAATACTAAGAAAAGAAAATCAAGCTATAGAAAATGAAACTTTTTTATGAGAATAAAGCTAATGATAAAAATGAGAATAAAATGCTAGAGAGAAAAAAAATACTATTATTAAAAGAAAATAAAAGCTAACAAAAGAAAATTAGATTAATTCTAGTAAATGAACATTTAAACTAACATTAAAGAGAAAGCAAAGAAAGTGTTACATTAACGTTAAAGAAAATAAAATGAATAATAAAAGAAGATAAAATGTTATAGAAAAGAAAAAGAAGAGAAAATAAAAAATGAAAACTAGAACATTAAACTAAGATTACAAGAAAAAAAATGAAAAAGAAATGACTAATGCATTGAAAGAAAAATTACATTAAACTAGAAGAAACAAAACATGGAAAAGAAGATAAAACTATATGCTAGGAAAATTACATTACTATTAAAAAAAAGCTAAGAATTAAAATGGAGTATTCAATTAATGGTACAAGAAAATAAAATAAAATAAAATGCTAATAAACGAAAATTAGACTAATTAAAAGAAACAAAATGTAATTATTGCTAGAACATTAAATTAAAAGAAAAATAAAAAAAACAAAGTACTAATAAAAAAATAACTAAATTAACATTAAGAGAAAATTAGCAATTAAATAGGTGCAATATTGACAATTACAACTATTTTCATATAAGTGCTTTGATTATAACAATTAATAATATTATCAAGTTGTAATTACTAGAGATATATTAGCACTATTTTAATGAATTAATTGAATGTAATAAGGTATTAAAACGAAAAAAAAACAAAATAGCCTATAAGTGAAATTAACTTTAAATAGTCTAACTACATTCAACTACAAACTACAAACTACAAACTACATTGCATATATTAAATGAAATTGACTATAAATGAAATTGAAGAATTTGAAAATAAATATTAACCCGATCACCCCAAGAGAGAGAAGTGGAGTTTAGAAAGATCGGAGATCCAAACGAGGTACTTAGATTGTCGGGGAATCCTCAAGTTAGTGGAATGAGCTCCAATTGTCCAATCCTCGGGTGGTGATCCAAGCAAGGCTTTAAGGTAAACGTCGGAGGCTCAGTATTTCGGTAGGGTTTCGGCGTCGGGGCTCGAAATTGCTAGGCAATTCGGCAGAATTCCTCTCACTAAACCACTCTATATTTTTCTCTGTTTGAAAACGTACTAGAGGAACGGTATTTATAAGTTCTTCAGCAAATGAGATGCTGCCACGTTTTGGGCACACGTCAGGCCATCTGGAGTTGGCAGTTGCCACATTGCAAGTTGGCGATCGCCATATTTTTGAAAGGTTCCACAAACTTCTATGGCAGTGGCCATGATGGGAGTTGGCGGTCGCCATGCTTTGCTAGGGTTTCTACAAGGTTCTATGGCGGTCGCCGTGATGAAAGTTGGCGGTCGCTTTACTTGGGCAGCAAGTTTCGATGGTTCGTCAAAATTTCATTAGTTTGAAGGTTTTGGGTTCAAATACCGAGCTTGGATCACTTCTCGAGGATTGTACCGAGGCACTATTCCACCTGTTTTCATCATCGAATTCACCTAAGGTTGGGTAGGGTAAAATTGGGGTGTCTATAGCTGCCCTTCTTTGATATAACCTGCATAGCAACTTGCATAGCAACGCGTGATGCAGGTTATATCAAAGACCCAGAGACAACAACCATTTGACCGAGCCGTCAATCTTAGGCTACAAACACATAAGCATGCATATGAAGTTGGTCGTACTCAAAATTTAATCGAGCTGCCTACGTACCCCTTTTTGCTAGGGATCAGACCAGAACGTAGTTCAAGGGGCAAAATGCAAGGATGCAAAATAAGAAATATGACGCATGACAAATATAGTGTAATGCAAATATGTATAACGTGAATCAGTTTAAGGTCGTGAGGAGGACAACGAGTCAGTTTAGGGTCATGAGGAGGTTCGGCGAGTCAGTTTAGGGTCATGAGGAGGACCGAGTCAGTTTAGGGTCAAAAGGAGGACTGAGTCAGTTTTAGGTCATGAGGAGGACCGACGAGTCAGTTTAGGGTCATGAGGAGGACTGAGTCAACTTTAGGTCATGAGGAGGACCGACGAGTCAGTTTATGGTCATGAGAAGGACCGACGAATCAGTTTAGGGTCATGAGGAGGGCCGACGAGTCAGTGTTGGGTCATGAGAAGGACCGACGAGTCAGTTTAGGGTCATGAGGAGGACTCGTCATCATGAGGAGGATCGACGAGTCAGTTTTAGGTCATGAGGAGGACCGACGAATCAGTTTAGGGTCATGAGAAGGACCGAGTCAGTTTAGGGTCATGAGGAGGACTGACGAGTCAGTTTAGGATCATGAGAAGGACTGAGGAGTCAAACATTAATAGATCGAGTTAAGACGTAAAAATTCAAGACGAGGTGATAAAGAATAAAAAGCCAAGCTGCGGCTTTAAAATTAAATTTATCGAGAAGGATAACCATAATTAATAGGTCGAGTTAAGACCTAAATGTTTGGGACGAAACACGAGATAAAAAATAATTAAAAACCAAGTCACAGCTTAAAATTAAATTTATCGGAAGAAAATTACGACTTAATAGATCGAATCAAGACCTAAAAATTCGAGGTACGAGATAGAAATAATTAAAAGCCTAATTAGGGCTTAAAATTAAATTTATCAGAATTAACGCAAAAAGATGGAGCAACAAAATAAAAAGAAATCATACTCATGCTAACAAATTATTTTCAAAAATGCACACTAGAATGATATAAATAACCCACAGTAAAG
The DNA here is from genome assembly GCA_032270985.1 of Heliamphora pulchella. Taxonomy (NCBI): domain Eukaryota; kingdom Viridiplantae; phylum Streptophyta; class Magnoliopsida; order Ericales; family Sarraceniaceae; genus Heliamphora; species Heliamphora pulchella. The sequence continues at coordinate 6,991 of JAULJZ010000706.1, forward strand.
AAAATTATTCATGTATTTTTTTGAAAATTATTTTTGCTAATATAGTGCATATAAGAGGAAAATAAAACACTTACACAAAATAATAAAACCAAAAACACCCAAACGCCCCCTTAAAAACTCCAAAACGTCATAATAAGAAACTGACACGATGTGACCTCTGGCAACCTTGCGGTTGCCAGGACGAAACCCCTCTGACATGGCGGCCACCGGGTAAAAACCCATACAACATGGCGGTCGTCGTGCGCCGTTTGAAAAACCTAGCAGTCGCTCACTCTAGAAGTGGCGACCGCCATCTTGAGACGCGCACCCGGCCCTTTAAGGCGCGCGGGCTGGCTCATTCTTCACCTTCTCACTCTCTCTCTAACCCTCTCGCACTCTCAAGTTCTCTCTTGTTTCTCTCTAGCACTTCGTTCCTTCGCCTCTTGTTTAGCTCCACAATGTTGACCCTCCTTTTCGTGGCCGGCTCGGGTTAGGGAGACGATGACTTGGGGGCGTGACAAGGCCCATCTGCTACGGGAAGTTCTTTCATGGGGACTCTCGGAGGCACGAATTTCAGTCTTCCTGCCGGTGGGGTCACTTCTGTGCTGCCCTCTGCTGCTATGGACGCCCTGGTGCTTGAGGCGGAGTGCGCTTCCCGCCGTTTTGCTGAGGAGGCACGAGCAACTGCTGTGGCTCAGGTGGCTACAGATGCTGCTGCTGAGGCCGCGGTGGCTGACTTCTTGGATCCCAACGCTGGAGAGGGTCATCCGGCGCCCTTCGACCCGCATACATGCGCTCCACTACCCCATCGTGTGATTCCACGTGGGATGAGACGCTACGAGCCTCTAGCCGATGCTGTTGTTGCCGACCTTCTTTTGCGGGAGCCCGACCATCATATGTCTCTCCGGCGACCTTCGTTATGTACTCTATCCCTATTGTTTCAATACCAAAACATAACATATCTCAAACGTAGACGCATGCCTAGGGTTCCCCATATGGTGATGTGATTTGATGATGATGACTGATGTTGATAATGATGATGATGGTGATGTGTGATGTTTGGAATTTGACCTTAACTTAGGTACCTTTGCGATAGAGATTAAAATAGTAGGACCACTAGGATTTTTAAACAACCAACAACAAGTGCGATTATTATAGTGAAAATCACAAAGTAAAAGGCTTGAGGTTTTTTTTTTTTTTTGGAATGAAAACTAAAAGGGGTAATTTTTTATCAAAAATCCTAAAATTGGAGACAAAAAAATTAGGGCAAATAAACTTATGGAGTACTTTAGAAATCCTAGAAAACGTAGGGAAAAATTTTCAAATATCCAAGAAAATTAAGAAATTTTTTTTAGGAAATCTAGAGAATCTAGAAAATTTTTAGAAAATCCTAGAGATTTTTTTTTTGAAAAATTTTAAAAAATTTAGGAAAAAACTTTTAGGAAATCCAGGAAATCTTGAAAATTTTGGAAAACCCTAGAAAATTAAGGAAATTTTTTTAGAAAATCTAGAAAATTTGAGGAGAATTTTAAGAGAATCCTAGAAATTTTTAAAAAGTCTTAAGAAAATTCTAGAAATTTAAGAAAAATTCTATAAAAATGTTAGAAGTTTTGAGAAAATCTTAAAAATTTAGAAAGATTATTATCATATATTTTTTTATTATTATATATTTATAATTTTTTAGAAGATTGGGACAAATTTTTAGAGATTCCTAGAAGATTAATCCTAAAAGATTATGGTAAAAGGGGCAAAATACAAATATCAAAGGGAAGAGATTTTTTTTATTATTATATTTTTATTTTTTTATTTTTACTATTATTTTTTTTTTATTATTATTATTATTTTAGAATAATTAAAAAATATAGAGATTTGCCTGACGCACCAGGGCTTGGGATTCTTAGTCTTTCAAAGAATAGACACTTACACACGAACTTAGGGTTAACAAGATTTGCCTGGCACACCAGGGCTTAGGGTGCCTAGTTTTGTATGGCTTGAAGGAACCGAATGGTCATCACTTACACACGAACCTGGGGTTAGGAAGATTTGCCTGGTGTACTAGGGCTTACGGTTTTGAAAGAACCGAAGGGTCATCACTTACACACGAACCCAGGTTGTTTTTTATTGCTTTTGGCTATCTGCTGCATCTTTCATGTGTTGAATATGCTCTTTATACATTTCTTGTATGTCTTCTTTCTTTAGGTTGGCCACTGTGTCCGTGGCTTCGGAGGATCCACATTCGGGGAGGTGTTGGAGTGGTATGATGCCCTCCCTGCTCCCAGGCAGGCTTATATTGATGCCTCTGGTTTTTCTTGCTTCATACCCCTGTTGGGTAGGACGAGCAATGATCGGATATGGTTGACTGCCTTGGCCGAGCGGTGGTGGGATACCACCAACACCTTTCATTTCACCACCTTCGAGGCTACCCTGATGCCTCTGGATTTCACACTTATTACCGGCATCCGGGTTGGAGGAGCTCCCATCCCGTTTGATCTGTCTGTATCTCAGTCAACCAACGCACTGCTGTACTTCCTCGGGACCGTTCCTGCTCAGATGGATCGCGACATAGTCAAATATACCTGGTTCTTCGAGCGATTTAGACATTTTCAGTGCACCGAGCCTCGTCATTACTAGTGGGTCGCCCGAGGCTTCTTGATGTATATGTTTGGTACCTCCTTGTTTTCGAACAAGGAGAATACCGTACATTTACATTACTTGGGCTGACTTTCTCGACTTGACCAGGTTGCCAGCTACGACTAGGGAGGAGCTGCTCTCGCAACCCTCTATAGCTTTATGCAGACACTGACCCAGTTCCCTCAGGAGCTCAACATTGGGGGATACTAGAGGGTCTGGGAGGTATGATTTAGTTTCTGTAGTTCTTCATCTATTTCTGTCATCTGTTGTTTTTACTTGCTAACATCTTCTTCTTTGTAGTTATGGACTTATGAGTTCCTCGGGCTTCACGTCCCGGCGATCTCTGCGGCAGACCCTCTGGTTATTTCCCGTACAGCCCGGTGGTCCCGAGGGCTAAAAGGGAAGAAGGCCGGAGGGAAGAACCTTGACCGATTCTAGGTGTCTTTGGACCGGTTGACCCCTAAGCAAGTATCTTTGCTTACCATTCTGTACACTACTTGCGCTGTTCACTGTACTGCACCGCACTGTTCTTCATTTCATTCACTGCACTACACTGCACTGCACTATATTGGGTAATGATTACTACACACTGCTGATTATACTGTATGTCTCACTGTTCTTTGCATTGTACTGCAGGTCCACTGGGATGTCTGGAGAGGGGTAAAGGATCGGGTCGGCACAGACTTGATGCGCAGTTGGGATATCACTCCCAGGCAGATCCTGCTAGAGGGTCCATTTGGACGGGAGTACTATCTGGGAGAGCGAATGGTTCGCCAGTCACTCGGCCTTGATCACTTTCGGATCCCAGTGGCTCCTCCGGCCTATATACGCCGGACTGAGCAACTGAGCCGGGTCGATCTTCTCCTCGAGCTGGTGGGGACTCCTGCTACTGAGCTGCTGGTGGCGAAGGGAGATTACACCGCATGGTCCCAAGCTCATCTACTTGGTCCGTTAGGACCCGGCCCGGTTGCCCTAGATGGTAAGAGGCGAGGTCAGGCACCGGAGGTACCTGACGCCAGTGCTCCTACTGGAGCTGCTGCTGCTGCCGGAGCTGTTGCTGCTGATGATGAGGCTGTTGGAGGGGTGATAGGTCTGGAGATTCCCTGGGAGATCCAAACTGTGGCCTATGGCTTCCCCTTCTCCCTTCCTGTTCCAGCCCCGCCAGTTTCTGAGTTCAGAGCAGAGATTGGCTAGGTATTTCCTTATCCTTACTCCTTTCTTTCCTTTTTTGCTTTATTTGCCTGACTAACTTTTTCTTTTCCTTCTGTAGTTTAATCAGGCATGGGTAGACCATCTACTACTAATACTTACGGGTCAGAGGGCATTGATTCGTTAGCTTGATGCTACCGTACGAGCAGCGGGCATCGCTTTCACTCCTGCAGCCATAGAAAGTATTCTCATGGACCTTTCTAAAATATTTGCACATTTCTGTACTCTGTTCTGATTATGGTTTTCTTCTAATAGCCTCCAGTACCAGGTACCGGCATAGTGCCACCACGGGCTACTGCTCCTTCTACTCCAGCCCCATCCCAAGGTCAGGGTTTTCGTGTTGCCTCCTCCAGAGCTCACTCCCGAGGTTCTGTCTCTTTTGCTCGGAGCCATTCTAGAGCCGTATCTTCTTCTTTCAACAGCGATGGAGATGACTATATTGAGAGGCTCTTTGAGGACGTGAGCTCATACGAGGTCGGTCCTTCCTCCCACCGGATCCGCCCCAGCCATTAGTGAGAGAGAGGGCTCCCCCTTCCCCAGGTTTATTCATTTTCTGATGCATTTATTTTGATGGGCCTGCGTGCCCCAGTTTGACATATTTACATACATTTCCCTGATTTTATAGTTTATTGGGCCTGGGTGCCCCAATCTTTACATTTCATCACTTTCTAATATATTATGGGCTTTCGTGCCATTTATTGCCTTATATCCATCTGCTTATATGGTTCTCTTTCACTTGACTGCTCAAACTGTCATGATTGTATGGTTTAGATGCCACAACTAATACAGATCATACAAATTGCAAAACTGACCCACACCTGCATTAAACCATGGCAGTCGCCATTTTCAAAAATTGTTAACCTGGCGGTCGCCTGGTCAAAAGAATGATGTCACTGTACTATGCTTTTTCGAGTTGGCAGTTACCACTTTCAAGACGGCGGTCGCCACTTTGAATGGGCCTTTTGTCAAAATTTTGATTTCTCGCCTTTTCAACCTTATAAATACAGCCATGGAGGCCCATTTTCCTGTTATTCCGACTCATATGGCTTTTCCTCTCTCTCTATGGATTGAAGCATTTTCCCATATTAACGTTTGAACTTCGCCCTATTTGGCCTGAATGCTCTTTTCTCACTGAGGACCGTGGAGGTTAACAATTCCTTATTATCGGCTACTACTCAATTGTGGGATCCGTAGTCTCACATCTTTCAGTTTGGCCTTGGAGAACTCTACCCTAATGTAGAGGAATTTGCTACAATTTTGGACTTGGCCCCACGGAGCGTTGTTGTGGTTCCGACTTTCTTTCTCTCATTTCGACAGCAAGTGATGCAACTCTGCGGTCTATCTAAGATGGAGGCTTCTCTTCTGACCTCGGGTGACTGCCTTGACATTTCCTGGCTCATTGAGAGGTTTCATCCTACTGGTGACCTCAGTGACCTCAACTTTTAGCTACGGCGGCGCTACACACTTTGCTTCTACCTTCTAGCCCAGTATCTTCTAGTCCCTTTTGACGGGCGAGTTAGTTGCGCCTTGATTGACATTGCAGGATAAATGTGGATGGGGAGGGATTTTGTGCCACTTGTTTTGGCCGAGACACTGCTGGGCTTAGACACTTTTCATCGTGGTGAGACCACCACCTTTGCTGGCAGCTCCTTACTTCTTCAGGTAAGCCCAACATCTTTCTCTGTATTAAGTCCACTGTCATACTGCAAAGCCTTTCTCTTACTGTCATAACTATTGCTGCAGATTTGGCTGATGGAGAAGGTGAACCTTGTACAGAAGCCTCCTACTGATAGGCACAATGCTACTACTTTCCTTTACCGCCCCCGTTATCAAATATGTGACACCGAGACAGCTTGGCGATAGTATCTTTCCTCTCTGACCGACCCAGACATTACTTGGCAATGCCATTGGTGGCGAATCCCTGTCATGACCTTGACTACTATGGATCATCCTGGTGTGCTGCTGGTTGGCCTACGTCAGACTAACTTTTATTACCCTATCAAATTATGCGGCAGTTCGGTCGCAGTCAGAGCATCTTTCCCGGCATTCGAGGCCGTCTGTTCTCATCCATACTACAGGCCCCGTTTCTATCATCATATCAGGATGCCTGGCCATCTCGCTTATTGATGGAGATGCATGAGTTGTAGTGTTCCGATCTTTCTGTTGAGTATAAAACATGGCTAACACAAGACAGGGAGAAGAAGGGTGAGGAAGAGGAGAAACATGCAGCTAAAAGAAGAAAGACTTGAGAACATCTGCTTTATTTTAAAAAAACATCACAGCTTTCTTTTTTTATTTTGTAGAGTTTGGGACTTGTGTGCCCTGCCTTTATTTAAGAACTTTGTAATTTTGCTTAAAGTAATGAAAAGATCCCACCTCATGTTTAAGATGATTCAAATTTATCAAAGCTTGAAATTCTTTATTATCAAAATTCAGAAATTAATTTGCATTGGCTTTACTCAGATCCAAAGACAGTTAAAAATGAAGAATGTGGCCGGATTTCTTAAAAGAAGCTGCCTACGTATCCCAAAAAGATGGAATCAGGCCATAACGTAGTTCAAGCTTGGTTTTCACTCGGGTATTGATGCTCTCCTTTTGTAGTGCCCTAACATTGTCAAGGTCGCTCTTTCGAATTTTTTGCCTTGCGGGCTGCTCTAACTTCTGCCTGAGTTGCCTTTTCGATTTTCAACTCAACGAGCTTTTTATTTAATCTTTATATTTACCTCAGGGATAGTATTTTTTGAGTTGATCGAGGTTAACTGGAGTGGAGAACGCATTGCCATCCAAGTCCATAATAACGATTGCACCACCGGTCATGATGGTTTTAATGAGAAACGGTCTGGACCAGTTTGGCTTGAACTTGCTTCTCGAGTCGAAGATAGGATCTCTGATCTCTTTAAGGACCAAATCCCCTTCTCTGAGATTCTGAGTTTTGACCTTTTTATTAAATGCTCGGGCTATCCTCTTTTGGTAACCTTGTACATGAAACAGAACCTACAACCTTCTCTCATCAAACAAGAGCAACTCTTCCGTTCGGTTCCTCTGCCATTCTACTTCTGCAATACTGGCCTCGACCACTACTCTTAGTGAAGGAATTTCCACTTCAATGGGAAGCACGGCTTCCATCCCATACACTAAAGAGTATGGCGTAGTTCCAGTTGAAGTTCTAATCGACGTTCGGTATCCCCAAAGCGCAAATAGTAGATGCTCCGGCCAATCCTTGTGTGAGTTGAATGTCTTTTGCAGAATTTTCTTGATGTTCTTGTTTGCTGCTTTGACTGCTCCATTGGTCTGCGGCCGATATGGTGAGAATTTATGAGTCACTATCCGGTATTCCTTAAAAAGATCCAAGACCTCCCCTTACAAATGTGAGCCATTATCCGAGATGACCTCATAGGAAACTCTGTACCGGCAAATGATATTTTGCTTGATGAACTTAGCAACGTGGGAGGCTTTTAATACGGAGTAAGAAGCTGCTTCCACCCACTTGGTGAAATAGTCGATGGCCACTAAGATAAACTCGTGTCTATTGAATGCCTTCGGTGTTACTGTACCAATCACGTCGATGCCCCATATTGAGAATGGCCATGGTGATGTCAAGTTGTATAGCTGAGATGGGGGAACGTGCATAAGTTTTGCGTGATCTGAGACTTATGACACCTCCACACAAACTGGATGCAGTCTGTCTCTATTGTCATCCAAAAGTATCCTTGTCGTAGGATTTTCTTGGCTAACATATTTTTGCTCATGTGTGGCCCACAAACTCCTGCGTGTATTTCTTTCATCAATTTTTAGCCCTCTTCAGTGTTTACACATAACTTGTTGACTCCAGAATGTCCTCATTTATGCAGTCTACCACCGCAAATGACAAACTGCGCAGATAGTCGTCGTATTGCCCTTTTATCATTTTTGCTGGCAAACTTGGGATATTCTCCTTTCTCTACAAAGTTCTGAATGTCAAAGTATCATGGAAGCCCGTCAGTGCTTTCTTCAATAGCGGTTGTCATCTCATATGCCGGCTTTCTCTTCTGCTCAATTATTAGAGGCCTCATCCGAACTCCGGATGCTATGTCAATCATGGATGCTAGGGTGGCTAGTGCATCGACGAACTTATTCTGAAGTCTTGGTACATGGGTAAAGATCACTGATTCAAAATACGGTATTAGCTTCTCTAGCTCCTGATGGTAGAGAATCAAGGTTAAGTCCCTGACATTCCATTCTCTTCCTGCTTTTGAAACCACCAATGTTGAATCTCCGATGACTTCTAGTTTTCTTGCCCCTAGTTCCAGGTCTGCCTCCAATCCAGTCAAACATGCTTCATACTCGGCCTGATTGTTAGTCATTTCAAAATTGAGCTTCAATGACAAGGGGACGTATGAGTCGTCATGAGTGACAAGGAGGACTCATATTCCATAGCCGTACTGATTGGATGCGCCATCAAAAAATAAAGTCCACTTGTCATCCCCGACTTCCATCAGCTGTTCGTCAGAAAACTGAAACTCCGTGTCTTCACCTCCTTCAATTGGTTGGTCGGCCAAAAATTCTGCCACTGCTCTACCTTTGACTGACTTTTGGGTAACATATTAGAGATCAAACTCAGATAATAACAGCAATCATCGGGCTAGCCTTCCTGTCAGTGTCAGCTTTTTGAATAGATATCTCAACGGGTCCATCCGATAGATGATATTCACTGTTGAAGACAGCATGTAGTGCCTTAATTTTTGAGAAGCCCAAACCTAGGCCTAACATGTATTTTCCAGCGGTGTGTACCGTATTTTTGACTCGGTCATCTTCTTTCTTAAGTAGTAGATAGCCTTTTTGATTTCAGTTTCTCCCTCTTGTGCCAGCATATATCCCATAGCTGAGTTAGTCACTGACAAGTAAAGGATCAGTGGCCTATCAGGTTCGGGAGGAGCTAGAACAGGTGGATTTTGTAGGTATTGTCGTACAGCATCAAAGGCGTCTTGGCATTTCTGATCCCATTAAAACTTGACTCCCTTCTTCAGCAGGAGGAAGAGCGGCTCACAGGTAGTTGTCAACTTTGCGATAAATCGACTGATAAACTGGATCTTTCCTAGAAAGCCCCTAACTTTCCCCTCGGTCTTCGGAGGAGGCATTTTCAAAATTGCTTTGATCTTCGAAGGGTCGACTTCATTGCCTCATTGAGTGATCATGAACCCAAGCATTTTTTTACCAGTAACTCTAAATGCACACTTCTGCAGGTTGAGCTGCATCTTGTACTTTTGGATCCTTTCAAAGAACTTTTGCAGTGTTGTGATGTGGCCATCCCGGTCTTTTGATTTGACTATCATATCGTCCACGTACACCTCGACCTCCTTATGTATCATGTCATGCAGTAAAATAGTGGCAGCTCTTTAATAGGTTGCCCCTATATTTTTCAAGCCAAACGGCATTACACGATAACAATAGGTGCCCCAAGGCGTGGTGAATGTCGTATTTTCTCTGTCTTTGGGATCCATTAGAATCTGGTTATATCCAGAGAATCCATCCATAAATGACAACAAGGCATGCCCCGCTATACTATCTACCAAGACATCAATGTGTGGCAGTGCAAAATCGTCTTTCGGGCTAGCCTTGTTGAGATCTCAAAAATCTACACAGATTCGAATACAACCGTCCTTCTTTAGAACTGGCACTATATTGGCTACCCATTTCGGATACTCAGTTACCATTAGGAATCCAGCGTTGATCTGCTTGGCAACTTCTTCTTTGATTTTCAAAGCCCATTCTGGCCGGTTCGCCTTGATTTTGTTTGACCGGTTTAGCGTCGGGGTATAGATGGATATGGTGCTGGACAATGTCAGGATTAATTCTGGACATATCCTCGTAAGACCATGCAAATACGTTTTTGAATTTCTTTAATAAAGTTATTAATTGATCACGTTCAACTAAGGATAAAGATGAACCAATTTGAACATTTTGTGGGTTAGTTTTATTACCCAGATTTATTGAGAAAGTTTCTTCAATTATTGGTTGGGCACGCATTTCTTCTTCTCTTTCTATTAAAAGTTTTATTTCTTTGAGAATATCCCCGTCGAATTTAAAACCGTCAGAAAGCGTATGAAATATATCAAACAAAGCAGAGTAACCAGAAATCTTGTTCATTTCATTAAAAATAAAGGAGATTACAAACTCGATGGTGTAAGCAGGGAGAGGAGCACTAATAGATGTGCCCTCGATTACAGATTCCGACTCAAACTTGGACTTAGAATAGACAACCTGCGTATTACAAGACTCGAGGTCTAGTTTTTCACTTCTTTTGCAATCGCGTCGATGATGAGCTTAGTGCAATCTACCGGTGCGTTGAAGCCCATCATGAAGCAGTTTGATTAAATTATACGCAGCTGAGCCATCTTCTCGTTGAACAGCACTCCCAGGTCGGTACCGTCGAGTTTGTCGACCCAATCTTCTTCCTGAA
>JAULJZ010000726.1:0-17246 GCA_032270985.1 Heliamphora pulchella
AGTGGAACCAAAGCAGTAACACTGAACGCGTGCATGGTTCGGTGGTAAAACAGGTCAATCTAAGAATTTTTTTTGCCAAACTTTGGATTTGCCGTACGGTCAATCTAGACGTCGATTTTGATGGCTGTTTGCGGTTATGCATTAGTGGCTGTGAGGTGAGTCTAACCATATCTACGGTGATTGAAACGAAGATCCGAGGTGACGGCTGTGGTTGGCCAAAGTTAGGCCAAAAACTGTTTTTAACAAAATTATAAAATGATACTTTCTTGGTTCGGATTTTCTTTTATAGTTTATTGGCGATCGGAGCCGTTCACTAGAGGCATTAGGTCGTCAAAAAACTAGACCAAAGGGTATCGAGTGGTAGTGGCAGTAGGTGGTGTCGAAAAGAGTGCACAACAATAATATGAAATTTTAGCATATAAAAACGTGTGGGGTTGATCGGACAGCATGGGAGGTTTTCGAGGGTGCCGGAGGCGCCGGTGGTGGTCACTAGTGGTCTCTAGTGACACTAATGGTGGTGATCAGACTAGAACCATCAACAGAAAAGAGAGAAAAATATATATATGTATATGTAGCAGCGGGGAGAGAGAGAGAGGAACAAACTAATCGAGGGAGAGAGGGAGATGGTGGCCAGTGGTGGCGTCGCTGGTGTCAGGGGTGGCCGGCGGTGTGGGCAGGCGTCGAGGCGACGAAAAGGTTGTCGGGGTGGCGGCGCTGGCTTGCTTTTCTCCTTCCTTTTTTTATGTATAACTCTCAAACTCTCTCTCTGCTTTTCTTCTTCCCTGAGACCTCCCAATCTCATCTATATATATATACTGTTTGCGAGGCTGAGCATTTAACGCATTTGAAGGTTCCATCAGTTTTTTGGTTTTTGTATATTAAAGCTACTATTTAAATTCTTTTAATCAATATTAATAAATATTATAATTAAATGATGGTTATTATTATATATATAATTATTATTTTATTATTATTTTTATAACCAAAAATTTATTGAGCACTTATTATTATAATTAGTATTGTGTAATTATTATTTAATATTATTATTTATTTATGTATTTTTATTTTTATTTTTAATCATCATTATTTGTAAAGATCGTAACCGTAACCTTAATGAGTAATTATTACTCTATTTATCTATTTATTCTAATTATTATTATTATTTTTTTTTGAGATATTACAGATAATATAATAAATAAAAAATAATAATTCACTAATCAATAGAACTAAAAATATAAAAAGGAGAAAATAGAGAAGAAAAAATAAAAATAAAAATAATATTTTTATATTTGAAACTTGTTATATTTATAAAATATATATTTTATACATGTATTCATATTTAGAAATATTATTTTAAGTCATCGAGAGTGGGGTGAAAAAAACGTGATGAGAAAAGCAAATACCCTCCTATCTCATTTGTCATTGAGGATGGAGAAAATCAATAGAAAGCAAAGCAAGAACATGTGAAGACGACGCAGGGTAAAGGAGCTACTTTTGGATTTCTCGGGTAAAATATTCACCTTATATAACATTTTTCACCTCAAGGCATTCGAGCTACAAAGCTCATCAAGTTAGGTAAATGGCTATAAATGGAAGGATAAGAGGCAAATGCATACTCCAGCGTTATGCAAAGTTAGACTCAACTTACTCGAAGCTTACTCAACCTACTCGAATTGCAAGGAGCCGAGCTACTAGATTCCTAGTAACTCGAGGACTCGAGATTCTTGCTCTTCGATAGTGAGAATGGTTTCTTGGCTGGAGAAAGGAGGCATGTGGAAATTAGGGCTACCCAGGGTAATGAGGAGCCAAGCCACTTGTATCCCCAGTAGCTCGAATAGATGATACCGATCGGCACTTAGATGCGAAAGAATTGATTGTACTCGAATAATTGGTGATTCGAGTTACTAAGATCCTCACCAACTCGGTCATAATATTACCACTCAATAGTTGATTCTTTTTTTTCTATAAAGACATTTCATAGCACAGATTATAAAGCGTAGCCTTGATTACAAATGTAGACATTCCATAGCACAAACTATAGCAGTAGCTCTGACTACTTGATTACATTTTCATGGCACATACCATGAAGACAGCACAGACTGTAAACATACTGGCTACCCTAGGGGCAAAACTGCCACTATCAAATGACGCGACGACTATCACAGTAAGGAGGAAACGCAAGCCAACCACCGTCCTGGGATTATACTCAGGCCAACCTAGTGAAGACTAGTGATCCCCCATTATTACTCAGCTGTCTATAGGCCATAGGACGGTTCCCATGGCCGAACTAACCCGGTTTACACTAATCGAAGGGGAGCTATATCACCAAACCGCAGGAGGACTGCTAGCTCGATGTATAGACAAGGAAGAAGCTATGCTAAAGCTACATCACATTCATGAGCAGACTTGTGGGGAAGCTGACGTAAGTCTATACAGGATAATTCAGAAGCAATGGTATTATTGGCCGAAGATGTCGAGGGATGCTATTCGACTGTAAATGGAGTGTGTGCGCTGTAGGCCACAACTATCGGGGAGGAATGCTCACTCAACGAAGTAACAACTGACTGGAGAATCCCATACATACTTGGAGTATCTACGAGGAGGGGTACTCCTATTAGACCCAATGAAAACAGCTCAGGTCAAAAAACAATCAACGAGGTTCTTTATTGAGCAGGACCAATTGTTTCTAAGAAATGTGGAAGGCGATCTATTACGATGCGTAGCATCCGAACAGATAAACGAACTACTAGAAGCTACCAATCGAGGAGAACATCAGGGATTAACTCGGTTATACGGATAACTGGTACACTTGGGGTAAACCTATACAGTTTGAGGACTTCATGGCCTTTCCACACATGGGCCATGGATCTCATCGAATCAATACACCCCCAGGTGAGGGGGAATCAATGGATACTAGTAGCAACTGAAGTGTTCACCAAGTGGGTCAAATCAATACCAATGAAGTAGGCTATGGCAGACGCAGTTGCCAATTTCATCAGGGAACACATCATATGCAGATTTGGGGTCCCCCAATTTATACTATTAGATAATGGTACACTTTTCGTCAACAAGCAGATCCAGAAGTTACTTGACTCTTACTAGATCAAGCATCACAAATCATCGCCTTACTACCCCAAAGGGAATGGACAGGCCGAAGCGACGAATAAGACCCTGATCAAAATGCTAAGTAAGATGATGGAGGAAGACGAAAAGGCATGGTCCGAATACCTTTCAATGGTGTTATGAGCCTATCGAACCGTAGATAGACCCTCTACTTTGGATTCACCCTACTCACTGGTCTACGATTCAAAAGCGATATTACTAGTTGAGTTGACAGTACCCTCAACTAGAATGGCCCTGGCTATAGGGTGGGATTCGCACCATCGGCTGGTAGACTTAGGATCATTCGAAGAAAAAAGAGAAAAAGAAAGAGACAAATTAGAGAAGACACAGCAAGCAAGAGCATACAAGAAAAGGTACCAAGGCGTGAGTTCAGAGAAGAAGACTTGGTTCGGAAGTTGGTCGATCCCAACATGAGAGGGCTCCCAGTCCCCAAATTCTCCACCAAGTGGGAAGGGCCATACAGAGTTAGGCAAGGCAGTGCAAGTAGATATTACAAGTTAGTTCGAGTTAGTGATTGTTTCAAGACCGGACCCATTAATATTAAGTTTATTAAGAAATATTATGCGTAGAGTCATGAAAACAACAAAGTTGTGCAATAAAATATCTCTTGCATTCAATAGTAACTTAAGCAAACATTCAAAAAAATGTGTTACAATAAGAAATATGTCCAAAGGAAGGGTAACAACAACAACAAAAAAAAAGAATTACAGCAAGTCCTTCAGAAGGTTGTCTCCGATGTCTATGCCTAGGGGAAGGTCCGAGTCCTGTGCAGCCACTACTACCTTGTCCACTTTCAGTTTCTGCTGGATACGATCGTGATCCAGTCTCACTTTAGTCAACATCGCCTCCAACTCAGAAATACGCTGGGCCAATAAGGCCAAAGAGTATTCATCCTCGCAGGCCCGAGCGAGAGACTCCTTATGCACCAATAATGCACGGGCGACATTTAGCTTGGCTCGCAACCACGACAAGTCCAATCTGACGTCTTCCAAATCATCAATCCCTGCCAATGCAGTATCAAGAGTGGGCAAATCCAGTTCATGAATAGCAAAATTTAACAGCTGCTGAATCAAGGAACTTAGTGCACGGAGGGTGAGCATAGGCATGATCGGATCGTGCTGACGATAGTTAGCAAATGCCTCTAGATGACAGGTTTGAATAGCCTCCAGGGTAGATGTGTTACTCGAAGACACTCTTCGCCCAAGGAACTCGCTGGGATCCTCCTCGAGTTCATGTGAACCAACTTATGGTACTAGATTAAGCAACTTTACAGCTTTCACAGGCATAGGTGGCTCCCTCAAATCTACAGCATGAACCCCATCCTCCTTGATGACAGCCTCCTCCATCCCAGTTTGGCCTTCCACCTTGACGCCAACGTGTGACTCGTTGGCCTCTGACAACTGGAAGTTTAATAAAGAATCTAAAGTAACAGGAGGGCCCATCCGAGCGGCGACCTCAATCTTTGGCTCAGTGCCAATTTGTGTAGCCATCCCTCCTTCAGCCTCGTCGATAGAAGTGTCGAAGCCCAAGTTAGGGAGGGGAAGTGCCTCAAGTCGGGGAAGGTATGATTGGGGAATTTCAGTCTGGGAAAGCTCAACTAAGGTAGAACCAACTTCGACCAACTTGGCCTTCAGAAGAGACAAAGGATTACAACGTAACATAAGCTGGGCAAGGGGCATATCATCCACCAAGTCACTGCCTCGACTTGGCGAAGGGGAGGAGGAGATTACAATTCGAGATGGAACAGCAACTCCCTGCAAAGATAGATGCATATAAAAAAGAAGAAGAAAGAAAAAAAGGTAAGAGAAATAGAATATGACTCACTCAGTGTAGATGCTTAAGGGGACAATTTGGGGACGAAGAAGGAGAAATTTATTTTGAGTTGGGCCCCGCGACGTCTGCTGGGGCAGTTGTCCTAGCTTACTTCACCACTTGCGTCATTGACCTAGTTACTCTACCTTCGACAGCCCTCACAGGCTCAGCAACAACCACTACTTGAGAAGTTGCATCGGCAATAGGAGCCTTAGTCGCATACTTACTCTGGGTGCCTCTAGAATCTCTTTTGACTGGGAGGCGACATGAAATCATTGATTTCAAAAGAGG
This sequence comes from Heliamphora pulchella, assembly GCA_032270985.1. NCBI lineage: Eukaryota > Viridiplantae > Streptophyta > Magnoliopsida > Ericales > Sarraceniaceae > Heliamphora > Heliamphora pulchella. The sequence goes on from JAULJZ010000726.1 coordinate 5,227, forward strand.
GGTAGCATTGGCTACCACGGCTTTGGTAAAAGGGAAACGTACGAATGACTCCAAATTATTTCTCTAATAGATTATGTGATGAAGAGTGGCTTGTCCTATGTGCCCACGAGAAGGTAGCTCAATAGCAGGAAAAAAAAAGAAGATTCAACCTATATCGCAAGAAGGGTCCGAAGCTCTCCCAATATGAACGAACGGCAAAAGGATGAGAGGGTGGGCCTTGGTCGAAGCCAAATTGCTGGGCCACTTTGTCAGGATGATAGAAGGTCGAGCCAACACCATTTTTAGTGACATAAGGGAGGTGACCTAGAAAAAGCATCAAGATGACGGTCATATGGGTACCTTCAAGAGCAACCGCTGACTCAAGGTGAAGGAGTTGAGGGGAGTCAAAGTATATGTTAGGTGATATTACCCCGTAGGGAGATCTGGTGTATGGTTGTAAGAAAGAAGTGCCAAGAACATAGCAATGTCGTAACGACCCACAGACCTCTCCATCTCCAATTTGATGAGGTCGAGTCAATGGTAGAATGTACCCAGAAAGAGAGGTGTAAGGAGAACCTCTTCTCCCCAAGCAAACTACAGGGCCAAAGGGAATACCAATAAACTAACGCTATCCGCATGGGCACCTAGGATAACATAGATGGATAGGAAGAGAGAAATGAAGGCAGACAAATAAGGTTCCTTTTGGTAGCCTTCGCCTTGAAACTCAATCCGATCATCATCATCATCATCATCATCATCATCATCATCATCATCATCATCATCATCATCTGTACTCTTTGGCTGTATGTCCTTAAAGAAAAAGAGGATCCACGAAGCATAGGTCGACTTAGTGCTAGAATGGCGGGAAGAAAGAACTGAGCCATCATCAGCAAAGTGGTTGCCATAATTGCCTAACCGAGTAAGACAGTCGCATAATTCAGTTACCGCCGCTCTGTCAGCCTCTGAGATATGTTCGGGGTCAAAAATGGATCGGCTACGAACAGGCAAGTGTAACAGAATTGAGACATCATCCAGTGTTGGGGTCCACTCACCCCATTGAACAACGAAGCTATGAGAGTCGACGCTCCAATGTGATATAAGCGCCTCTAAACTACTGTTACTGTGACAAATCTGAAGTATCTTAGATATGATGATTGCGAAAAGAATCCCAGCACGATCTAGGAGAGCAGAGAGAAGAGCATCAGGGATAACTTCACCGACCCACTCAGACCAGCCATGAGAGGGGCACGATGGGCTTTTAAATAGAAGAAATGAGAAAGGGAAATTCCCTCTTTCAATCTGGAGTCACGCAATAGACGAAGAGGTAATCATCTCTGCTTTATCAGGATTAACATCTGCTGTCAAGAGGAAGGGGTAGCAGTAATGGGGGAAGCAGGTATGAGTGTGTCAATCACTCGCCAAAAAGCATCATTCTTACCACCAAAGAATGGTATTGAACGCCACTCTGATTGAGGCACGTGGGGACGAGACTCGAGAAAAGCACCATGTTCACCCATATTGATGTGAGAAAAAGCACGAGTGACACGGCTGACCATGAGTAAAATAGTAGTAAAGAGAGAAGGGGAAGAACAGTGAGAATAATGGCTTAAAAGACTTGAGAATAGTGGGGACAAAAAAGAGGTCCACCATGGAATTTAAAGAGAAAGATAGGGTGACTCAAGGGATGCCTGCGATCAATGCGCCGATTTCAGAGGATGCGAAGAGACGTGACAGCTGTTTGTTAAATGTGCACGCGCATAAGTGTGCGTGTGTACTACACGCGCTAAAGGTCATGAGTAACTTACGCATGCGCAGAGGGCAAAATGTAGATGGTTAAATGAGGATTCTGAGTGGACAAAATTAGAACGTGAGTCACTCGTGTGGATAGCTCGAGGCCCTCATCTCCACTTTGGCTCGGAACTATCGAAATAAGGGTTGACTGGTATTGATTGCAATGAAATGCGAAGAAAAGTGTCTTGCACGACATCTAAATGGCTCAAATCCATGATAGCCAGCGGCTCAAATTCAAACTGCTAACCTATTTGGGGAGTTTGACGCATCTATCTCAAGAGGAAAAAGCTTCTTTTGGATTTCTCGGGTAAGATAATCACATTATACAACCTTTTGTCACCTCATGGCATTCGAGCTACAAAGCTCATCAAGCTAGGTAAATGGCTATAAATGAAAGGATAAGAGGCAAATGCACCCTCCAGAGTTACGCAAAGTCATACTCAACCTACTCGAATTGTAGGGACCTGAGCTACTGGGATTCCTAGTAGCTCGAGGACTCTAGATTCTCGCTCTTCGACAGTGAGAATGATTTATTGGCTAAAGAAAGCAGGCATGTGGAAATTAGGGCTACCCAAGGTAATGAGGAGCCAAGCCACTGGTATCCACAATATCTCGAATAAATGATACCGATCGGCACCCAAATGCGAAAGAATTGATTATACTCAAATGATTGTTGATTCGAGTTACTAAGATCCTCAGTAGCTTGGTCACAATGTTACCACTCAATAGTTAACCCTTTTTTTTTTCTATAAAGACATTTCATAGCACATACTATGAAATGTAGCACTTACTACAAATGAAGACATTTCATAACACAGATTATGACAGTAGTCCTGATTACTTAATTACATTACCATGGCACAGACAATGAAAACAGTATATACTATATTATTACCACAACGCATATCGTGAAGACAACACTGATTGTAAACTTAGCTCCGACTACCTAATTGTGATGACATAGCACAGACTGTGTAGCTCAGCACAGGCTGAACAAATTCGAACACATATAGCACATACTATATCAGCATAGGTTCCTCTGAGAGTTGAAAGTGTCCCAAAGACAATAAATAGAATGGCAGTACAATCCTACACGGGACGTTGGGAGACATGTGGCATGGTGGTTAAGAAAATGATTTAATGTATCATAGGACTCACTCACTCGAGTCACCCCCGAGTCACTCGACCCAAGTGAGTCGGGTACTTGACCTGAATGAGTTGGGTACCCACAGCCGATCTAGTTGAGTTGGAATAGGACACTAGCTGGTTGATTTTCGGGATAAGAATCCCTTGATTCTCCGAAATCATCTTTTATGATTTAATTAGATCTCTTAAAAAGTCATATTCTGATCCTAACAAGCCTTATTAAAGGTTATAAATAAGAGGAATAGCTGATCTTTCGAGAATAATCAAGTTAGAGAGCCTGATACGCTGTTCACACTGTCAATACTCCAAGCTCAATTAGTTTTCTCCTTCACTCAACCAATTGTCTCTCTCTGTTATGTGTTTCTGACTGATTTACTTATTTCACCTTTCCAAAATTACTTATTGTTTATTCGAAAAGAACCTTATAGGGTGTTTAGGATAATTTTTTATAGTTGCTTTTTTACCTTTTATTAAAATGTTTAATATACTCTTGTTTTTTGTTTTTAAGTAGTAGTATTTTGGATATTGGCATTTTTTTTAGGAGGGTTAACTTTTTTTAATTAAGGGTATTATAGTAATTTTAGTTAAAACAAAAGTTAGGTGTTTGTGATTTGTATAAGCTTTTTTTTTTTGGATTAATAGATGAAAAAAAGTTAGTTGGTTTTTTGAAAAACCAAACAGTATGACTTAAAAGTTAAATTTTTTTTAAAAAAAAGTCAACTTTTTGGAAAACCAAACGTGGATAAGTCATTAGACCAAATTTACATATGTTTATTTTCATTTTAGAAAGTTTTTTTTTAAATAATTTATTTTATCAAAACGAATCAAAAAAGCAAATAATTTGTGACCACAAGATGAGAAAAAAATTAAAAGACAAAAAAAGCTATTTTCAATTTTGTTGCATCTGAGGACTTAATGCAAAATAAAGTAATATTATCTCCACAACAAAAATGCCCTGGGGTCCAGATGCTTCATGGCATTTAACTACCATTGTAATAGTCTCTTATCTTCTTCTCAAAACCTCTCTTTCCTTATCTAGACACTCATCAATTCCCCTAACTATTCTTCTACAAGGGTTAGGTTAGTCTTTTGTCAATCTTTATGAATGGCAGTGTGTTAGCAACTGTCAAAACATGAGGCACTTCCTTATCAGATTAGAAGGCTATTACACACATTAGGCCATGTTTGTATTGATGGATTTAAGGTTGGAATAGGATTAACGATCTTAAATAAAAATTTTATCCCGTATTTTTTTTTTTTGCTAGTTAAAGGAGATAAGAGCCCCAAGGTTTGAAACTTAAATAATAAGTGCGGCAATAGAGTTCATTGCCACTTGAACTAGTCACCACTTATTCTATCCCATAATTAAAGCAACCGAACAAACAATCCAGAGTGGATTGTTAATCCCACAAATGTGGGATAACTTAATTCCATAAAATTTCAGACATGGGAATAGATAAAAAAGAGGATTAACAATATATTAGCATTGTTATTCTAGGGTTATTAGTGAGGATAAACTAAATACTCCTTAATATTTACTCTCAAAACAAGCATGGCCTAAAGGTATTTAAGAGATTTAAAAAATCGTTGAATCAATACAACCCGATCTTTATAGGTTGGTTGAGTTAGTTTGATTATGTCAAGTGATAGGGATTGATTTTAAATCTTAAAAATATTAAACCGTTATGGTCAATTGGTTCAATTATCAGATTAAGTGTTTTAAGCCTATCCATTGGTTCAATTATCAGATTAAGTGTTTTAAGCCTATCCAATTAACCCACTTGGGCTTTATAACCACTATTTTTTCCCTATAATTTCTCAAAGATTTTCTTTTCTTACTCTTTCTCATAAAGACTTTATTATGTGCACTCACTATTGTATATACTTTTTAACTAAGTTTAAATTTGTGTAATTAAAAGTCAAAATTTAAATAACCAAAAAATTAAAGTTGAGTTAGTCGCATAACCGAGTTTAAAATTTTTATAATTAAAGTCAAGGTTAAAATAACCAAAAATTGGTACAGTCATAATCAACTAAATTCACACCATAATTTTAGTTATTAGAGCACAGTTGAACAAAAAATGACCATAGCTAAAATCTGAAATTATTATTATCAAAACTAAAATTAAAATAACAAAAAAGAGTGCATACTATCAAATTTTTTTCTCCCTAAAACTTCAATCATATATGTCAATAAATTTTTATTTTCATTTCATTTGGTTTCTCATTTTTTCCTTGCAATGAATTTTCTATCGTGTATAAAGTACCAACAATTACACGTGCCTAAAAGTATTTTAAACAGAATTTAATTATAATATTAATTTTAAATAATAAACAATCTTGTAACTATTAATGAAGATATTTTAAATATTCTCATTGCCCCGTCTTAGTTTAAATAAAAAAATAACCAAAAAAGATATATGTACATTAAAAAATCCACAAAATCAACTAATTTTTCAAAGATCTTGTATGCATATGTATTAAAAATATATTTTTTATAAAAAGAGAGAAAAGTTGAATTTAAAATAAAGAAAGAAATAATTTGAGTTTAAAATGAAGAGAAAAATAATTTGAATTTTAAATGAAGAGAGAAAGAGGATTTTTAGTTAGTGAGAGAGAAAATAGAGAAGAAGGTATGAACATATGTCACATCCACACCAGTGTTCTTTGTAATATAGATCAGTAATTACTCGTGACTAAAGGCCCTTTAAACTTAATTTTATCATAATTTGAAGGGCTTATTTGGGATGTCTAAAAAATTTAACCTTTAAGATATTTAACTTTTTTTTAAAAAAAAAGGAATAGAAAAAGTTGGGGTATTTAGGATAATTTTTTATTGTAGGTTTTTTGTTTTTTTTTTGTTTTCTTACTTTTTATTAAAACGTCTAATATATTCTTACTTTCTGCTTTTAAATTGCAGTATTTGAAATATTGACACGGTTTTATTTTTTGGTGAGGAGGGCTGATTTTTTTAATTGAATGTATTATAGTTATTTTAATTCAATAAAAGTTAAGGTATTTGGGATATGTATAGTTTTTTTTGTGTGGATTAAGAGATAAAAAAAAGTTAGTTTATTTTTTTGAAAAACCAAAAGTATAGCTTAAGAGCTGATTTTTTTGCAAAATAAAAAATCATTTTTTTTTCAAAAAACCAAAAAAGGGCTAAATATTGAACAATCTCCTTAATTATTTAGAATGGATTAAACTAACTATTTTTTAGCTATGTATATACATATACTTATTAAAAATATATATCTTATAATTTCACTTTTGCTATTTTTTTAAGATAGTAAAAGAAAAATTGAATTTAAAAAGAGAAAAAAATAGATTTGAATTAAAAAGAGTTAGGAGCTGGTTAGTAGATGAGAGAGAGAGAGAGAGAGATTAAAAAAGGTGAACAAGGTATAAAAAAAATTAACTTTTAAATATGTAGTATAAATAAGTATCACAATAAGAGTTTTGTGTTTTTAAAATGGAGGTGTTTGGCAAAAGTTACTGCTAGTAATTTTTAATTTTTTGCTACTAATATTATATATAAGTTATAAGTTTTTCTAAGTATTCATAAATTCTGTTATAATTTATAATTATTTTTTTATTTTATTTATAGGCTACAATCTTTATTAAATAATCATAATTTTTTACAAGTTATAATCTATAAACTACTAATTTCAGTAATGCCAAACACCACAAATATAAATTACCCATAAAATTGGACCTGGACAGTAATTGGGCCGAACTAAAGCCGCCCGAATTGCACCCAAATTTAGGCCCAAACTCCTTCCATTGTCGTAATTTAAGTATGGATCCAACTGAACGAACTAGTTCAGTTTGGTTATTTTGGGTTCAAAAACGGTTTATTTCGATGATTCGATAGACTCGTTTTATTGTATTTATGTAAAAAAATAAATTAATTTAATATAATATTTAAATAAATTACGTTTGTATTAAAAAAAAGTAATTATGAAGTTCAAACCGTATTCCTTTTGTATTAGTGAGAATGTGACTTCTTTAGATACTTAGACCCCATTTGGTAACTTTTTATGCTAATTGTTCTGTTTATATTTTAAATTTTTTTGTAAGTTATAAACAAAAAAATATTTGATAATTTTTATAAAAAAAATAAACAATTTTAGAATTTATTAAATTTTTGTAAAATAATTGTTTTTCACTTGCTTTGTAAAAATTTATTGTTCTATATTTTCTACTCCACCACTTTGATTATCACTTTCTGCTAGTGTCTCCAACCATTGCCTATGCTACCACCGCTATCACTTGTTAACATCATCTTGGCCACCAACTCCGGCCAATGACAACTCTAAAAATATTTTTTTTATCCTTTACGGTCAACTAATTAAACCATTTTATGTCTAAAGAGTAATACTTTTTTTGTTTTTTTTAAATTAATAATAACATATTGATTAGAGGTTTTTTTTTACAAAGAGGGTGTTTGGCAAAGCTACTGTTAATAGTTTTTAATTTCCAACTATTAATCTTAATTATAAGTTATAAGTTTTTTCAAACACAACAACTCTTGCTATAACTTAGAATTATTTTTTTTTCTATTTTAGTTACAAGTTATAATTTTTATAAAACATTCACAAATTTTACTTCAAATTATAATTTAAAAACTATTAATTTCAATAATACCAAATACTGTAAATGGTGGATTATTACATGCACTATTACAATTGCCTTTCATGCAAACAAAAAAAAAGTGAATGGGTTGGGCTTTTTTATTTGTGTATCAAAAACATGTGGACTCAAAAGTGTAATAACTCATTAGGTATTTAAATATTGAATTATGGTGTTGAAGCCTTTGAATAGCCAATACAAAAAAACACGCACACACACTATATATATAATTTTAGGCTATTTAGTTGAATACCCCGATGCATATATACAACCGTCCATGCCTCTAGTCATTACATTCGGCTAACAATTTTCAGCATTTTCTCTGATCACTATCTTTGATCAACGTTTTTAATTAGTATCTCCTTTCACAACTTTCGATTACTGCTTTCAAAATATTTATGTGTCAAATGACCACTACTTTGGATTACTATTTTTGACTAACATCTCTAACTATTACCTCCGGTCACAATTTTCGATCACTGCTTTCAAAAATATTTGTGTCAAATATTATCTTATTGAAGTAACTTATAAGAATTAAATAAAAACATATCTTTTATTTCTTAAAAATAAAAAAATAAAAATGTGTAGATGTTATCAAATAGGACTAAACGCTATTTAATTAATTTATATTTTACAAATTATCAAACTATAAAAATTACAAAATAAATTACTCAAACCTAAGATAAACTAAACTGGACCAATCCAGTCGAGGATGAATGACAAGTCAAGAGTGATTATTCGATATTTTTGAAATATTATGTGATATTATTTATATAATATTTTTTACTTAATTATATAATAAAAAAATATTTTATATAAAATAATATGAGTCTACCGTTATTGAATAAATAAAAAATAAAAAATTATTTAATATGTGTTGTGTATTATTATTTATCAAAAAGAAATGACATGGAGAATCCATTGTGGTTATATGATAATACGGAAGTACTTGGGGCCTCTTTAATATAGCTTTTAAGTTGATTTTGGCTCCGTTTGGATAACTTCCTTATTAGTTTATTTAATTTATAAATAATTAAATAAATAACTTTGTTTAATTTATTGAATAAGTAATTTTGTTTAATTTATCAAATAAGCAAGATTTAAACTAATAAATAAATAAGTTAATAAGCTAAATAAACAACCTTTAAATAAAATTTAAGCAAAACATTATTATTTATTTAAGCAAATAAGCAAAAATAAGCCAAATAAACAAAAATAAGCAAATAAGTAAATAAGCCACTTAAAAACGAAGGTAGCCAAACTAATTTACTTATTTCTATTTTTCTTATTTCACAATAAATAAATAAACAAATAAGCCGTTTACCCAAACAGGGCGTTCAATTTTTTTTAAAAAAATTGACCTTTAAGTTGGTCTGTTTGATTTAGAAAAATTAATTAATTTTTTTATTTCTTAATTTAAGAAAAAAATCAATTTATATCTCAAATACCCTAATTTTTTAAAAATAAAATTACAATAATACATTTACTTTAAAAAGTTAATCATATTTATAAAAACAAAAAAGTTATGCCAATATCTTAAACACTACAATTTAAAAATTAAAAGTAAAAATATTTTAAATATTTTAATAAAAAATAAAAAAATAAAAAAATCTACTGTAAAAAATTATTCTAAATAATTTAATTTTTTATTTCTTTTTTTTTCTAAAAAACAGCAACATTTCTTAAAAGCCAAATTTTTTACGCATCCAAACAGACACCTGGTAATTGTCCAATTTTTTAGTATACAGCCAATCGCTCTCCTCTCTCTCTCTCTCTTTCCCTCTCGGGATTTTTTATCGGAGCCACCGTTTGGTCACCTCTTGTCTCCGCCGCAGCCCTCACCACCACCGTCGTCCGGTAAGTCATCGGCCTCTCCCTTCTCTCTCTGTTACTCTCTCTTTCTTTCTTTCTTCTTCTTCTTCTTCTTCTTCTTCTTCTTCTTCTTCTCTCTCTCTCTCTCTCTCTCTCTCTCTCACCCACCGTCTTACTCTCTCTCGTCTCCGGTAGGCTTTCAATACACCACCGCCGCAACCACCACCGCAGCACCGCCTCTGTTACCGTAAGTCCTCCCCTTTCTCTCTCTATTACACAAAGTGATTAATTTCGTAGAAGTTTCAGGCCTCGACGTTATTCTTTTCCCTAGAAAACACAAAAATTGGAAAGTTTATTTCTCATATGAGAAGTTGAGAACAATTGTTTTTTCTGCTCAAGTCACGACATTTGAAAGGTATATTGAAGAATATAAAACGCAAGTAAGATAGAAAGAGCGATGCAGGCGACATTTTAGGCAATTTTAATTTTGGTAACAACTTTCTTTATGGAGTTTTTTTTCTTCTTCTTCTTCTTCTTCCCCCAGTGACACCTTTTTTGATATATTTTTTATATATTTTGAGTAAAATTGAGTTTATTTCAAATTTATAGTTTTTGGTAATCTTTGTTGATTAGAAATTTGGCTGAATTAAAGGGTTGATCTTTGTTATAAGTTGTAAGGAGCTTAAGGCTACTCACTTAATTATTGAGATTAAAAAAATTCAGTGAATTTTCTCTTTATTATGTTTGTTATTAAAGAAAGTATCTAATTCAAGCAAGTTTGTAGATTTTTGTTGTTGTCAGTTCTCTTGCCAATACGCTTCCTGGCAAAGATTGTAGTGTGAAATGGATGATAATCAACGAGTAAAACTGGTCGGTCGAAGATGATAGTGTGAACTTATGGTAATCAACGAGTAGAACTGGTTGGTGAGGAATTAGGGGGATTCGGGTTGGTCCGCATTTGATACTGGTTGAGTATCAAAATCTGGCAAACTCTGATTTCTAGATAGTGTACTCATGAATTCAGACTAGAAACGAAAAATTAAAGAAATAAAAGACTAAACTGCGACAGTTTTGGTTAAAGATTGTAGAACATACCTTGTCGTAGCATCATTCGCAGTGTGGAAACTCTAGGCTAAGTTCGGGGACTTAAGGTCAGCAAAGGTCTGCATAGTGGTGAGTCATTTGGGATTATAAAAGTAAAAAGCTCAAGCAGTTTCGAAATTGTACAACATGTGGAGTTCTCTTATATACATATATTTATATGCATACACATACTTGAAGAATTTACTGTTTTATTGATATCTTTTAGTTGAACTATAGACTCGTAGCTGCTTTTTTATAGATCAGTCACTTTAAGATTATGTTGTAAGTTGTAACAACTTTCTACCTAACTATAACAAACACTGTTAACCAACTCCAACTGATTCTTCTGGTGAGTTGAGGTGTGCCTCAGCTGTGCTGCTATTCTTCGAATGTTCTGAAGCCGAGTTTCTTGAGCTAATAACTTGTCCATTCTCACCTAGTTTCATTTACTTTAAAAAATTTCATGTGAGAGCACTTATAAACACCTTGGTATGAGCATTAGATGATATAAATAGGTAGGCGTATGCATAAATGTATAAACATGTGTGCATACACAAACTTGGTTCAAGACCAGGATGTTCATCTTTCTTAATATCGTTTTTGCAGGACTACAGCAACTGCAGGTTTACTATTCTAACAATCTTGATTTGCTGCTTAACAGCCTTAACCTTATTGATGAATATTTTTAGTTTTATTGTGCCTGGTCTTCCCAATTTTTGTTAAGAAATGATGTATAGCCCAATTTTTTAACCAAAAGTTTGCATTTTTATTAAATGGTTCCATAGTAAGAAGTATGCTACTACTTTATATTTTATCACTTTCTAATGCTCCTTTATATCATTGAGATAAAAATAATTGAAACATCACATTAAATAAGTATCGCTTTGGACGTTCTTACTTTATTTTTTCACCTTCCCATTTCATCTAAAGGATGAGTTACTCTGTGCACTGGTTCTCTCAATTTCACTATCTGTGGACTGGTTCTCTCAATTTCATTCGTCACTGACTCACTGTGGTATATTTGTGCTCATCATGATTCTGTTAGTAATGCTGACTCTAATATTATGTTTTTTTTTTCTTGGGTTTTGTTTTGTCATCTACACATGCAGAGGTTGACACACTTATGAATGGCTTGGAGAGAGATTGGGAGACAGGTGCGTATTTGATGTCAGTTTAAGATGCACATGGATATTGTACGAGGGTACCCCGTATATTAGATTTGTTTGATGGGTTGAACCCAGCTCGACCGCATCCACCCGCTGGCTGACCTACAAAAAGGAATACACATGTGAACTATCCGGTGGCGTCTCGCCAGATGCCACTCCGACGGTCAAGTTAGGAAAGATTTTGGAAAAAAAAAGTAGGGAAGAAGCGCTGTATGTAAATATATTTGTTATCTTACTTGGTAAGGGACTCTCTTCTCCCTTTTATACTCATGAGAATGTAGTCTCCCTCCTCCTATCTCATGATTACTTCTCCTGCTAAATGTCCCTTCAAACCTGCTCTGTCACTTGACATCTGCTCTATCCCCTAACAGTGATGGTTGTCCGCCTTGGGTAGGAACGACTTCGGCCCCT
>JAULJZ010000747.1:0-17243 GCA_032270985.1 Heliamphora pulchella
TGTTGGTGTACCAGGCTGATAGTCTTATACCTCTTGGGTATACTAACTCAGATTTCCAAGCAGATAGAGATTTTAGGAGGTCTACATCGGGCTATGTGTTTACCGTGGGAGGTGGAGCCATCAGTTGGAGGAGCGTGAAGCAGTCTTGTATTGCTGACTATACCATGGAGGCTGAATATGTTGCAACTTCGGATGCAGCTATAGAAGCGGTTTAGCTCAGGAACTTTCTAATGGACTTGGATGTGGTACCCTCGGTACAATCGCCTATTGTATTCTATTGTGATAACAGTGGAGCGATTGCGAACTCGAATGAACCAAGAGTCCACAAAAGGAAAAAGTACATTGAGAGGAGGTATCATCTCATCCAGGAGATCGTGCAGCGTGGAAATGTGATAGTTTCCAAGATAGCTTCTGCGAATAACCTAGCGGATCCTTTTACTAAGGCGTTGTCTCAGAAAGTCTTTGGAGCATTGTGATTATGGCACTGAAGACATTTTGTGGGTTACCTCTTGTATATTTTCGAGTTGTATCTTGATATGGTTGATATGGGGGAAGGTAGACCTTTTTATCTGGATTAGTGAGTCCTTGTTGATGAGGGTGTTGACAATGGGCCATATACGTCCTGAGCCGTGTTACATCTTGAGCCGTATCACGTCTTGAGCCAAACCACTGCCATAGGCCGTGGTGATCGGGAACGCTGACGTACAGGAACCTAACGTACGGGAATGTAACGATGCCATTTGGATTATTGTGTTGAGTGTGAATGACTTTGGCTATGTACGTCCTGAGTCGTATCATGTCTTGAGTCGAACGCCTGCTACACGCCGCGTGATCGAGAATGCAGATGTACGGGAACCTAAAATACGAAAACGTAATGGTACCACTCGAAATTCGATTGGTTGATTTATAATCGGGTTAGGCAAATGCGTTTGAATTCCATACATGGCATCTCATACGCATGTTTATTGACTTATCTGCTATCATGTCATAAATTTGTCTGTCTCCTTGACTTTAAAGCATGCTCAAGTGTTATTTGGTTTGCGTTGTAGAATATTTTGCCGTAAGAATAGTTAGAAGGTTTAGAGTGTTTTCTTCTAAATTTTAGCTCATGGCATTCGTGCCACAGGTGAGGTCAAGGAGTTCTTTGAGGAAGTCGCCCCCGAACAAGACAACAAAATTAAAGAACGGGATGAATGGTAGGAGCATGCAGAGCACGACTATACTTGCCGAAGATTTGAATCTTCGCCTTTTGTTCTTTTGTTCTGTTTTCCTGTGCTTATTGTAATTTTTAAAATTTTTTGGTGAAACTGTAAACGTTATGTACCTTTTAAAGTTCAAACTCCTTTATGATGTAATATTTAAAGTATGTAAATATGAATAAATTGCTAGAATATCCCTTTATTTATCTTTATGTATGTCTCAACGTGCCCAGAGGACGGGGCATCACAGTTGCGCCGCACCGCCCACCGCCGCTACTGTTGTGCCGCTCGTTTCAGCTTGTTCTATGGTTGTTTTGGCTCTCATTTTTCAATGATTTTAGCACTGATATCTGGCAAAATGATGCCTCGAAGAACACCTCGAAAACAATCCCAAAAAGCCTCAAAATAGAGTCCCAAAACAGCTCGGACAGCTGGCTATTGCAGTCGCCCATGCCGCTGCTTTTCAACTATTTTTGGTTAAGATTTTTCCCATGTTTTTGAACTATTTTTTCAGTGTATTTTACTGCTATTTTGTGCCTAAAAAAATGCTCAAGACGCATCCCAAAAAGTTGCAAAACCATGCCAAAAATGGGCCTCGAGCCGCAGCTCATGGGTTATTTTTATTGCTATTTTTGCTGTAATTTTAGACCTATTTTGTTGCTATTTTTACTACACAAAACCCACGGAAAAATTACTAAAAAAACCTATTTTTAAAACTGTGCAAAAATCTCCGCGATTCGTGGCCTGAACCACCCAAAACCACTGCTGGTGCCGTCGGTTATGCCGCTGCATGTTCTTTGTGTTCTTGAAAATTTAAACATGTTCTTAAATATTCTAAATAATATTTAAAAAAATAAAAATTTTTACATCGAAAATTTATGTCCCGAAAACTCACATTCGAACTAAAAATGCTTAAACTATCACGATCAACTCTTGTGATTAAAAAATAAATTATAATCATCATTCAACCATTCAATCAAATATGAATATAATAATGATCATAAAACTGGGATTAGAACGACTGCAAAACAAAGTTAGCACAGTTCTAAGTCTACCGGTCCCTCGATTAGTAGTAAACATAATCAAAACGGCTCTTACACCAATTGTTGGAAGCAAATTGCTAAGATCATTGATTTGTAAACAATTTTTCGAAAAATAAAAACTGGACGGGCAATCGCCAAAACATGCTCCAGATAAAAACTTTTTGATATCGAACGATCAAAAATAAAACTCGTGCCACCACCGTTAATTCAGATGAATACCTTTTGACCGATTTTGTAACTACGAACTTTAAGTTCTCGAGTTGAAGCTCCGGTCAGACCTTCTACTGTATTCCCGATGCAATTCCCAAACATAGTGTGGGTTACGATCTTTCGAGAACTGAAACCGACAACTTATGAATTTGATTAAGTCTACCCACATATTTATAGGGTTACAGTAGGGACCTGTAAAATAATTATGACATAGACTTTTAGTGTAACCCAAATACCCATCAAGTGGTTTCTGCAAATATGCAAACCTCTCAACGGTTTCTGTAATTATGAAAATCTTGCAGCAATTTCTGTAATTTTTATAAAATACTAAATTACAGTTCATACCACTAAAGAACTGTAACTGCACTCTTAGCCATAATTTCAAGACCAATTTGCGTTAAGCTCTTGTTATTAAATACTTAACTCATCTCTCCACGTTAAGATTTTTGATACCCGCCAATTAAATTTAATTACTGACAATTTAATTTAATCGGCACCTTTAAAATTTTTTAAACTTTTCTGCTTAACTTATTTGACCGCAAAATAATTAAATCCACCTGCAGGATTTGGCCCGGTTAAAACTTATAAGCCTTCTTAAGGGGGTATCGCCAATCCCGAACAATCGAGACGTGGATTTCGTTAATAATTAATATTCACCATATAATTAATACTGATATCCAACTCACTGAGACTATTAACTAATGAAAAATCACACCCTCTAATGAATCAAAACAATGAATATCAAACATATGCAAATCAATAATTATTTCAAGATTAATAGTATAAGTACTCATAATAACCTTGGATTGTAAATTAATTTATATAGACAGTACAAAATTAATTACCCTAATGCAGTCCAGTTCAATACACACAAAGTGTACTGGTACAGCGAGTCGGAACAATATATGACGCTATTATTTGTTCCCTGTAATCAAGACAAGTCTACTAAAACTTTATGCTATAATCATACCGATGGTTTGTCCAATTCCATCTAAATTATGAACAACAACTTATATTCTACAAGAACCTATAATCTGATCTTCTGTGTGCAAGTCGTACTCTACACACCAGATTAAATACTGTACAGAATAAAGGACATTCATGCATAACATTAAAAAAATGATATTTTATACATTGTTTATTAAGATTCTCATAAAATGAACAAATTAATTTTATTAAACTAAAATTAAATACTAAAACCAAATAAAATTCAAGTTTTCAGTATACAACCTTAACAGCTCCACCCCAATCATAGGAGCCGATCTGGTCCACCACCACTATGGCAGCGAGGTAATGGAGGTGCACCCTGTTCTCTAAGTTCTGGAATAAGGATATCCCGAACATGTAGAGAAGGAATGCACGCACCACCACCCACTCGAAGTAGTGGACCTCGGAGCAGGCAAAGTGACAGAAGGTCACCCTCAGCCATGTATATCGTATGCTCCCCTTGTCGACGGAAGGAGGCACGTGACCGAGGAGGTGTAGAAGAAACTCGAGACTTTGGCAGATATCGGGATCGAACGGGATCGGGTCGCCACCTACTCGAATCCCAGTAAAAAGAGAGAAGTCTAAAGAAGTGAGGGTCACCTCGAATGTGGAAAGGTCGAAGGTGTTGGTGGTGTCCCACCACGTCTCCGTCAGAGCTATAAGGATGACCATGTCATTGCTAGTCCCCTCCAGCGTGGAAATGAAGCTGCCGAAGCCGACTCGGTCAACGATCTCTCGTCTACTGGATGGGAGCATTGTATACCACTCTAGGACGTTGAAGGATCAACCAAAACCGCGAATGGGAAGCCGCCCTTGAAACAAAATAAAACAAACCAATCAGTAAACATAAAATAATAACGAAATCAACAAAATGAAAAAAACAAGGTAAACAGAAATGACAATGGGATCAAAACCAAGTACGTGGCAAGATGACTGAAACTTACAATAATCAAAACAACAGCAAAACGAGATTAATATATATATATATTTTGCTCATTATTTCAAAAACCTACCTCATTTCGAAATCAACAATGATTCAATTAGATCAAAGTCAATTTTCTAGAATTCGAATTCAAAACATAACAAAAGCCTGGTTTCATTTCAAAATCCAATCTAAAACTCACTTGACACAATTCAACCCCGATCAAAGTTCAAAATCAAAAGAAAGTTTCAAAATAACTCCTAATCCATTTCAAAGTTTTAACTTTGAAAAACCCAAAGCAGTAAAAATTATCAAAATTCCTTATGACCCAACTTAGCCTCAACCCCACTTGGCTCCGTTCTCAAAAGCCAACCAATCCGAAACTCTAATCTAATCACAAATTGACATACTAACACGTTAGTTTTAATTCCCCGTCCAAACCAGCCCCTAACTCTGTTCTAAACCCACGTTTTCAAAATTCAAATTCAGCCCAACACCTACCCAGATTCATCCCCTAATAACAAACCAGACCTAATTCAAAATTCATCCAATCTAAGCTTATCTTAAACAAAATTTCAAAATTAGTCGTAGGTTAAAAAATTCACCAAAATTCAAAAATTCCATTTTAAACCGAGATTTGCTCAAAACTCATTCTAAACCCAGATTTGGAACCTAACATTGTTTCCATCCCATCTCAAGATTAGTTTTTTAAAAAAATTCATATCCAAAACTTGTTTTATTAAAATCTCAAAATTCGTGTTCAATTCAAATCCTAACACGATTCCTATTTTAAACCTAAATTCAAACGAGCTCCGCTTCTAGGACGTGCTCCTACTTCAAACCAAGTCCAGCCGAAAACTCAAATAATCCACCGACTCGACTCAAAGTCAAAAAGTCTAAAAATTCTATTCTTTTTCAAACATAGCCCCTAGTCTACATCGAATCCATCCCAAATTCAACCACAAAAAGATTTCTCAAAAGAGTGGACTTGACCAAAATTTCGATTTCGAGCTCAACCCAAGTCGGCTTCATTTTCAAAATTCAACCAATTATGTTTCGTTTCAAAATCGAACTCAATCTCAATTTAATATTCAACTTCAAAACAGCGTCCTAACCCATTAGTTATGTTTTCCCAGATCAACCTAGTTTCTAAGTTCATTTTAAATACATCCTAGACCTACGTTCTAACATGATGTTCAAACTAGCATCTGCCTTGATTTAATTTAATTAATCCCATCCAACCGAATCCATCCTCAATACAATTCCAAAAACTTCTCTTCTACAAACCTAAGTTTGTTTTAACCGAGGTTCTGAGTCTTTTTCTTTGTGCATCCAGAAGATCATTTTCATCCGAAGTTCAAAAGTTTAGTTCAAAGTCCAAAAGTCCTGCCCAAGAGCAAAGGTTCATCCAATCTGAGTTAGGGTATAGACCTAGTTAAACTTTGATATTTCAAAACCAACTCCAAATCAATTTAATCCGAACATCCGATTCAATTTAAATATCCAAAATGATCCAATATTCAAGTTCAATGCATTCAACATCCAAACAAAAGATTAGGCATTCCGAAACAAACTTTCAACTAATGACATAATTAAGGAATTTAAAGTTTTGACTTACCTCAAGATTTCGAGCAGAGAGGTGATCCTCGCGACGCCGGAGAAGGACCTCGCACTCCGCTATGACGTCCGGGAGAACAAACTGCTTCATGGCCAGTTTCTGCAATCGATGAAGAAGAGGAATGTTGGTGGCGGGATCAAAGTGCTCTGGCATCCCTAGAGCACCACCCCCGAGAAGGTCCACGGCCTCGTCCACAGCCGCGCCAACCACCGCCATTCTATCACCGTCGACCCCATCTCTAGCACTGACGACCCTTTTTTGGCCACTGGATGGCCCCACACCACCACCACTTCCACCAATGCCACCCGTATCCTCGCCAAAAGAGCTAAAATAGCCGCCAACCATCGCTAAGGAAACCACCGAGATGAAGGAAAGAATGAATATGGTTCCGAGAGAGCCGAGTGATAAGAGAGTGAGAGAAACGTGAGAGATGAAAGAGTAAGAGAGTGAAAAATTGAGAGAGTGAAAGAGATAAGAAAACCAAGAGAGGGGAGAGAGTTTGTGATTAACGCAAATGAGTTTTTTTCGAAACTCCCCAGACCTTATGTTCTGCTATTGACCTCACGGCCGCGAGATCTGCTTCTTTTAAAACTAACGGCCACAACAACTTGACGCAGGCTGCCACTTTGTATTGTCACAGCAGTGACTTTTTCCCAACTGTTTCTCAAGGCCGTGAACTTTATGTTCAGGTCATCATATCATTAAGGCAAAATAATACAGGCCGCAACATATAAAAGTTACGGCATCTGTGTTCGTTTATGCCTTCCCCTTTGTTAGAGCTTAGAGCTACCCCGTGTACATGTTGAACAATTGTAGGGTCTCCTAGCCCTTCTTCATGATCTAGATGCCCCTTAGCACCTTCTACCTCGTCGGTTCTTGCACAACCTAAAAGTGTCCCTAACGCCTCCGGTCCTCATTAAGACCTAAAATAGATAAGTTTACCCTCATTTGAACCATCGGTCCTCCTCATGACCTTAAATTGACTCATCAGTCCTCGCACGACCTTAAAATGCCCCTTTGAACCATCAGTCTTCCTCATGACCTTAAACTAACTCGTTGGTCCTCGCACGACCTTAAAATGTCCCATTTTCAACCATCAGTCTTGGTCCTCCTCATGACCTTAAACTGACTCGTCGGTCCTCGCTTGACCTTAAAATGTCCATTTCAACCATCAGTCCTCCTCATTACCTTAAACTGACTCGTCGGTCCTCGCACGACCTTAAAATGTCTCTTTGAACCATCGGTTCTTCTCATGACCTTAAACTGACTCGTCAGTCCTCGTACGACCTTAAAATGCCCCTTCGAACCATCGGCCCTCCTCGTGACTTTAAACTAGCTCATCGGTCGTCGCACGACCTTAAAATGCCCCTTTGAACCATCGGTCTTCCCCAAGACTTTAAACTGACTCATCGGTCCTCGCACGACCTTAAAATACCTTTTTGAACCATCGGTCCTCCTCATGACCTTAAATTTATTCATCGGTCCTTGCACGACCTTAAAATGTCCCTTTGAACCATCAATCCTCCTCATGACCTTAAATTGGCTCGTCAGTCCTCGCACTACCTTAAAATGCCCCTTTAAACCATCAACAGTCCTCATAACCTTAAATTAACCCTTCGGTCCTCCTCGTGACCATTAAACCGACTTTTCGGTCCTCGGACAACCCAAAAATTGCCCCTTTCCTCTTGATGGTCCTCGTCACGACCTAACACCAATAAGCTTACCCCTTAAGTGTTTGGTCCACCTCATGGCCTTAAACTGATCTTAACCACATTAGTCTCTCTCTTTAAAGCCCTAAAAGACTAGGCATACCTCTTCTAAGCCTTAGATGACTAGGCATACCTCTTTCAAGCCCTAGATGACTAGACATACCTCTTTCAAGCCTTAGATGACTAGGCATACCTCTTTCAAGCCCTAGAGGACTAGGCATACCTTTTTCCAAGTTCTAGAGAACTAAGCATACCTCTTTTCCTAAGCCCTAGTGCACAAGGCATCCTTAGTTATTTGCGAGACGTTGTTTAGGTCCTAAGTTCGTGAGGTGATTCTTAGCTTTTCCAAGCTCTAGTGTTCTAAGCATCCTAAGCCTTGCTTTCCAAGCACCTCTAAGTGGAGTTCTTAAAAGGGTTTGAATTTTGGTTACTTCTTCAGGTCCTGACTCGACCCTTTGAAGTTCTTATGTTTTGCATCATACCTTGTACCTGTACCATGTTTTGCATCTGTCATGCATCATGATTAGCCTATTTGCATCATATGCATTGCCCTATGAACTACGACCAGTTTAATTCCTTACAATGGGATAGGTAGAAAGCTCGATAGAAATTCGGGTTCAACCACGCTTTTTCTGTATGTTTTGTTTATGCCTAAGATTGACCGCTTATTCAATCGATTTTGTCTCCGGAGTTTTGACATTTACTTGCACCACGAGTTGCTGCAAGCTCTGTCAAATAGGGATAACTATAGACACCCCAATCTGACTAAGCCGAATCTTAGATACCCATCTCAAATGCGCCTCAATGATGAAAAAAATGAGAATCATGTCCAAGGATACTTCCAAGCAAGCAAAGATCACAAATATAGCTCAAAACCCTAAAGCTCTAAATAATTCTTCAGGCCGTGACATTTCCATCCTCACGGCCACGACCTTTTCAAAAATCCTAGAACAGGCCGTGCTCTTACTCTCCAGGCCGTGACCTTTTTCAAAACCCTAATTTTAGCCGTGACTTTATTTGTCACGACCGTTTCTTTTTATCTAGGCCGTGACATTTGGAAGTCATGGATGTTCTTTTCACTACCATAAAGGTAGCGACTTGTACTGTACAAAAGTAAAAAGGTAGCGGCCGTCACTGTTATCCCTTTTTAGACAGGTAGCAACATTCTAGAAGGTGTTTGGCCTCCCACCTTGCCTATAAGTAGGCATCGTTTTTGCACAGACAAAAAGAGAGAATCAGCCTGAATAACAAAACTCTACCAAAATCCATTCTCACCCGATATTTCGACATTCATCCCATACTTTTCGACCTTTATTTGTGTTCTTGCTTGCCTTGGAGAAACTCTAAGACTGCGTATATTGGATCGAAAGTATCGTATTCTCACCACCAAGGGGCCATTCAAATTAGATATTCACACGAGGTAACCTTAGGATCTTGCGACTCTTCTTAAACCCTTATTCTCTTCCCCCGAAGGTGTCGTGAATAACGTTACCATTGTTTTGTTGATTGTTTATCATTCATTTCAATAAAAATAGTTGTTTCCTTTAAGTTTTCATCACTAACAGTATCTTTGTAGCCTATAATTTCATGTATTTATATTTGTTCATATTCTTCTTCAATACACACAAGCACACTGAACACATTAGAAGTTTACTGAAGTTCTGAAACATCATGGCCGTAACTTTTGTGTCACGGCCGTAGGATCTGTTAAACTCATAGTGACGGTCGTGTCCTTTTTATAGGAGCCGCTACATTTATGCCTCTTTATATGGACGGCCGTAACATTTTAATGTTACGGCTGTGACATTGTTTTGATGCCCAAAGTGCTAAAACCCTTTTCAAACCTCTCTGTTATATGTTTATTTCAAGTTTGTACATCCTTTTGTTGTTCTGTTTAATATTTTCTCTTTTCGTACCTCTGTCTATCCTTTTGTTGGGTAAAGGATGATAGATCTAGCCTAGATCTAGTGGGTCATGATCTCCATTCTATATATTCTCATATTTGCATGCTTTTGAAGTTATGTAAATGTTACGGCCGCCATCTTTTCCTTAATGTTTGTCACGGCCGTCATCGTATTTGTTATGGCCGTGTAGTGTTTAAGAGATCAGTAGCATGTAAATATATTTTAAGTTCACTGGCATTCATTTTTGATATCTTGTATATTCCGTTTAGAGTTATTGCTTCCATAGAAAATAAAATATGGTAGATCTAGCCTAAAACCAATAGGTTATGGTCTCTATCATGCATATCCTAGCCATTTGACCATGTTTCAAGCCTTGTGCAATGCATATGCTCTTTCTAAACCTCCTAAAAACCATAGCTGCAACATTTATATGTAACGGCCATGAGATACTTTTATTATGTTCCTCGCGGTAACCCTATTTATGTCACGGCTACCTGGTTTGTGATTATATTTGTCACGGTCGCAACATTTGTTGCTATGACCATGAGTTTTTTTGCATATCTAGTAGCTCAAAACAGTGTTTTAATCTTTTCTGCTTTGTCCTGTATAGCCTGCTTATAACAAGTTAGAAATTGAAACTTTATTGGTCGTTCCTTAGGTCTTTATTTGTTCATTTTACTACTCGCTCACATGCTTTTCGCTTTACTTTGTTTAAACTATACGTGTGGCATATCTAGAAATGACAGCCAAATCGCATGACCTTGAGAATCGCAGCTAGGTTTTGCATTGTTATTTGCTTTTGTTTGAACTCCCTTCAACCTCATGTTCTATATATGTTACCTTTAAAAAAATTTATAATAAGCATCAATATTGGCAAAGTATAGGTCAATCTCACGGTTGGACAAGAAGGGTGCCTAATACCTTCCCTTATCGTATTTTAGCCCCCGAACCCTCTTTTTCTCTGGTTACACTTTTAAAAGACCAGCAACCTTCTTTTGTTTTTTTTAATTTTTCTCAAAAATCAAGTAGCAACTCCATTTTTCTTAAAAAAAAAAAAACGTGCTCAGCTATCTTGAATTTTCTTGTTTTAAAAAGAAAAAGGACATTTTTTTAAAAAAATGATAGGGACCCGATGCACCGTTCTCCCCGACCTCGAAAACACCCGCAATTCCCAACCCTCCAAACTCCACACTAGATGTCACCTTCTCCCAAGACAACAAGTGCAACTTCCTCTTGTTTTTCTTTTCCTCCTATAGGAACTTTTTCTGCATGTATTCCAATTACTCCTTAACATGTTTAGGAATTCAACATATTCATAGGAAATAGGTAGGTAAATTGGCTAAGGAAGATTTAATTAAGACAATTCTCCTTGCTATTGATAGCTGATTCCATTTCCACGCCTTCAGTTTTTTCTTGAACTTTCTAATCATTGGTTCCCAAGTACACTTCTTCTCATCCTAGCCCCCAAAGGTAGGCCCAAGAATTGAATAGGGAGTTCACTCGATTTGCAGTTTATTTTTGTAGCTAGGGCCCTAACTTTTTCCTCCCTCCTTCCTACACCACTTATTGCAATCTTATGATAGTTCACTTTCGGCTCTGATACTTATTCAAAAGGCCTAAGCATTCTCTTTATATTCCTCAGTTCCTCAACTTCATTTATGCCAAAAAATATATTGTATCATCTGCAAATTGCAAATACATAATGCATAGATCTTTTCCTTCCCACTGCCACCCCCTTGATGAGGTTCCTTTCCTTGGCTCTTGAGACTACGATGTTTAAGCTCTCAGCTGCTATATTAAAAAGAAAAGGAGATATAAGGTCGCCTTGCCTTAGCCCCCCTTTCATGCCAAAACAGTTTGTAGCAGAACCACAAATTGTGATGGGGTTGTTATGCACTCCTCCATCCATTTCACCCATTTCCTTGTAAAGCCAAGGCCAATCATGTTGTTCTACACATGTTTCTAGCTTACAAAGTCATAGGCTTTGTTGAAATCCAATTTTAGAACCACGCCTTGATGATTTTTCCTTTTTCACATATCAATTATCTTATTTGAAATTACCCAAAATTTTTTTTTATCTCATTTGATATTAGCACTCCAACAAAAATTTGTCTTCCTTTTACAAAAGTTGTTTGCACCTCTCCCACTACCTCATGGATCACCAACTATAGTTTGCTAACGAAGGGACTTTGCTAATATCTTATACACAGCCCCAAGTAGACTGATAGATCTGTAGTTTTGTAATCCTTGAGGGTTAGGAATTTTAGGAATGAAGGCTATGAAAGAGTCATCAAGACCTATTACTAGCCAGCCACTAGAATGGAAGTCCCCCATGAATCTCATTATTTTGCCCTCCATCAAGGATCAGAATTTCTTGATAAACATGAAAATGAAGCCAGTTATAAACTGTTGCTAAAGACCCAGTTACCTTGCATATTCAAGTTTGCATCTTTAAGATCAATATTTTAATTATTTATTGCAAAATTTTGGAATTTATACTATTGCTTTTACAACATTATAACATTTCTTTGTTCGATTTTTGAAAAACAAAAGGAACAAGTAGAAGTAGAAGAAAAATAGGACTCGCGTTGAAATATTTTCATTAAATAATTACTAAGAAGACTTTAAGCAATTATGAAACGTGAAGACATCAGTAACCTGAATTTTCTTCATTACTCAATTTTTCATTCTTAAAAATAATAAATTTCAATATTTTCTATATTAATTTTAATATTAAATTTTTTGTGACCATCATATTAATAACAACAATCCATTGAACTATTATTAGCATAATCCTTTTAAAAATTTCAAATATAAAACCAATTACTAATGTCACGTAATTAGATTACAATCACATGAATTCACTTACTACTTTTAGGCATTTATTGGCGCTCCATTGAATGGTACCCTTGTTACTCACAGACTATTTTTTTAGCAATCCCAAAGCACCTGGCTACTTGGTGCCCTCATTTAATAAAGTAATAAAAAATGAGTGCAAATTTGTTCATCCAGTTTAAAAGTGAGTAAACTCACCTCTCATTAATTTATTAATTTTTAATAAAAATAAATTCCACCATTTATTTTGCTTTTACACACTGTGAAACTTACCTCCCCTCAAATTAATCATGTTTACAGACATCAGTTAACGAGTTAAAATTAAACATATGCCATGTTTGGAGAATTATTTGCTTATTTAGTGTTGCTTATTTTTGTTTTTAATAAAAAAATTTATCAATTAATCAAACTATTATATTTGTAAATTTCTTTCATCGAGACGAGTCGAAAAAGTAAATCTTTTTTGATAAAAATAGTAAAAAAAACAAAAAAAAAACAAAAGAAACCGAAATAAACCAATAAATCAAACTTTATGTTATCTATTTTCGTCTTTAGTGATTGTTTCTCATCTTTCAATCAAAATTTTTTACTTTTTTAATTCATCTCATATTCAAAAAAAAATTAGACAAAAAATGAAAAAAAGTTTAGAAAAAATGAAAATAACCAAAATTAAACGAATTTACCCAAACAAGATTATTAGAATCGAGGTCAAGAAACGAGACGAGCTAGAAAAATAAAAAGCATTTGATAAAATATAAAAAATAAGTTTAAAAAAGACAAAAATAAGCCAATAAGCTAAATTTTATATTGTTTATTTTTGTCTATAGTGAATTTTTTTTTTCATCTTTTGATCAAATATTTTTACTTTTTTAATTGTTCTAATCGAGACGCTTCGAAAAAAGTAAAAAAAAAATAACCAAAATATAAAAAAAATTTAAAAGGACAAAAATTAACAAAATTCTTGACATTTAACCCAAACAAAGCCATATGTTACCCAAAAAAAACTAAACACAGTGAATGAGGTTTCACTTGGTTGCCCTATGTTGCGTAAACTAGTGACTTATTTGCTTTTTTTTATTTTTATAAAATTTTTGCTATTTTTGACCAAATTATTATAATTTTTTGACTCCAACAAGACAAGTAAAAAAAAATTTGCTTAATAAAAATATAAAAAAATATAAAAAAAATATAAAAAACCAATAAGACAAATTTTATGTTACTTATTTTCATTTTTAATGAATTTGTTTTTATCTCTTGATTAGGATTTCTTATTTTTTAGATTTTTTGATCGGGACGCTTTAAAAAAATAAAAATCATTATCAAAAAATGAAAAAAGACAAGAAAAAAATAGCAAAAAGCCCAAACGGGACCACGAGAACCCTTCATTTTCTCTATCTAAATTTCATTTATATTCCGCAACATTGTTGTCCGTCACATTCTTTCTAACCCTTTTAACAAACTTGTAATAGTTTTAACTCATCTTGTAATACTTTTGACTCATTCACTCACGTCTATGATAAGGATCAATTTAATGGGAGATAAGTTTCACAATATGTAAAAATAAAATAAATGATGATACTCATTTCTATTAAAAATTAATAAACTAACAATAGGTAAATTTATTCACATTTAATATGCATCGAATATTTTTTTTTTGAAAGCACCACGTGTCATCGCTTACATAGTATTTTAAAAGCAAATGATAATTTGCCATTATCCCCTAATATTTAGTCATTCGCTAGGTCATGGGTGATTCTAAATACACCTACCAATTTTTTTGATAATGTAAAATCACTATTAGGGACAAAACCCTAATGGTTTCTCTATCTTAGTCTCAACCCCCTCTTCTTCTTCCAGCTCCGGCCACAACGACAGACACTAACAACCCCTCTCCCACCCTCCACGACCTTCGAAGGCTCTCTACCACCCTTTCCCGCCCCTCGTCGCCCCTCACTGCCTTGTGCACAGCCCTAACATCACCTCTTCTCCCTCACACACAGCTCTTGCCCTCCTCTACCCTTGCGCCACCCCTCTTGATTCTCCCCATTAATTCCATTCCTATTGAATTAAGATTGAGGATTAAGGTAGTGTTTTGAAAATCATAAGGAATGATTTTCAAGTATTTGGTAAGACAAATTAAATATCTAACAAAAACATTTTCATGGTCAACCAAAACTAAATCAATTTTGGTGAAAAACATTTTTTAATTTTTGAAAAGAAAAATATATTTTTCAAATTTAATGAGACATATCACTACTACATTACTACTGAAGGAATTATATAGAATCAGGCCTGGAGTTTGAGGCGGCTCAAGCCAAGGACCAGCGGACCTGGCCAAGGAAGAAGGTTTATTTGCTAACCAATGAGAAGGGCGACCTGGCCAGCCCAGCATGGTGATTACATTGGAGTTGGAATGCTCAGCCTAACTCTCGATGAACTAATCAGCGTATGGTCACCTACGGTCTGATTGGTGCAAACCCTGATCAAAGTTAGCGAGTATAACATACATCGCGTGGCTTATGTGGAAAATCTCTAGAGATATGGTCACAATGGTCTGCATGTGGTCTAATAGCCACGTGTCTCCAAAATCAAATAAAAGAGTGTAAGGGGGGAATACAAGGGGTGCGCATTCTAGAAACTCTCCCTAACTGTTTTCTTTTTCTTAGCATCCACTCTACCGGAATCCTAACTTAATCGTTGGAGGGAATTCGCCAGAAACTATCCCAATGCCTTTTCTAATGATCATTTAATCCTTTTTAGGTCAAATCCAGCCATAAAAGCCCATCCAAGGATTAACCATTAACATTTGGCGCCATCGGTGGGAACATATTGAATTAAAGTATTCCTTTCCTTTTGGTGCGTTAGTTATTGGATGGTTCGAACGAGATACATGGCAGAAGAGACAAGTTGGGCAAGGTTGCATCCCGCTGCGAGAGTACCAAAAGATCCGCAACAACCCAATACAGTGCAGTAGCAACTCTCACATTTAACCCAAGGAATTTTTCAATTAGTCCAGCAACATCAAAAGCTGTTGCAGCACATCAGAGGGCAGAATGAGGAGGTGAACAAAGAGGAGATCGCGTGAGCATAGCTCACAATCTCCCTCAAGGGGGCAGAGGAATGGAAGAAATAGCAAGCAGAATCAATCTCATACCCCCATTGCCCCAGGGAGAAGAGCCTAACAATTGGAAAGACAAAGCAAAGCCCTCTGAAGTTTCAACAGAATGTGATGAGCAAAATTTGAAGGTAAAAACTCAAATCAATGATATGATGCATGCTATTAGAGCCAAAACCCCTTCTACAGTGGAAGATCTAATGCACAAAATTGGATCACCATTCACACCAGCTATAATGGCAACTCCTCTCCCCTCGAAATTTAAAATGCCCAGAAAGTCTTGTTTGACAGAACCTCCGACCCACTAGACCACCTTGATACTTACAAGTCCATGATGTACCTCTATGTCGTCCTAGAAAAAAGTGATGTGTAGGGCATTTCCAACTACCCTTGTCACGACCCATTTTTGCAAATGGCGTCCGTAACCGGCCAATAGGTTAAAACCCGCTAAAGACCTCTTTTTTTCTTTATTTTTAAAACTTTTTGTTTGTTTACGGAAGGATTTCATTCAAAAACTCATTAAAATTCTTAGAAGAAGAATTTGTATTAAAAGAAAATTTTATTTCTTTATTGAAAAGAAAAGTTTTTCTTATGGATGAGAAAATAATTTATTTTATTTTAAAGTTTCAAATCAACAATCCCCAATTAATCTCAAAAATTTCCAGAGCACACTAAATGTGCATCCATGCATCATTCATCACCATTTTACATCATCATACAAAAGAAAGAGTACAATATTCATAAAATTTACATAGCAAAGAAAAAATAAAAAGAGATCTTTCCAGCTGCCACATTATTCTCCAATTATACATCACCCGAATCCACAAATTTAATGCTCATTAGCAAAAGTAATGTGAGCGCATAGATATCTGAATTATTTCTTATTTTCTATTTTTAGAATGCTACTATTCAACAGTTTTACCAGCAATTTTAGGGAGCGACCTTACTTAAATTGGAGACGATATAGGAACCCGGTCCCTTTTTACTTTAATGATTAATTAAAATTAGTTTTGAGACCTTTGGTGCTATGTGAAAAAGTGTTTAATAGTGCGAATGAAATGAAATTTAATCAAGTTAATAGTGGATGATGATGATCGTATGCTTGGTAATGCATGTGAATTATTGTTGTTGGTTGTTTGGGTGAGTTGTGAGGTGTTTGTCTTATGATTTGATTCATTTATACAGTTTTGGTTCAGAGCCCCCACAGCGCTGACCGCTCGAATGGCCTACGGTCCGCTCGAGCGCACTAGTGGCAGAGAATTCGAGTAAATGGGAACCACTCGAGTAGATCCCTATTCGCTCGAGCGGATTAGTAGCAGAGAGTTCGAGTAAGTGGGAACCGCTTAAGCGGACCCTTGTTCGCTCGAGCAGACTTTAAGTGTGGGTTAAGACATTTCATTTTCATTCTTTTCATCCCTCTCTCTCTCTCTCTAGAGCAAGAGTTGAGACCTAAGGTTGGGTTTGGTTATTTCTTGGAGCCGTCCTTGCTCTCTAAGAGTGGATTCCTTGCTTCCCTCTTGATTGAGCACCTATTGGAGGCTCGAGCTTGGCATTGGAAGTTTCGTCTTCGCCCACCGGTTAGAGATTTGGTCGATTGAAGTTTACTCGGGTTCGTTTCTAGTGGCTTGAGCTTCAAAAAGGTAAAATCTATGACTATTGTTGATCAATACATGTACATGAGTTGTATATTCGTTGGATTTA
>JAULJZ010000767.1:0-17242 GCA_032270985.1 Heliamphora pulchella
TTTGCAATGAATCCGTCTAGTTGTATCATATAGATACACTCGTCAAGACTTTCGTTAAGGAAAGTTGTCTTGACGTTTATTTGCTAAATTTCGTAATCGAAATGAGCGGTAATGGATAAGAGAATCCGAAGAGACTTAAGCATAGCTACCGGCGAAAAAGTTTTTTCATAATCGATCCCTTCTTTCTGAGTCTACCCTTTAGCAACAAGTCTAACTTTGAATGTTTCAACCTTCCTTTCTACTCCTCTCTTCCTCTTATAGATCCACTTACATCCAATGGCTTTTAGCTCTTCGGGTGGTTCTACAAGTTTCCAAACCTGATTGGAATACATAGATTCCATCTCTAAATTTATAGTCCTTTGCCAAAGATATGCATCTTTGTCTTGTAATTCTTCATTGTAGTTACAAGGCTAGGTATCCAGTTCTGTCGGGATCTTGTCAAAACACTCCCAAAAACATATACCGTTGATGAACAACCCTCCCACTATGACGTGTCACTATATGTGTCTGTGTACTAGCAGTAACACGCTGTGCAGAATCAGAACCCTGTACATCAGCATCTTATTATTGATTTGCACCTGTCCTGATAATATAAAAAATAAATTAAATGCAAGATAAATATATCCTAATTTTATGATCGGATTGAATCTCTAAAGAGTTTCAGTCTCCTGTTAAGAGATAAGTTTCCAGTCTTTCAGTTGCTACAGAATTCCCCTACAAAGTCACCACAGCTTTTTGTTTTAGGAAACAAATTCTTTCAAAACAGTGTTGGAAAAAAAAAACACTACTTGCTTGGAATTCTCTTAGTCATGAAAAATTGCTGCTGGAATTCCTGCGGTATTGACGTGTGCAAACTGTTTGGGAATTTACGCCACAGTTTTACCTAGAGTTTCGCCGCTTGTTATAGGTTGAAACTGTTACGAAACTGTTTGAAAAAAAAACGTCGGCTGTTTAGGAAAACAGTGAGCCTGTGTTTTTAAACCTTCACTGAAACAGTGTTTGGATAAAGCCGCTGCAGTGTTTGATAATCGCTGCCGTAGTTAAAACACCGGAATCACTGCTTGTGAAACAGCTTTGATGGCGCCGTGTTTGATGCTATTTTGGGAAGCTGCTGCCCTGCTTTTTTACTGCTGTGATAAGTTGCGTTTGGCAGCTTTGGAAACTGCTGCACCTTTTTGCTTTTCAAAAACTGTCGAAACTGTTTGCTCCTTGGGAGAAAAGGAAAACTACTATTGCTGAAACAGCTTCAGCGGTTTAGAATTGACCGCAGCACAAGGCTGCGTTTGGCGTGAAAAACGCAGCGTATTGGAGATCCAGCGTTTGGTGCTGCAGTGTTCTTCGTTCTTCTTATATATATATATATTTATTTTATTTTAATTTCATAAAATAAAATAAAAAACTAGAAATCAAAAACCAATTATTTTTATATTAATCATATGTTTCCGTAGAGTTCACAATCAATCTACCACGGTCAACCCTCGTGATTAAAAATAATAATTAAATGAAATCATCATCCACGTTTTCAATCAAATATGAAAATAAATAATGATCATAAAACTGGGATTAGAACACCTGCAAAACAAAGTTAGTAATAGTTCTAAAACTACTCAATCTCGATAACCGTAAACGAAAAACAAAACGGTTTTGATACCAATTGTTGGAGGCAAAACTGCAAAGATCATTGTTTTTGTAAATAATTTTTGGTAAAAAATTAACTGGACCGACAAACGTCGAAACGGCCTCCAGATAAAACTTTTGACTACGAACGATCAAAATAAAACCCGTGCAACCAAAGTTAATTTAGAAGTATATCTTTTATCGATCAATTCTTCAACTACGATTTGATTCCGAGTTGAAACTCCTGCCAGATCTTCTACTATATTCACTTACGCAATCCTCAAACGTAATGTGGGTTACGGACTATCGAGAACTCGTACCGGTAGAACCCAAATATCTTTTATCTTGAAAGACCAAATATCTTTTATCGAGAACTCGTACAGCAGGGACCTGAGGAGTAATTATGAATAAGACTCCCAGTGGAACACAGATACCTACCAACGGTTTCTGCAATTTCTATAAAATACTGCATTACAGTTCACACCACTAAATAACTAAAATTACATTCTGACCCTTAATTTCAAGACCATTTTGTATTGAGCTCCTGCTATTAAATGCTTACCCTTTCTTCCCACATTATGATTTTTGATATCCGTCAATTAAATTTAATTACTAATAATTTAATTTAATCGGCATCTTGATATTCCTTAAACTTTTCTGCTTAACTTTTTAAACCACCGGATAATTAAATCCACCTGCAGGGTTTGGCACACTCAAAACTTATAAACTTCCTTAAAGAGGAATCGTCAATCCCAATCTTTCGGGACGTGAATTTCGTCAATAATTAATATTCGCCATATAAATAATACTGCTATTCAACTCCCCGAAAATATAAATCTATATAAGATCTCACCCTCTAATGAATCAAAACAACTAATATTAAATATATACAAATCAATAATTATTTCAGGATTAAGAGGATAAGTACCATTCATAATAACTTTAGGGCATGAATTAATTTATCTAGTCAGTATAAAATTAATTATCCCAAATGTTTCGTTTAATACACACAAAGTATACCAGTACAAAGAGTCGGAATAATAGACGATATTATTATCTGTTCTCCACAACCAAAATAGGCCTACTAAAACTCTATACTACAGTTGTACTAATGGTATGTCCATTTCTATCTAAATTGTGAACATAAAACTTATATTCTGTAAGAACCTAAAATCTAATTTTTTGTATGTAAACTGTACTCTATACACCAAATTAAATACCATACAAAATATCAGGCATTCATGCATAACATTAAAAAAATGATACACATACATTGCTCATAAATATTTTCATAAAATAGAAAATTAATTTTATTAAAATTAAATTAAATACTAAAACCATAGTTTTTAGTATACCAACCCTAACACTCTATGGTTTGAAACAAGCACCAAGAGCTTGGTATGAAAGGCTTAACAAATTTTTTATTGAAAATGAGTTTTCCAGAGAAACAAATTGATACAACTCTTTTTATCAAGTCAAAAGAAAAAGACATGCTAGTTGTGTAAATATATGTAGAAGATATCATCTTTAGCTCAACTAATGAAACTCTTTACAAGAATTTTGCTAAGTGCATGCAGAAAAAATTCAAAATGAGCATAATAAGTGAGCTCAATTACTTTCTTCTACTTTAAATCAAACAAATTCAAGAAGGGACTTTTATAAATCAGTTTAAGTACACAAGAGATTTATTAAAGAGGTTTGATATGCAAAATGAAAAACCAATGGGAACTCCAATGTGCTCTTCAACAAAGCTTAACAAGGATGAAAATTGTAAAGCAATAGAGAAAAAGAGATACAGCGGTATGATTAGTTCCTTACTTTACTTAACTACTAGTACCTAACATCATGTTTAGTATATGCATGTGTGCTAGATTTTTAGTTAATCCTAAATAATCACATGTAATTGCTGTTAAGTGCATCTTTAGATACCTCTTGGGTACACAAAATCTAGGATCATTTTATCCTAGAGGAATAGTCTTTAAATTATTTGGCTATTCTGATGCAGACTTTGTTGGTTATAAAATTGATTGGAAGAGTACAAGTGGAACATGTTAATTTCCAAGACACTCTCTCATGTCATAGTTTAGCGAGAAACAAAATTCAGTAGCCTTACCTACAGTTGAGGCTAAGTACATTGCAGCAGGTAGCTATTATACATAGGTTCTTTGGATGAAACAACAATTAGAAGACTATGGTGTTTGTTTAGATCACATTCCTATTAATTGTGACGACGCTAATGCCATGAACATATCCAAAACCCTATATAATTCTTTAGAACAAAGCATATAGAGATCAGACAT
Source organism: Heliamphora pulchella (assembly GCA_032270985.1). Classification (NCBI taxonomy): domain Eukaryota; kingdom Viridiplantae; phylum Streptophyta; class Magnoliopsida; order Ericales; family Sarraceniaceae; genus Heliamphora; species Heliamphora pulchella. The sequence continues at coordinate 3,918 of JAULJZ010000767.1, forward strand.
CATTTCGTTAGAGTTCATATTCAAAAAGGTAACATAGAACTTGAATTTGTAAACACTAACCACCAACTTGCTGATATTTTCACCAAACCTTTAAATGAAGAAAGATTTTGTTATCAGAAGAGAACTTGGTATGCTATGTGCTCCAAATTGATACTTAAATGACATACTAATCATGTATGTTCAATGCCTGTTCAATGCTTTTCATGCTTTATTTTGATGTGTGAAATGTGTTGACACAATGTTAAAAAGTGTCGACACATGTGTAAAAGTGTTGACACAAATGCTATATAGTATCGATACATTTTGAGAAAAGTGTCAACCTCAGCTATACAGTGTTGACACAATTCGAATTCTTACTCTTGATAAAATTTATGTCGACAATTACTCAAAAAAAAAAAATTGTGTCGACTCACTTATGAAGAGTATCGACTCAATGAACCAAAAGTGTCGACACCAAGTTAAAAAGTGTCAGCACAATTTCTATTTTTGAACACCCCCAGTGTCGCGTGAAACGTGTCGACTCTAATGAGATTTGTATTGACACATTTCATAGAGTTTATATATAGGCAGTTTTCCCCATTTTTTTCATTCGCGCTCAAAACCGTTCAGTTCTAATGTCACTTCGTCTCCTCCCTCTTTGTTTTCCCTCTACGAGCCCTAAAGAGTCGACCTCTTCCTCTTCCCCCTCTCTCTCATTGTAAATGTCACCACGAACAATGGTCAAGGGCAGGAAATGTCAACACGCTGGAGAAACTTCAAGCCCTATGGCAGCAAAGAAGAAGAAGACTAAGGCAGGGCCATCCACTTACATGAGAATCGATTCGACGCTCAAGTTCCAGTTCTCCAAGTATAAGAATCTCTTTTTCTCATCCTTCGTAAAGCGCAAGGTAATCTCAGGCTACTCCATTGATTTTGTGTTCTTTGATTCCATTGAAAGTAAATTGTTTGAGTGGTTCACCACTCTTGGTTGGATGGATCTTCTCCAGATAATTGACCACCACTATCCTACACTTGTGAAACTCTTCTATGCACAATTCAAGATCACCGACCCCTCTGATATCACCATCACCACTTGGATGAATGGTGTTGACATTCACTTGATCCCCAAAATTTTTAATGAAATTCTCGGTCTCCCTAAAGGCCGTCTCTTTGTTCCCTGCAATAAGAAAAAGAGAACCATTGAAGATTTCTCCTTTCATGAGGCAGTGAAATAAATTTTTGCTATTGAAGTTGTAGACCTAACCAAGCCCTTAGAGGTTAACTCCTTGAAACCAGAGATGAGGATTCTTCACTATTTTGTAAACCACATATTTTTGCCCCAATTTGGAAAATTTGGAGATGTGTCTTTTATGCATATCTTCATCATGTAGTGTATCCTCAAGGGTTATATACTTGATCTTGGCTATTTCTTCATCTCAGACATACTCCAGTCGCATTCCAAATTGAACTCCTCTCTTCCCCATGCAATGTTCTTGATGAAGGTATTTCAACACTTCAATGTTGATCTATCTACGAAAAAAGGCATTCCCTTTTCAAAACATGACTTTTGCGGGAAGTCCACTCTGAAACATATGTATGTTTCTAAGGTTGACAGTGTTTGGACTCTCGTAGGGCCAGTCTTGCATCCCCCTCCTCTGCTCAACCCTCTTCAAGTAGGAATCCTTTCTCACCTTCTGGTCGTTCCAACTCTCCCATTCCCTTTGATTATGCATCTCCCATATCACCCCGCATCTCTTAGAGTTAACCCATTTGCTTCATCTTCCCCCGCTCCACCTCCTCATCCCTTTATTGCCGGTGCCTCCTCCTCTGTTCCATTTGATGCTCCTTCTTCCCAGCAATTTGCTGATCTTACCTCCCTCATCAAGGACTTGACTTCATCCTTGGCATCCCTTCGTGAGAAGGCTGATGTTGATCTTTATGATATAGGATGTGAAGTCACTTCTATTTTTGATATCATAACTCAAATGGAGAAGAAGAACAGAAATCTCAGAATCAAGGTTGAGAATGCTTGTGAGGCTAGAGCCATTCTCAGCTAGAATATGAAGAAAAACATTGATTCCATCATCTCTGCAAATCTGAGCATCCTCTATCAAATCTGCAAAGAGTACGATGAAGGAGTAGGTCTTGCTATTCAGGAGAACTCAAGAAAGGTTGATGAGCACCTTCAGTGGATCAAAGATACGTGGGCCAAACAGTTTAAGCCCAAGGAGTCAAAAGAAGAAAGGGATGCCAGTCTCAGGAGAGAAGCTAACCTTGCCTTAGCTGTCACCTTTACAGCCTTCGAAGCTCAAGAGAAGACATCTGAAAAAAAAGGCAGCCAAAGAACATGCAGCAGAAAGGAAGAAGGTGGTGGAGGATAAAAAGAAAAAGAACTAGTTTGACGACCTTTGATTTTTGCTAATTCTAAAAGGGGAGAAAAGAAAACAAGAAGATAGAAGAAAAGGAAAAGGAAGAGAAGAAAAAGAAGAAGAACAAGAAGAAAAAGAAAAAGATTAAGAAAAATGAAGTTTTTGAAATTATTTTGTGAAGGAGAAAATGTAACATTCAAACATACATTTCTGTTAATGTCTTGTGAATGCCTTGAAAACATTACTGTTGAATGTTAGTTTTGAAAACTTTTAAATATTGTATGTATGAACTTCATTTCTTTATGGATGAAAAACCTAAGGTCTATATCAATTGTTGAATGATTATTTTAGAAATCATGTCTCTTTAAGTATAAACTGTTGATGATGTGCCATATTATGATTGAGTGTTGTGAACTGTTGAATTAAATTGCTTGAAGATCAATTTTCCTTAAGTTTACAATTGTTGATAATTGATGTTGCAATTCTATTGATAACCATGGATATTATATTGCCTGTTGAATGCCATATTATTGTGATTGCAAATCTTATTTAAGGCATAGAGATAAGAGGAGTACCTTTGTCCAAAATTTTTTTAAAGTCTTTTCTAGAAAATGTTATAATCATAAAAAAAATAGAGATTGTTAGCCTAAGGGTATTTTAAATAAATTTTGATGATTTTTAATAATAAATTTTCTAAATTTAATAGATTTAAAAAGAATATATTTAAATATTTCCAAAAAAGTAGTATCGACACTACATGCCAAAGGCATTGAACCTTATGCTATTTGTGCTGACTCCTTGAATCAAATGAGTTGACACTTAGTGTTCTTGAAAAGAATATTTTGCGTCGACACAAATTGATAATTGAGTCGATACTTTAAGGCAAAGCACACTTGAAATTCTCAAGCGTTTCAACACCATTAAAATTTAGGGTCGACAGCTTAACTGCTTTGCTTGAGATGTTTCAAGAACTCAAATGAATTGACACCACACAAGTTTGGGTCGACACCTCCAGTATTGGACCAGGATCCACATTGAGTCAACACCAATGAAGAATGGGTTGACACCTTAGTCCCTTTGCGGGATTCAACTTGTGTCGTCACCGAAGTGTTTTAAGTCAACACCAAGTTATCTTTCGAATTTCAGACCTCGGGTTCTAAGAATGGACACCAAATTTTTAGTAGCTAAATCTCTCATCAGAGTCGACACCAACTCTAATATGAGTCAATACCAAGGTCCTAGTTAGAAAAACTAAATAAATGCATAAAGCCGACATCAAATGTTCCATCAGTCGACACTACTATATGGGTGAGAAATATGCAGAAAAAAAGTCGACAACAACGAAGAACTGAGTCAACACATTTACCCAAGAACCAAGCCCTAGACTTTTTGTATCGACACCAAAGGATCTTGTGTTGACATCTGCGACAGAATTTAAAATTACGCATTGGTTCTAACGATAACATTTCAGAGCATTAAATGCCTCCACTAACCCACCAACGATCATTTACTTCAGTTGGTTATATAAAGAGTTAATCTTCAGAGTTTCGAATCTCTAGACACTATTCTGTTGCTTGCATTGATGGCTCATATTCTTTAAAGAATCATTTATTGCTCATAACTCCTCTAGCCCATTCTTTCACTCTCTTACTCATTTATTTTTAATAATTTGTAAGAAGTGCTAGTTTGTGAATCTTTCATTGCATCTCATTTATTGTAAAAAAAAAAGGTGAGCCACCCTTGATCTTTTAAGAGTGTGTGTGAGTATCTTAAAGAAGATCTCAAGAGAATTCAGAAAAAATAGAAGATTATTTTGTAAAAACTTCTTGAGACTGTAAAAGCTTTTGAATGCACCTATTGTTGGAGCGGAAAAAATTTTAAACCGACGCCGTGACCGTAAAAAACGACGTATGCGATTTTCATAAAAACTAAGAACTATATTAATCTTAATAATATAATACCTTTATGAAACTTGTTGAAAAGTTTCAAGAAGTCCCGAATACGTTAAAGATGACCTTACAACCTTCTCACGTATATCCCGAACGCACTACGACGATCACGACGTGTGGGCACTGATTCCGATCGAAGTGTTCTTCCTCCTTTTGGTTTCTCCTCACACAATAATCTCCAAAAGGCAAAATTAATTGCCTAAGAGGAGAGGGGGGCGGCGGCTTTGTGGGAGAATTAGGGTTAGGGTTTGATTAAAGGAGCCTCCTTTTTAACATATATGCACATATAAAAAAAAATATATTAAGTATATATATATTCTCTTTCCTAAAAGAATATGAAGATATATATACTTAACATAAATAATCAAATCCATCATCTCCTAGGGCCGGCCACTTAGGGAGTAATCTCTAGGTGTGCTAAAAACCAAAATCGCCCCTCATTGTTTAATTTAATCCATGAATGTCCACGGCGGTAAAACTAGCATTCTAATTAAATTAAATAATAACCAAAACCAATAAGAAAAATATCCGTGCGTGTAGTGGGCTACGTGAGGGATCACGAGAAAGTATATGACTCGGGCTAACCGTACGAGAAAACCAGATATCCCTAACTCTGTCCCCGAGCTAGATCCTTTCTCGTACGAACCAGAACTTATTCCACTAAAGGTCCTGACTGAACTCCCGGCCCTAACTCAAATTATGCCTTGAGTTTTCATTTATCAAATGCACTAAATTCTCCCCACGTTTAAGATATAGATTCTCGATAAATAAATTAGGTTACTGACAACCCGATTTAATTATCCTCTTTTTCTCGCAACCGCACCACTTAACCTTTTGATATGCCGAATCCGAAGATCCACTGTATATGTTTAGCATAGTCAAACCTATAAGCAAAGCACACGAGGGGGAACTCCTCAACCTAAATCGGACGTGGTTTCCGTCAGTTGATTATCATTCATCGGACAAATAATGCCAGTACCCAACTCATCGGTATTGTTGATCTCATAAAGGAAATCTCAACCATTGATGACTCATAGTACTGTACATCATCTGAACATAATTAATCAATCACTTCAGGATTAAGAGTTCATGTAATACATGATAATATGGGATGTGGATCAATTCATATAGTCAGTATAGAATCGATCATCCCGTTGATCCCGCTCATTACACTCCAAGTGTACTAACACATCGAGCTCGAACATCGAATTCTCAAAACTTAAATTCAATCCGTTCGACCTAGCCAAGATCAGCTACTATAACGATGTACTACAATCATACCAATGGAATGTCTGGGTCCATTGCAATTGTGAGCCTACATGTATAATCTGTCAGAACTTTGACCTGATTTTCCGTGCAGCACGCACCGAGTCAAATACTGGACATAATATACGGACTATGCATTCATACTTCATAAATACAAATATGAAACTATAAATGCAAAACCATCTCAAAATATTTCTCATTAATATGCCAGGGATCCAGAATAAAATACATAAAAAGTATGACTTATACATTCCCAACACCTATGAAGTATTCGATTTTAGTGCAAATTCTCAAGGAAATTCTTGAGGAGTGGACGTAGGCTTTGAAGAAGCCGAACCACTATAAATCTTTGTGTTTGGTTCAATTTTTTCTCCCTAACCTCTTTAATTTCCTTGTTGATATTTTACCTGCTATATTTCTTTGTGAAATTAAAAAGTTTTATAAAAGGTTTTTAAAATAGTTATTATTATTTTTAAAACTCAATTCACCCCCTTCTTGGATTGCCTAGATCTAACAAAATTAATCTGAGTATGTTATTTAGCATACGAATTGACTTTAGGGGTTAGGTTTTTTAATCTTGTATAGTCCCAGAGGAAAATTAGTTAATACAATACTTAGTTTGATATTATCAAATTTCTTCCCTCCAAGTTATCTTGTTTTCTCGTTTAACGGTTCTAAATAATCTTTTCATGAAATTACATTGTCTTATTTCACTTGACTCGTGGCTCGACGCAACCTTTTAGATTTCTTACTTAAAATCTTAAAAATTCAACTGTGTAAAGTCACATTTTTCTTTGCTCTAAGTTATGTTTTAACTAATTGTGTTTTTTGCCTATCTAGCTTAGAGTACAAAAAAATAAAAATTTCAACTTAATTAATTTATTCTTTACCCATTTGCTCGGCAACAATGGAACAAATAGTGAATACCATAGAAGTAAAAGTTTGAATAAAAAGGTTAGGGATAAAATCATTCTTAGTTGGAGTTCTGACGATAGTTTAAATTACATGTAAAAATTAACGGTAGGGAAACAATTCTTGCACTCTTTTTTTAACAAAAATACTTATTTTGTTGTCGATTTATAAAATTATTCTTACTTTTTGTAATGTTTATTGTATTTGTAGATATTAGAATTTTGACATAATTAATCAGTACTATTTGATTTATTATAATTAATAAATTTTTCTAACTGATCAAAGTCAAAATAATCAAAATCCGCAAATGCATGGGTTCTCAGTATATTGTTGGACATAATCTATTTTAATATATTGGTAATATCCACATAAAAAGGGCGATTCATTAATTTGATTTAATGAAACAGTCCCTTGACATTTGTTCAAATACCTCAATACCTAAATAAAAAGTATGAGAGATAATTTGAAGTTTGAATTAGATTTTATTTTCATGAAATAAGAAATTGCTCTTTAAGAAAATTAAGATCAATTAAAATTTACATTAAAAGGATTACTAAAATTGGCATCCCTTTTCATGAGCTTAATAACTTTGTGGTTATTAAGGATAATAAACGAGTTATTTGTTCTGGTACATTGGTGAATAATTTTTATATTATTACTCCAATCTCTCCTACATTACAACTAACTGAAATGAATAACACATCTAATTTACCATATAAGAGAAAGTTTTCTTCTTTAATGAACTAAATATTTCTTTGGCACTTACGCTTAGGTCATACTAATCTAAAAAGGATAAATAGACTGGTAGCAGATGGACTTTTGAGTTTATTGAAAGTGGAGGCACTTTCAGTCTGTGAATCTTGCTTAGAGAGTAAGATGACCAAGATGCCATTTTCGGCCAAAGGCTATAGAGATAAAGAACTGTTAGAGCTGGTTCATTCTGATGTGTGTGATCCTATGACAATCTGGGCTAGAGGTGGCTTTGAGTATTTCGTAAGTTTCATTGATGACTACTCAAGGTATAGATACATTTACCTGATGCATGTAAGTCTGAATGCTTTGAGAAATTTAAAGAATTCAAGGCAGAGGCAGAGAAGCATCCGAGTAAAAGTATCAAATCACTACGATCCGACCGTGGTGAAAAATACCTCTTTGGAGAGTTTAAGGATTACTTGTCATCATAGGAGATTACATCCTAGTTGACTGCACCTAGCACTCCACAACAGAATGGTGTAGTAGAAAGAAAGAATATGACTCTTATGGAAACGGTAAGGTTAATGATGAGTTATTTAGTTTTGCCAGATTTGTTTTGGGGACTCGCTTTAGAAACATCATCTTACATTATGAACTTGGTACCTTCTAAGTCAGTACTTTCTACTCCCACAGAATTGTAGACCGAGCGTAAGCCTAGTCTGAAAAACATTCATATTTAGGGGTGTCCAGCACATGTGCTGAAAGGGAACGCAAGTAAGTTGGAACCGAGGATGAAAGTCTGTTTCTTTGTGGGATATCCCAAGGGAACGACTGGTGGTCTATTTTATAATCCTAAAGATCAAAAGGTCATTGTTAGCACCAATGTCTGATTCTTGGAAGAGAATTATATTATGGATCACAAGCCCAATAGAAAAATTGTTCTAGAAGAACTGAGAGAAAATACCAGTAAAACGGAAGAGGAACCACAAGTCACTGATATTCCATTACCTCGTCGTAGTGGGAGGATTATCGAGACATGTGCAAATCAAGAACAGGGTGCTGATGCACAGGGTTTAGATTCTGCAAAGCCTGTTACTGTTAGTACACAAACACAGGTAGTGCCTCGTCGTACTGAGAGGGTTATTCATCAACCTGACCGGTATATGTTCTTGTAAGAGTCTTTTGACAGTATCCCGATAGAACTGGATACCGAGCCTTGTAACTACAATGAAGCACTACAAGACAAAGATACAGATCTTTGGAAAAGGGCTATGAATTCAGAGATGAAATCTATGTATTCTAATCAGGTTTAGGAACTTGTAGAACCACCCGAAGGGATAAAACCCATTGGATGCAAGTGGATCTACAAGAGGAAGAGAAGAGTTGACAGAAAGGTTGAAACCTTCAAAACTAGGCTTGTTGCTAAAAGGTTCACTCAGAAAGAAGGGATCGACTATGAGAAAATCTTTTCACCGGTAACCATGCTTAAGTCTATTCAGATTCTCTTATCCATTGCCGTACCATTCGATTACGAAATTTAGCAAATGGACGTCAAGAAAACTTTCCTTAATGGAAGTCTTGACGAGTGTATCTATATGATATAACCAGACGGATTCATTGCAAAGGACTAGGAGCACATGTTATGCAAGCTTAAGAGATCTATTTATAGACTGAAGCAGGCATCGAGGTCTTGAAACACTCGGTTTAATTAAGCTATAAACTCTTATGGTTTTGATCAAAGTCTGGATGAGTCTTGTGTGTACAAGAAGCGTGACGGAAGCATGGTGATCTTTCTAGTACTTTATGTAGACGATATTTTACTCATCAAAAATGATGTGGGGGCGTTATCTACAGTTAAAGTATGGTTATGTGGGTAGTTCAATATGAAGGACTTGGGAGAAGCCAGCCACATCCTTGGGATCAAGCTTGTGCCAGATCGAAAACAAAGGATGTTGGGCTTATCACAAGCAAAGTATATCGATGATATCCTTACTCATTTTAGTATGCGGGATTCTAAGAAATGGTTTCTCCCTTTCAGGCATGAAATTACTCTGTCCAAGAATCAGTGTCCTAGGACACCTGATGAGTTAGAGAGGATGAAGGCGGTTCCTTATGCTTCGGCAGTAGAAAGTCTCATGTATGCTATGCTTTGCACTAGACCCAAAATTTGCTTTGTTGTTGGCATGGTTAGCAGATATTAGTCTAATCCAAGGCAAGAGCATTGGACTGCGGTAAAGAATATAATCAAGTACCTAAAAAGGACTAAGGATTATATATTAGTTTACTAGGCAGATAGACTAGTAGTTTTGGGGTACACAGACTCAGATTTTTAGTCAGACATAAAGCTTACATCAGGAGACAACTTTGTAGATCCTTTTATAAAGAGCTTACCGGCTAAGATTTTTTATAGTCATGTAGGGGGTATGGGAGTCAGATGTATAGCAGCATGGTTTTGAGTATAAGTGGAAGATTATTGGGGTTGGTATACTGAAAATCATATTTTTAGTATTTAATTTTATTTTTAATAAAATTAATTTTTCATTTTATGAGAATCTTTATGAGCAAAGTATGTGTATCATTTCTTTAATATGCATGGATGTCCAATATTCTGTATAGTATTTAATCTGGTGTGTAGAGTACGACTTACATACAGAACATCAGATTTTAGGTTCTTGCAGAATATAAATTTTTTGTTCAGAGTTTAAATGGAAATGGACATACCATCGATACGACTGTAGTACAGAGTTTTAGTAGGTCAGTCTTGGTTACGGGGAACAGATAATAGCGCCGTCTATTGTTTCGACTCTTTGTGCTAGTACACTTTATGTGTATTGAATGAGATATTTAGGATAAGTAATTTTGTACTGACTATATAAATTAATTCACACACCAAGATTATTATAAATAGTGTTTATCCTCTTAATTCTGAAATAATTATTAATTTGCGTATATTTAATATTCGTTGTTTTGATTCATTAGATGGTGCAGTCTTATATGGGTCTATATTCTCGGTGAGTTAGATTGCGGTATTATTTATATGGAAAATATTAATTATTGACGGAATTCACATCCCGAAAGATCGGGATTGACAATACCCCTTAAGGAAACTTATAAATTTTGACCAGGCCAAACCCTGTAGGTGAATTTAATTATCTGGCTGTTAAATAAGTTAAGCGGAATGGCTTAAGAAATACCAAGATACTGATTAAATTAAATTGTCAGTAATTAAATTTAATTAACGGGTATCAAAAATTTTAACGTGGAGAGAAATGGTAAGCATTTAATAACAGGAGCTCAATGCAAGAAGGTCTTGAGATTATGGGTCAGAGTGCAATTATAGTTCTTTAGTGGTGTGAACTGTAATTCACTATTTTATGAAAATTGCAAAAATCGCTGTATGTCTTTCCATAATTGTAGAAACCTCTAGTAGGTGTCTGTGTTCTACTAGAAGTCTAACTCATAATTACTTTCCAAGTCCCTACTATAGCCCTATATATACGCGGGTAGGCTGAATCAGTTTGAGATTGATAGATGAGATATCATTATTATTATGATATTATTTTTTTTCAAGACTTAAATATATTGGGATTCTACCGGTACGAGTTCTCGGAGGCTCGTAGCACAGACTACGTTCAAGGATCACGTAAGGAAATATAGTAGAAGATCTGACTGGTGCCTCAACTCGAAATCAAGTCGTAGTTGAAAATTAGATCGACAAAAGGTATTTTTCTAAATTAACTTTTGTTACACGGATTTATTTTGATCGTTCGTCGTCAAAAGTTTTATCTGGAGCCCGTTTCGGCGTTTGTCTGTCCAGTTAATTTTTTACAGAAAATCGTTTGCAAAATTAATGATCTTCGTAGTATTGCCTCCAATAGCACTCTGCAGCAGAATGGTGTAGCAGAAAGAAGGATTAGAACTCTTATAGAAATGATAAGGTCCATGATGAGTTATTCAAGTTTTACCTGATTTATTTTGGGGACTTGCTTTAGAGAATGCGGCTTACATTCTGAACTTGGTACCTTCTAAGTCAGTACCTTCTACTCCAATAGAATTGTGGACAAGGCGTAAGCGTAGTCTGAAACACATTCGAATTTGTGGCTATCCAGCACATGTGCTGAAAGGGAACGCTGGTAAGTTGGAACCAAGAACAGAAGTCTGTTTCTTTGTAGGGTATTCCAAGGGAACGAAGGATGGTCTATTTTATAATCCTAAAGTTCAGAAGGTCATTGTGAGCACCAATACCTGATTGTTGAAAGAGGATTATACTATGGACCACAGGCCCAATAGCAAAATTGTTGTAGAAGAACTAAGAAAAAATACCGGTAGAACGAAAAAATATGTCACTGATATCCCATTACCTCATCGTAGTGGGAGGATTATCAGGACAGGTGTAAATCAAGAACATGGTGCTGATGCATAGGGTCCAGATACTACACAGCGAGTTACTGCTAGTACGTAGACACATGTAATGCCTCATCATAGTGGGAGGGTTGTTCATCAATATGATTCGTATATATTCTTGGGAGAGTCTTTTGACAAAATTCCAACAGAACTAGATACCAAACCCTGTAACTATAATGAAGTACTTTAGGACAAAGATGCAGATCTTTGGCAAAGGCTATGAATTTAGAGATGGAATTTATGTATTCCAATCAGGTTTGAAATCTTGTAGAACCACCCGAAGGGATAAAACTCATTGGATACAAGTGGATCTATATGAGGAAAAGAGGAGCAGATGGGAAGGTTGAAACCTTCAAAGTTAGACTTGTTGCTAAATGGTTCATTCAGAAAGAAGGGATCGATTATGAGAAAATCTTTTTGCCGGTAGCCATGCTTAAGTCTATTCGGATTCTCTTATCCATTGCCGCTCATTTCGATTATAAAATCTGGCAAATGGATGTTAATATTAGCTTTCCTTAATGGAAATCTTAATGAGTGTATCTATATGATATAGCCAAACGAATTTATTGCAAAGGGCCAGGAACACATGTTGTGCAAACTTAAGAGATCCATTATGGACTCAATCAGGCATCGAGGTCATGGGACACTTAGTTTGATTAAGCTATTAAGTCTTATGGCTTTAATCAAAATTCGATTGAGTCCTGCACTACTAAAAAAGGGGTTTTTGTGTCAGGAGCATTCCGTCGCAAAAGGTCAATTAGCCGTCGCAAAAGAGTATTTGCGTCGGCTTTGCGTCAACAAATGGGGGTAGTACATACTGGGGTCGCAAAAAACTATTTGCGTCGAGAATTACCGTCTCAAATACATTTGCGTTGGCAAAAAAGGCTTTTGAGACGACATAAAAAGTGTCACAAAAACATTAAAAAACATTATTTCTTGCGTCAGTTACCGAAATCATCGCAAAAACAACATTTTTTGCATCGATAAACTGCCATCTCAAAGTTTGTGTTAGCAATTTTGCCGTCTCAAATACTTTTTTAAGATTTAAAAAAAATAGTTATTTGCAACGAAAAACGTCGCAAATAACTATTTAAAAAATAATAAATAATAAATTTTTCTAATTTAGTATTCGCAACGTAATTATCCAAACATCTGAATCCATTAAATCACATTAAAATATAAAAAATTACATTTAATCAACGTAAAACCCGTCTATTTCATAAATAACATTCAACAAATACATTACAACTAATCGCATTCATAAAAAATATAACATCATAAATATTATCTACCAATCTAAAATGTAATGCCCCGAACCCCGGAGACCCGTCTAAAAGTCATCTATTAACACTTCCATATTACTTTAGATTTGAATTCAAAACTTTAAAAAAATAAATGTTTTCTTGATCAACTATATTTTTATTTCACCGACGCATAACAAATTATAAATAGTGCTTTAAATCCCACAAGATCATATACAAAATAAAATGTCATTTCACTCATCCAAATTATCTAAAATACAAGAATGAAATCAAATACATCAAATCCTTTAACTTTATGTTTACATTTGGCATAAAGAAAAAAAATGCTAGACCCATCTTCTAGCCCATTCCCAAAATGCCTCCATCATCTCGGTATCATTAGTTCTCCTCGGAACCTGAAAAATGGTTTAGCAATCGTACGTGAGCCGAAACTCGTAGGATATAGATTAACTCAGATGTAATGCATGATTTGTGAGGTGTGATGGGTGCAA
>JAULJZ010000797.1:0-17240 GCA_032270985.1 Heliamphora pulchella
TATTTAATCGAAATAAATTATTATTTTTCAAAAAATATAAAACGAAAAATAAAATAAATAAATACCTTTAATCACTATCTTAACTGAAAAGCTAAAGAAAAAACTATGCATTTATTAAATTTTATTTGTTACGCATTTAAACACGAAAAGATGGTTTGATAAATTAAAATCTTTGGAATCATGTACACGGAAAGATATCTGATTCTTTCAGATCTTGTATCTTTCGAAATTAATAAATTTATTTTAATTAAATGAATTTTTATAATCTTAAAAAATATTTTAAAAATCTAAGTAGAAGAGAAAATTTATTCACAAATAAATTCTGCGGTCTCCATCATCAATTTGTGGGTGATACAATTAAACCATGCGTGTCGGTAGTAAATCTTTTCTCCCCAACGGACTGATTAATTACGGTATCGTCAGTACAAACCTCATTTAGGGATAATTCTGGATAATTGTTAATGTGGATCACTTCTCCAACTGAAGGGTTAATTGCGAAGCGATTAATTTGGGATTAGGTGATGGTTAACACTTAACTGTATATAATAGTATCTTTTCCAACTAAGTCTCTACTATTATATACTGGACCAAAGCTATGTCAGCTATTTAATTTTATTTAGCATGATCAGTTGCCTAGATAGTAAAATTAAAAGGAATTGGCCTGTCTGGTCTTATAAAATTTTTACCAAGCTGCTGGCGAATTAATTTTAAAATAATAGAGGGAACCAAATTAAAATGAATTCAAAATTTTTCTCATCATAATTAACTGTGTTTTAATTATGTGATTTTCAAAATTAAAATGGATTTCAACCCACTCGCTTCAATACTAAAAAAAAAAACAAATTTACGTGACCAAATTTTGTTAACTGAAAATGTAACTTGGATATAGTTTTAACTACATATGGTATTCCTTCAATACCAGAAAATATATTTGTTTCTGAAAAAGGTTCTTTCTCTGGACTAAAAGGCGTGATGAAGAAAAAAGTTCAAAAATAGGGAGACACATTTTTTAGGGTAGTTAGTGGGCCACGAACTGGTGTGAAAAAGCCAAAAAATAGATATTTTCACTACAATCAGACCCAGCACTGAAAAAAGTTATGTCAAGTATTTCTCAGAAGACAAAACAAACAGAGTAATTTATATTCACTGGTTGTGGAAACATGTTTAGCGGTGTTATCTATTGGCACCTGCTGTGTAGATACAAGAGCCACTAATCATGTCTACAATTCATTACAGTGGTTCTAAAAAATTCAACAACTTAGTGATGGGGAGATTTACCTACATATGGATAATAATACAAAGGTAACAGCAGTTGCAGTAGGAGATGTCACTCTCAATTTTGGTAGAGATTGAGTTTTAATATTGAGATATTATCTTTATGTAACTGCCATTAGAAAGAACTTAGTTTCTATTTTTGGATTGGCTAAAGATGGATATTTGGTTTATTTTATTAACTCCGTGGTTATTAAGGATAATAAATGGATTATCTGTTCTGGTACATTGGTAAATGATCTTTATATTATTACTTCAATCTATTCTACACTGCAACTGACTGAAATGAATAATATATTTATATTACCCTATAAGAGAAAGTTTTCTTCTTTAATGAACCAAACGTTTCTTTGGCACTTACGCTTGGGTCATATTAATCTAAAAAGAATAAACAAACTAGTAGCAAATGAACTTTTGAGTTCATTGGAAGTGAAGGCACTTTCAGTCTGCGAATTTTGCTTAGAGGGTAAGAAGACCAAGAGACCATTTTCAGCCAAAAGCTATAGAGCTAAAGAACCGTTGGAGCTGGTTCATTCTGATGTATGTGGTCCTATGACAATCTGGGCTAAAGGTGACATTGAGTACTTCGTCAGTTTCATTGATGACTTAAATGACTCAGGACTTAGGTAATAGACAGAAGTTTATAGTTGTTACCTCTATCCTTGATATGACGGAGTCGGTACATAGGAATCATTTCTGTGTGATGCGGTCCGAGTGAAAAATAACGTTTTGATTACTGCTTTCCTTTAATTGTGAAACGTTGTTTGCATTATTGAAATGCTTAGTTTTGAGGATGAAAAAATATTTTGAGGCTTGTGTAAATTTGATGAAAAACTTGAGATTTTATGAAGTGAAACAGTTTTGAGACTCATGTGGTTGAGTCAACTATATGCTATGTGATTGCATATCCTGCTTTACGGCTTTATAGTCCGTTCTATTAGGTTTCGGCTCACGTTGTGAAATTTATAAAACTTTTTTTAGGTGAACATGGTCTTGTAGGTTGACCTTAAGGTGCTTAGAGGTGGTTGATGACAAGACTCTGATATTTTGTCTTTGTTATGTAGTTTATACCTTTGTATATGGATCATGTTTGGATGTAACATGTTTTATATTTGAAAGCATAGGTGATGTAATTCTATGGTCGTGGGCCAATGTATGCATACTTTATGTTTTCGAGAGAAACCATGGGTTGGTTGTTGTTTTTTGTAGTTTCTTCTTACAGTTTTCGTTGATTAGTTCAACAGTTTACAAAAGGGGATTTTTAAATGATTTATGCTTCATTCAAATTCTTGTACTTCGAATGAGATTTTGGAATGGCCTATACTTCTTTTAAAAAGAAAAAATTTTCTTATCCAAACATGTATTTTGTTTTAAAGGCTTGGTACTTGGGGTCGTGATCGTAGTATTTTGGGCTACTCTTTTAAATTAAATAAACTCTTGGTAGTGTGTTTTACAAAGGTTTTAGCCTCGTTTGGCTTCATGATTTTTCACCCATTTGTGTTTGGGGGATTTTAGTGGTTGTTCATAGGCTTTTCGCGTGACTCAAAATTTGGCGCCTTACATCTCATAAGTTATCATCTTTTCCAACAATCAACCCTCAGAAAACACACTTCAAAGGAATTATAGTTCTCAAGAATATCCAATTCTAGCCAACAGAACTAAACAACACCTGGTTTTTATTGCAGAAGTTGAACTAGAAAAGGACAAACGATGATCAAGAAAGATCAAAGGTAACTGTTTTATTTGTACAAATACATATACATATGCCTAAAATTATCATATATACAAACATATATAGGAAAGGGAAAAGCACTTGACCTGTGTCAAAATTTATAGAACTGATTGGTTGCAATACCTAAGCCATTAGGAGATTCCAATACATCTTGAAAACAGTAACCCTCAATCGAATCAAACACACCGAGATTCAGACCATCAAAAATTCGACGGTCATATATCAGGGTTTTCAATTGGTAAAGCAACTTCGGATCTTGAAGGCCAGAAGTAAGAAGACGAAGAAGATAAAAAATAGAAGAACAACCTGATGATAAAACCGACGACAAGCAGCGGCGACCAATGGCAAGCAACGGCTACCGACGACGGTAAGACATACGGCGGCGACAAGCGATGGAAGACCTACGGTTTAGTTCCTTTTGGAGTTTGAGGGAAGACGGTTTAGTTCTTTTAGGGTTTGAGATACATAGGATTTTTGTTTAGGATATTTTGAGATACCTAAAGCAGCGTTTCGCGGGATATGTAATTAATTAATATATTGGGTCTAATTTATAGCAGCGTTTTTAAATAAACCATTGCAATATATATCCCAGTGGATTAGTATAAAATTGCTGCTATATTACTCACTTTGTAGTAACGCTTGATAACCGTTGGTATATATAATTTATAGCAACGGTTTTAAAAACTACTGGTAAAAAAATGCTGGAAAAAACTAAATTTCTTGTAGTGCTAGATTATATTTAACTATATTATAATTATTATTATCTTCTGTTTTTATTTTTTCCGAATATTACAGGTCTAGCCTTAAAAACCAAGTGTAAATAGAAAACTAGTAATACTAGTGGAGGTTCATATATAATGAAAAGTTATTTTTCAAATATATGAATTATTTACAGGATATTTTACTAAATGCATTAGCATAATTTTTTTTTTGGGAAAAAGAAGCTTTTACAAGTTAAAATTGCTCAAATCTTATGTTTGGTTAAGCATGCCACAAGAAAAATTGCTTGGATTAGTTATGTTATGCATTGAAAAGTTACAGTAGATAAAATTGATTACAAAAACTTAATTAGTAATTTAGTAATTACAAAAAATCAGATGAAATGTTTAAGTGATACTTTGTTACAGTTAATTTTTTTTTTGCTCCTTTTGTAACCTAGATTAAAGAGGACAATTGTATGTCACCTATGTTTGTCACCATTTTATCTTGATAAGAATTTTGTATGACTTTTTAAAATTAATCAATTTTTAACTTTTTGAATAGTCATAGAGACCCCATTTTAAAATGGTGATTTAGGGGGCATAACTATAAGGCCAGCCTTATGAAATAAACCATTTGAATTATCGTTAAGCACAGTCCAAACTCCACCCTAACTTATAAATCTTGAGAGGAGAAGATGAGTGGATCTCTTCCCAATTAAAGGCTAGTACAATGAACACGCAGCAAGGGTGAGGAGAAGAGTGAGGGAGTGGTCATGCAATACTGTATCCAGACTTCAACGAGGGAGAAAAAACTAAGGAGATTAGAGAAAAGAAAGAACAAGAAAACAAAAAACAAAAAAGACCCAACCCAAACACATCCCATACCGACCACGCCACATTTCATTTGCCAATCGGTTCCAACCCAATGGATCCAACCCAGGTGGGTGGGTCCAGAAGTGCAAGACCACCTTTACATAAAAATTATGCCCACGCTAGCCCAATATCCCTCATTCCTTCTTTTGCTTCCCACCTTTCATATTAAAATGCACGTAGGTAGGTACCAAAATATTTAATGACAGTACATTTTTATAATTGTTTTGCTATATCGAATCGCATATATAGTAAAATAATTTTAGGGGAAGGTGTCTCCTAAGATTTTTTTGTATTGCGAATTCATCAGTACGGTCAAATTTTTCAATTTCTGCACTGTTTATTTGGATTGGACAGAACGACATAAATTGAGATTGATTGGATGTGATCGGGTACAATCAGGAGCAATCGGGAACAATTAGAATTGATTTGGGTTGCATAGGACAAGGATTACACATATCTGGTATTGCGATGAGTTCAGATTGTGGAGGATTGTCAAACACAAATCTAATAGCGTTGAAGAGTTCAAGTTTTGTGATTGAACCTTTTAACGGCCACAATGGCTTCAACTTATGGCAGCAAAGGGTGAAGAATATATTGACGCGCGAAAGACTGATCAAGGCTCTCAGAAAGAAGTCAAAAAAATCAAAAACGATGAAGGATGTAGAGTGGAAAGAGATGCGGGATTTGGCAAACAGTATGGTCCAGTTGTATCTCGAGAATAGCACTCATCAGGAAGTCATCAACGAAAGCGATCTGGTGGAACTCTGGACTAAGTTGGAGAGTAGGTACAAGTTCAAGGCATTAACGAATCGACTGTCTTTAAAGAAATAGTTATATGCAATTCAGATGGCAGAGGAAGCGAATTTTACGGAGCACTTGAATGAGTTCAACAAGATATTGACGGAATTGGATTCTATCGGTGTAAAGATCGAAAACGAGGATAAAGCAATTCTCTTGTTGGTTTCCTTACCTTCCTCATATGAGCATTTGAGAACTACACTGATATTTGGAAAAGATGTCCTTGGTTTAGATGAGGTTATTGCTTCTCTCATATCTCATGAGATGTTGAAAAAGAGAAAGAGTAATAGATCACAAGGAGAGGGCATCATGGTTGCATCAGGCAGTCGGAAAGTTAGAGGTAGGGCGATGGTGAGGCAAAAGGGGTCCAAGAAGAATGGTCGTTCCAAGTCGAGAGGTTACAAAGGGAAGTGCTACTATTATGACAAGGAAGGTCATTTGAAGAGAAATTATCTGAAATACAAGGCAAATAAGAAAAAAAGAATAATCATCAGAGACAGTAGTTATAGAGGGCTCCAATTATGAAGAATCAGAAGTGCTAACAGTTACTTCTGTATAGAAAAATCAGATTGGATATTAGATTCTGGATGTTCATTTCACATGTGTGCAGTTAAAGAGTATTTTGATACGTATCAATCATGCGATTGGGGTACTATCAGGATGACAAACAATGCAGTAAGCAGAGTTATCGGTATAGGGACAGTGTGGTTTTGCAGGCTTGATGGGACCGTTTTGATCTTGACCGGGGTTAGACATGCACCGAATCTAAGAAAAAATTTGATTTCTCTAGGGATGCTGGATTTAAAAAGTTGCGGGTTCTCATATGGAGGTGGAGTTTTTTAGGTTTCAAAGGAAAACAGGGATGTACTGTAGGGACAGATGATTGACAACCTATACAGGTTCGTAGGGAATGTTGTGACAGGTGGAGCTACCCCCAGACATCAGATCAGTAGTATAGGTAGACAACATACACGAAAAAGTGTAAGGGTGATCAGGGTGAACAACAGTTGCGGAGGAGCACACGGAATAGGCACAGAAGAGACGAAGTAGTACAAGTGCGCAGGTGAGCAAATCAGATGGTGTGCAAGATGTTGGCAAAATGCGAGAGCAACATTTGTTGGATGTTCATAAGAAAGTTCAGGGCAACGAGACTAATACAACAGACGTGACGGATAGGTGTGCACCTCGACAGAAGCGAATCTTCTTTGCTCTTGATTTGGTCAGTGGCGGTGATCTCTCCGGTTGTGTGCACAAAGGGGAAGAGATGGGGCCACGTTCTTCTACAAATTAGTGAGCTTTGTAGGGCATCGAGTTGCGAGGTGCGAATACCTCGGTATTGAGGTGTGGGCTATGCTGTTTGGGTGTGGCAATTCAACGACGAAGACGGTGGAATCGACAACGACGTTAGTTATCTTTAGGGTGGTTTGCAGAACTCAAGCCAATGTGGAGATTGTTGGGCAATATGTCTTGTATTCTACTGAGCCCGTAGTTATTATATTATTTTAGTCTATATGTAATTAGATTGGGTGGGATTAGGAGCTCACTAGAAATTATGTATAGGGTTATAATAATATGGGCTCGTGGACTTTAGGGTTTCCACATGTGTGTGCCTTTAAATAGGATATTAGTGGAACCTTAGGGTTTAAGGTTGTGAGACAGAAAATTGAAAGACTAGCTGATAGAGAGAAAGGAGACGAGTTCTGTACTCTTTCATATTCGACATAGTAAAATATTTTATCTTTCACTTGTGGACGTAGACTGGTGTGAACCGAACCACATAAATTCTCGGTGTTAATTATTTTTTACTTTTTTGTACGTAATTTTACTTCTGTTCGCGTTCGAGAATTGATATTCAAATCCCAACATAGAGTGGGGTTCACCGCAATTGTGGGTGTTTGATAATTTATATGGTGTAAAATTATAATGACTCATGTAGATTATGAGATCAATAACTTAATTAAAGAATTTAAGAACACGACTTAAAATGTTTAACTTTAAGTTACTATTAGTAGTTAATTTTTTTTTATTTACTAAATTTAATTTTTATCTTCCAAGGTAAACTTTCGCAAAAATTATATTCAGATTGAGCTAAGCATGTATCTTTACAGTAGTACGTAATGGATGTTGTGCAGAGGCCATGAGCCATTACTATCATTGTGAGTTCGTTGGACTTGCTGCCCTGCCCCCCATTACTCACCTGACACCAGCCTATATTCACTCCTTGGATCTGCTGCCCTGCACCCCCTTTTCACTGTCGTTGTTAATGCGCTTCATTTTGTATATGTATAGTACGAACATTTTGCACATGAATGGATGTGCGCAAACACTAGCTCCAGCCTTTTTCTTTCTTTCTTCTTTCCTTCTTTTCCTTTTCTCCCGCTTCTCCTTCTCCTTACTGCTCAATATTTTTTTTGAACCAGCTGAGAATCCTATCTCTCATTTTTTATCCTCTTCTGTCTCTTCATATATGGAAGACTCTGAATTTGTATGGCTTGTTATTAAGCTGATAAAAAACCTGGCGTTCACCCCAGTTAATATCCAAGAAATACTTATTTGAATATATTATTAATAGTGCAACCTTTAATTTTCCTTTTCTTAAAAAAAATAAAAATTACTGAATGAGAGCTCGCCGTACGATCGCCATGTGACATTGCATACATAATATATTTAATTAATGGCGATATTTTTTTGCGGTGATACAATATTTATTTATTTTTATTAGATAATTGGGAGACATGCAAGACACGACTCATGATACGTGCGTGGAAGTTTTTCATTTATTGAAATCATTAAGGCCCTGATCGATTGGCAACTAGCTTAAATATTAGTTTTTTTATTTTTTTTATATTTTTAATCAAAAAGTTAAATTAGATTTAAAGTAAATTATTTAGTAACTTAGTTTTTAAGTTATCTTTTTTTAAGTTGGTTGTTTAGGTAAAAAAAACTAATTTTTTTTGCTTTTTGTTTAAAATAAACAATTTTACCTTTTTATATATTTGACAGGGCTTTTAACAGTTTATCTCATAAAATTTATTCAAATGTACAATTAACCTCATAAAAGATTAATTTTTACAAATTGCCCTATAAATTAATTTAAGTGTAGCAATAAACCCCCAAATCTAACTTCCGTTAATGTTTCGTCAAATTTTTTTACATATGCTAAAAATGTGATTTATTTTAGGGGCATTTTGATATTTTACCCGTATAAGATTCAAAAAGTATAATTATCCCCTTAAAAATTAATTGGAGTACATTGTTACTTGAATTTTATTCAATTATAGTAATGTTCTCCTTTAAACTAACTTACATTCATATTTTCGTTAAATTTATTACACATACTAATCACATAATATTTTTAGGAAAAAAAATAGTAAAATTGGCGTCATAACTTCTTTTTTTTTTTGCTGCCAAAATTCAAATATATATATAAATCACTCCAACAATATTCACATATTTTGAAAAACATGTATAGTAGAATAATATCATATTTAGAAGTTACACTTTTTTAATTTTATAGGAAAAAAATGTCAAAAACCCCTCTAAAATAGATCATATTTTTAGCACATGTAGAAAAACTTGACAAAAATATTAACGGAAGTAAGATTGGGGGTTATTGCTACACTTAAATTAATTTAGGGGGCAATTTGTACAAATTAATCTTTTAAAAGATTAACAATACATTTGAAAATTTTTTAGGTGGTAAAGTATTAAAAGCCTTATTCGATATTAACAATTGTGAAGGAGTAAATTGTCCCCCGACAAAAAATCTCTCAAAAGTCTTTCAAGCCATCATCCCCCCCATCTCATCCTTGCTCATCCTGACAAGGATGGAACAGCATACAAAATATCTCTCTTTCCCTCTCTCTCTCTCTCTCTACATTTTACATTGTTATATATCCCTTCTCCCAATAGAGGCGAGGGATTGCCTGATTTTGAGCATATGGAGTTTTATCTATCTATATGGGAGCTAATTTGGGCGTTAGAGGTCCTTTCTCTGGCCACCTAGCGGAGATTTATTTTGCAGGAGCCCGGTAGACAGAGCTCATGAGGGCAGTGATCATATTTCTCGTCGGACATTTTCGTTTAACCCATCAAAATAAATATAATTTACAGATCTTTTCTGTACAACAATTATATATAGATAGTAGTGGTAGTAAATAAATTAAGAATAAAGGGTATTATTGTATTTTAAAAATGGTGGGAGTTTAAATAAAGTACTCTGAGAGTTTATGTTTTGATTGAACTTTTTGATTTTTTAACTTATTTGCTTTTCTGCTAAATGGGCAACTTTAGTTTTTTGATATTTTAGCTAAAAGACCAAAGTTGCCAATCAACGCCTAAGAAATTAAATAATATCACATATTAATTTATGAGTATTGAATAACATTCTAAATAATATACCGGCAAGCATGCATGGTGCCAAAAGAAACATGGATGGCACACAGACAGAGAAATCACAGTCATGGAATTATGGAAAATTATTATGTACTTTGGGAGTATCATGAGATTATATTTGTATACGTAGTACTCGGGCCGACCTTGAGGGGAAGTTGGCAATATCGCTGTCTTGGGTTTTTGATTTTTTGTTAACATTTAGGGTCCCATTTGAATTTAAATTCAATATAAATATTTAAAAAAATTCATGCTAATGATGATTTTTGCAATCCCGAGTGGTAATTATTATAATTTTTATGTTTTTTGTCTCAAGTTCAAATCCGTCTACATTCTTTTAGTTTATTTTTTTTAAAATTGCACAATTTTAATATTATTCTAAGTTATTGAGAGTTTTAATTATTTAAAATGCAAACTAATACAAATAGAATATAAAAAAATTAAAAGTTACAATCAACATATATTTAAGTCATAATTTTCTAATCCTAAAGTATTAATTCTTATTTTATCAATTTCACAAAATATTAAATAAAAAAAATATTATATTGTTAAAAAGTTTATAATTGATAAGTTAAAAGCCTGAAATATAAGTAGTAATATGTTGTATTTAATTTTTTTCATAAATTTAATTTTGTAATTGAAACATGATTATAAATATATTTAGTCTACTTAAACTTTTATAATTAATTTTAAATTTTATTTTTATGTTTATTGGGGCCCCATATCTCAAACTCGTTTTGGGCTCCAAAATTTTCAAGGCCAGCCCTAATAGTACTCTCGCTAAATAAAAATATACGATGCATATTAAGTAAGTCTATCTTATCTCCTACTTACCCAATAAAAGTGGATCTCTCTTCTTTCTTGTTTCTTACATAATTGAATAAGAGTACTATATAAGCAATGACATATGATGATCCGAACCACCGTATAATTACTATGAGATTATGGTGCATTAATTAGAAACCAAGGAAATATCAAGGTGGTCCATGGAAAGCATGCGTAAGTTGCACGCTTCCAGCGTTTGGCAAAAGTTGAAAAAGAAAAATAAGAACAAATCGAAAACAAAATATTTCTGGTTCGTTTCTATTCTTTTTCTTTTTTGTTGTCGTCCTCGCGTTCGCCTATTGCTCCTAATTCAAACCTATTGATTTTCAGGTAAACTAATTAAAGGTTAATTTGAGATCACGAGCCAAACGAGTGGAACCCAAAAAAAAAACAAAAAAAAAAAAAAGAAAAAAAAGAAAAGAAAAGAAAAACTTGAACGTTTTGTATCACCATTCCTTACTAAAGTGTGAGGAAAAACTCTAAAGCCAACTGTGACTGGGCACGAGCA
Organism: Heliamphora pulchella; assembly: GCA_032270985.1. Lineage (NCBI taxonomy): Eukaryota > Viridiplantae > Streptophyta > Magnoliopsida > Ericales > Sarraceniaceae > Heliamphora > Heliamphora pulchella. Next base: position 11,102 of record JAULJZ010000797.1, read on the forward strand.
TGCCAGCACAGAATGTGATCTAAGTATGATGATACGTGAATATATAAAAACCGAACATCAAATCAACCGATGACAAGAATGTTATATTTTTTTTACTCACTGCAATTTGCAAATAAGTATCGATTTTGATTCAGTTAACTAGTATAATTATACGTTAATTATGTTTTATAATTAAATATAAAAAATGTAATTTATGGTTACTTTCAAATATTATTCAATTATTATGGGACCTTTTATCCATCATTTGAATATTACGTAATTTGGTATTCCACCAATAAAGAATTAGCTTATAATGAGGTTGTATCTTGGTAATTATATTTGTAATATTCAAGAAAAATAATAAAAAGACAATAATAATAATAATAATAATAATAATAATAATAATAAAACAAAAAACAAAAGACATTATGAAAGTTAACAAAAAAAAAAAGGCAATTAACAAATTTTTTTTTTAATCTTATTTTGTTGTTATCTACTTGTTTTGGAGATAACTTTTGGGAGGCTTCCCATATAAACCCTCATATCTCAACCCCTTCACACCCAAAGAGCGGCTGCGGCATGAGGTGTTAGGTCGGAAGGAAGGAAAAAAAATATAATCTTTTCATGCATCCATCATATGGTAAACGAAATTTGAGCGTTGTAAAACTTTGGACGTATATTTTCGGCACTTAGTTCTTGTTATTCATCGGCGTCGACCATTGACAAGTGAGATCTAAATTCGTATTTGGTTTATTATGTGACCTTTTAGCCGTAAAAATAGTTTATTCCTATATTCTTTGATACGTAAAATTTAATTTTGAGTTTATTTTAATTAAATGATAATCCTAAAATATCAATATAGAACTAGTGATAAAAAATAAGTTTAAAATTTTTTTTTTTAAAGTTTAAATATTATTTTAAAATATTGATATAGGATTTTTTTTTTTTGAGTAAAATCGAAATCAAGATTCGAAGCCATTAGATGTTTGAGAAAAAAAAAAGAAAAAAAAAGAATGTTAGCCAAGGGCTAATTCTTATGGGTGCTAGAAAAATAGTATTTAATCTAGTGTTGTTACGTTTATACATTTTTTTTTATTTATATCAGTTAAGTGTTGGTCAAATGGGATATTCTTGATTTAAAAAAATATTATATTCCTACATTTTCTTAACATGTAGAATTTAATTATGTTATTATCTTAATTAATTTATTTTATTGAAATATTGAGATAAATTAAGTGAAAAAAGATATAAGTTCAAATAATTAATTGATAAGATGAATGGTGTATATTGGCTCGATTATTATAATATTTTATTAAGTTGTAGTTCGAACCCAAATTTAGATAATTAATAGTCTTGATGTCATTATATTTATATATATATATATATATACAAAAAAAATGATAAGTGAAATAAAAAATAAAACTTTATATATTTCTCTTTGTTCTTAACTTATTATTAATTTGTTATTAGGTTGAATTGTAATAAGTTTGATGAGAGTTTTGAAAAAGCTGATCAAGGAGATTTCATTAGAAGGTAAGTAGCCTTCTATATTGTTAGTATTTTTTATTTTTAAAATTCTTTTGAATATATCTATATTGAAAAAAAAAAAGTTCTTTTGAATATCACTATTGAAAGAAAAACATTTACGTTTTATGAAAAAAAAATATTGGATCAAGCATGAAAATCTCAATATGCTTTTTTTAAAATTGTACGAAAATATTTTTTTGAGGAAAAAATATTATTGTGATATCATTTGTTTAATTCTGATTATGACTCTTATCTGACTATTATCTGGACCTTAACTAATAGAGGTTAAATATTGGCACAAAAATTAGTTTCTTTCGGGATTGCACCAACTATCTATGTGTGATTCTAGGCCTTCTATGGGCTAATATAGTCATAGTCATTTAAGACTTAAGTTAAATGAATCGAATTATCGGACTATTGAATTATTGAAATCTTTTGTATTTATTTATCGAAAAACTCTTTTATTCTATTGTAAAATACAAATTCTATTTTAGTTCTTATGATTTCTTTTGAATTATTTTTTTTTTCGTTGATTGAATATTAGAAAAAAAATTAGTTTACTTTCTTTTACATAATTTTTCTACATACTTGATTCAATTAATAATGGTAGTGGATGATTTATTGAGTTGTCAAACTCAGGCTTTATTTTATTTGTTTTTACAAATTCTGAAGAGTAGAGTTGTGTAGGATTTTTTGAAGAGTGTTGAGAGTAGTACTCATTTATTTGTTTATCTTGAACAAGGAATATGTGATAGATTTTAACTATGAATATTTGAGCTTTTTTGTCTTTTTGGGTATTGGCTTGGATTATATCTTTTTAGAGATATTAAACAAAATTTATTTTTTTATTGAGTTTTTATGTTGAAGAAAAAAAATTAATTATCAGTTCCTAGCTTTGCATACTCATGAGGAATGAGTGTGCGGTGTTATCACGTGGTTTGGAGTGTAACAATTTATTGGTATTAAAGCTTTGGTTTTTATTTGATTGAAACCTTTAAAACATAGTGGTGAGATGAGTAGACAATAAGTTGGGAAACGCAATTATGTTTTGATCTCATTATTACTTGTTATTATTTAAAATAAAATAAAACAGTGTAGTATAACCATCTTTGTATATAGGTTGAGATGATATATTTTATGAAAATTACAAAAATTATTGATTACCCGCTAAATTGGTCAAGCAAACTAGCCATCTATTAGCAATGAACAATGAAAAAAATACAATTAGCGTTTTTTAGGGTTCTCGTGTAAATATTGACACTCAAGATCAATAGCGTAGTGGAGACGAACAATCCAGGACCCTTATTCCATCTAATATGTTTCAGTTGATGTAGACCTTGATAGGGCTGGTACAACAGCAAGCAACCATAGGATTTGACCTAAATAGGCTTATGGAGCATCAACAACAGATGCAATAAGGTGCAGATGTGATATCTTGGTATTTTACAACGGAAAAGAAGAGGGAATTCCTAGGTTATAAAGGAAAAACCTTGAGCTCTTACTTTTTAACGAGATTTTTTTTCAAGTGATAGAGATCCTAACAGAACTCCGCAGTTAAGTGTGCTTGGACGGGAGCAATGCAAGGATAGGTGACCCCCTGAAAAGAACAAAATTGTAAGAGTTTTTGTCCAAAGCAAACAATATCGTTGCCACGAAAAGAGTCGGGGTGTTACAGATGGTATCAGAGCCGACTCTCCCCACCTTCGAGTGTGGACCCCTGCTGTCTCACGTGATATGTGGACGGGCTAGTGAGTAGGCGGGTCGATAAGGACTAACAGACTACCGGAGCTGGTAGACTACTGTATGGGGACGTGCAGCCCTAAGGAGGGTGGATTGTGATATCCTGGTATTCTACAACGGAAAGGAAGAGGGAGTTCCTAAGTTATAAAGGAAAAATCTTAGACCTTTACTTTCAATAAAGCCTTTTTTCAGGTGGTAGAGACCCTAACAGAACTCCGCAGTTAAGCGTGCTTGGGTAGGAACAATGCAAGAATGAGTGATCCCCTGAAAAGAACAAAATTGTGAGGGCTTTTACCCAAAGCAGACCAATATCGTTGCCACGAGAAGGGTCGGGGTGTTACAACAGGGATATAACAAAGGTAATGTAGTGGTATCGCAGAGCTAAAAGATCAGTTCCACGAGCAATTGAGGGAATTACAAATCCTATAGAGACAGAAAAATTAGTGACAGAGATGGAATTTTTTTTGCTGTTTTAGAATATACCGAGAAAGAAAAGTTTCTTATGCTTCCTATATGTTGCAAGAAAGTGCTTATCACTAGTGCATTTCAAGTTATTAGCAACAACAAAACTAGCAAAAATTTGATGCTATAATTGTTAACTAGTGTAATTGCAAATTGATTATGTTTGGTAACCAACATTGGAGATGTAATTTACGATCATTGGAAAAAAATGATCTAAAATTATTTTTTAATGTGAATGAAAATTGATTAAAGATGGAAATTGAATAATTACCATTCTAGGAGTGTATCCTTTGGTAACACCTATTCGGTATGAATATGCGTGCCTCTTCGTTTTGTAACTATTTTGAATAGTCACAAGTTCGTCTATATGTAGGATATTCTTCTTTGGGTTTTTGATATAAAATTTACATGAAGTACATTACATACATAGTGTCTGTGTTTATTAAAGGGAGTATAAAACATGATTTGATTTGCCAAGTCCACCAATTGCAGTATTTTTTTTGTGGAATTTAGATCATTGTATCCTGAGAAATAGACGTCCGTAACATCATAAGCATCATAGCGAGGACGAATCTGTCTTAAGGATATTGCGTCGAACGTTAGCCTTGATATACTTTTATGATTAAAATCATACGATGTGTAAGTCCAGTTTTACAATTTTATTTTATTTTATTTATCACAAATGCACAAAAAAAGCATAATTTTTTCCAACAACGATAAATTCTAAATGTTATCCAATCATTATTGAATCTTTATCCATTTACCATCTTTCGAGATTAGCTCTGTTATCTGATTAAGGTATTTTGGTAAGATATTATTTATATGGGATTAGAATTAGTAAAAATTTTAACACATTACTAATTGTCAAATATCAACTTATATTTAGACTTTTGTCAAAATTTCTCTATATAATACTATAGAATATAGAATGAAATCCACATATAATAATACTTAGAGAAAAAGACAAAATTATATATATATTATGAGTCAATATATACCATGTATATTTAGGATAGTATATAACCATTAAATAAGGGAAGATGAATTAATCCTCACATTTGTACCAAACATCAAAATATTCAATAGTGAATGATACATAATATCACGGTCCACGGGGAATGTAGTATTATAAATTTTATATTTGTTAAGAATATAATATATTGAAAGATTGTATATCCGGATCGAGTTAACAAAAAAATAAATACAAAAAATAAAAAAGAGTGGAGGACAAAGGGTTAATATCCTCCATTACATATACTCCAAACAAACAGGTCCTATAGGTACTCACCAAATAGTCATAGAGAATGTAGTTCTACCCTGAACCCCCTTTTTAATTTATCACATTGATGGGCCTCATCACGTACTTTTGAATTCTCCAAACAATCTTTGACAGGAAAAGATTCTCTCATACCTTTGGCTTTGACAGATATTATATTTGTATAATTAATGAGATAGTTACATTTACAGATAAGATAATATTCAATATTTAAATGTTTAAAATATAAATAATGGTTAGCTCAATAGCTCCTCTCAAGGCTAGAATCCAAGCAACGGATTTGTAGCTTGTCTTGCAAATTTAGGCGCGGAACAGAATGAAGACCTTGTGATTTGCAACTCCCCGCCTACCTCAATTGGTCATCTTCTGTGGTAAGATGCAACGGGGATTTCATCCCCTAGGGTTCAACAGTTGTAGTTTTTTTTTCCTTTTCTGCTGTTTTTCCCTTCCGATGTACCAAAAGAAAAAAACAAAAAAAAAAGCAAATGAAAGGGAGTAGCCCTTTCGTGAAAATATCAACTTGATCCATTGAAAAAGTGAACTGCACTTGTAATAGTTCTTTTTGAGCAACTTTTTAGGGAAATATGAAAATCAATCTCAACATATTTTGTGCAAGCATGAAAAATTGGATTCGTAAAAAAGGTAAGTTGCTCCAAAATTGTGGCATCATAAAATAGGAGATTGAGAAATAGTAACACCAAGTTCAAATGAGAGTACTGTGTAAGTACTGGGTCTCTCTTCTCTCTTGTTTAATGAGAGTACTGTGTAAGTACTGGCACATGATGCTCCGAACCACCGAATAATTACTCTGAGATTACGGTGCATTAATTAGAAACCAGGGAAATATCAAGGGGGTCCATGGAAAGCATGCGTAAGTTGCACGCTTCCTGCGTTTGGCAAAAGTTGAAAAAGAAAAATAAGAACAAATTGAAAACAATTATTTCTGGTTCGTTGCTATTCCTTTCCTTTTTTGTTGTCGTCCTTGAGTTCGCCTATTGCTCCTAATTCAAACCTATTGATTTTCAGGTAAACTAATTAAAGGTTAATTTGAGATCACGAACCAAACGAGTGTTGGAATTTTTGTGAATTCATTGGCCATTGAATTCCAGAATTCAATAGCAGAATTCAATTGCAATTGAATTGGCCATTCAATTG
>JAULJZ010000808.1:0-17238 GCA_032270985.1 Heliamphora pulchella
TGATGAAGTTGAGAAATCTTTGGGATGGTGAAACCCTATGCTGCATAACGCTATGTTTAAGGATGTTTAGCCTTCGAGAGCATATATGTAACGTGAGATGGTGGTCATGGAGGGATAGATGGTGATCAACAACGGAGTGGTTAACTACAGCTCTGGTGTGAATTTTGGGTAAGAATTGACGTTGTATTAAACAACGAACCGTTTTAGATTGGTTAAGCCCGAAAGAAGTGCAATTCGATGAACATGAATGCTTCTAATATTTGTGAATATTCGTCTTCAGAAGTTAGGCCTGAAGGTAGTCTGGCACTTTCGGATCGAAGGAGTGTTAGCATTCATAAGTCATATCGCCTTGAAAGAATGATCAAGGTGGCAAACTAAGAAAGTCGCTATATAGATCGAATGACTAACGAAGTGTGAGAACTGATATTAAGATTAAAGGAAGGTTTGGTGTAGCTAGAGAAGAATTTCGGGGACAAAATTCCCAAAGGGGGGAAAGTTGTAAGGACTCGGTACCTATTTATTTTGTTCAATTATAATTTTGATAGGAGAAGAGACCAAATTAAATCTGGGCATGGGTGCCATAAAATTTTGCTCATTTACAGTTGAATTAATGATGTGTGAAAATAAAAATTTGAGATACTTCGTGATAAATGATATTAACATGGGTATGTTAATGGAAAGATTCAAGTATTGAAATGTGAGCAAAATGGGAGATTTAAGTTGAATGTTAAGAAAATTCATAGAATTTTTCTTCAAGGGTCACCGCTCGATCGGTGGGGGTCCGCTCGAGCGGACCATCGGGAAATATTAAGAATATTCTCGAATGTTGGAGAAAAATTTGGGGCTTATATATATGTATACATCTCCTACGTGAGGAACAAAAATATTTCTTTTTCTTCCTCTCTTCTCCTTTTTTCTTCTTCTCCTCTTAGTTTTAGAGAGAGAGACTCACATCCCACATGAAAACCCTAACACTCCACCATGGAAATGGAAGATTGAGGCTTGATGGAGAGAGATCATGGGTGAAGAGCAAGCTTTGGAGCAAGGAGATGGGAGATGGAACATCAATGAAGCAAGAACATCTACAACCAAAACCCTAGGAGGGAGAAATTGGAGAAAATTCAAGCTTTTGAGCAAATCCGAGGTAGGATCTAGATTCTCTTATAAGTTTACGTTGATTTGAGTTGATAATTTATATATGAGTAAAATATATTAACTTTCATGCATGATTTGAATGATTGGTAGAATTATGTGTGAGTTGAGTTGGGTTCTCACAAAGATTTGAGTTTTTGAGAAATGATAACCCATGATTTTGAGAAATTATTACATAAAGAGGGTTTATGAGACTTGAATCCAATGATTTTGAGGCAGAACTTGAGATTTGAAACACATTTCATGGAAGTTTAAGGGTTTTGGGGTTAAAAACTCAAACCAGAGAAAAATTTGGAGTTTTCTCGGGTGACAGCACGCTCGAGCGGAGCCCTGCTCGCTCGAGCGCTCACCTCGCAGAAGGTTGGGCGCTCGAGCGCCCGACGTCCGCTCGAGCGGACTGACTGCGCAAGGCCATTTTGTATCAACCATATCTCCCACATCCGGACTCCAAATGGGGTCATTTTTGTACTCAAATCGAAGCTCCGGAAGTCCTCTTTTCAACAAGGCTACTCTCAGAAGAAAATATATTTTGTAGAAAAAGTTATGATTAAAATAGTGAGGGTATGCCAAATTTTCTTCACTATTTTTCACCCGATTTTGGCCAAATTCTTCGAAAAAGTATATTTTCATCAATGTTGAACCTTTTCATCAAATTTCTTATCCCTTGGGCTATGAATACACCTACTTTACTACACCTGGGTTGGGATATAAGTATCGTACCGCATGGTTGTGTTTGCGATAAATCTGGGTTTTCGGCGTACAACTAAGGTTTTAAGAGCAAGTATGGATATGGGTAATTATGTGCTATGTCGTGACATGGTTAACATTAAGATTTTGAGCTTTAGAAAGAAAATATGGATTTTTAACTTGTATATACATGTATATGCATATGATGGATGCATTCCATTTCCTTCTCAATTCACGATTTCAAAGGAATTCAATTTTGTGTTATTGGTGCATTATGAGATTAATGAAAGAAATATGATTCATGAAAAGTTGTGTCTTGGAACTTGTGATGCATTTGATTTGAAAGGAGAGATTGAACAATAAAACCAAATGTGACTTGACAATGAAATGGAAATGTTGAAATTGGAATTGAAATGATAATGTGTAAAAATGATTGGGAGAGAAACCCGTTGTGGGTTAGACTCTCGGGTTTCTTTGTGAAAAATGAACAAATAATGAACCGTGTGAATTGATGTGAATTAAGTTGGCCTGGCGGGTCTGTGGTGAAAGATCGAAAACTTGCGCAAGATGGGGACCACAGGCCCACGGGTTAGCCCCCGAAATGTGGTGTTGTATCGTGGTGAGTTATAGAGCTATCTATTAGCCAATGGCTTCGCGTAGCCTATTGAGATCATAAGGGGGGTTTCTATAAGCTGCGCCCTATACCTGTTCATTAATTGTGATACGATTTTGTGATAAACCGGGTAACGAAAATGTGATACGATTTTTTTTGTGAAAAATCGAATAATGGAATGACGATATGGAAAAAATGAAATGATAAATGGGAACCAATCGGTGTGCGTGGTGTGTGCGTGTGAAAGAATAGTAAATTGGTGAAAATTTACATTTTTCTTCGGTTGCACCCATCACACCTCGCAAATCATGTATCACCTATGAGTTAATCTATATCCTACGAGTTTCGGCTCACGTATGTTTACCAAACCATTTCAGGTTTTGAGGACCAGGGACGATACCAGGGCTAGGGATGCATTTTGAGAAAAAGCATGAAGAAAGATTTTGTGTTCTTTTGTGATCTATATCATGTTTGTACGCAAGCATAAATGGAGTATTGTAATGATATTGTTGTTGTAATGGACACTTGAAAACCCAAACCATTTGATGGTAATTTTTATATGCATTAAGATATGGTTACATGTTGAAAATCGTTATTTTCTTCCAAATACATTTTGAGTTCAACCGTTAGTGAAACAAATATTTTATTTGATAATTTATTATACGGGTCAATTTGGGGTTAGTACACGGGTCCCCGAGTTCGAGGCGTGACAGATATAGTGTGGGCTATAATCCTCTGAGAACTCGTACAAGCAGAACCTAGATAGCTTTAGTCTTAAAGACAAGTTATGAAACTGGTTCAGCCTACCCGCATATTTATAGGGCTACAGTAGGGACCTTGAGAGTAACTATGAGTAAGACTTCAAGTGGAACACAAACACGTATTAGTGGTTTTCGCAATTAAGCAAACCTCATCACGGTATCTGCAATTATAGAAAACCTACAGCGATTTTTGCTATTTTCGTAAAATACTAAATTACAGTTCACACCACTAAAGAACTATAATTGTCCTCTGACCCATAATTTCAAGACCATCTTGCATTGAACTTCTGTTATTCAATACTTTCCATTTCTCTCCACGTTAAGATTCCTGATACCCGTCAATTAAATTTAATTATGAAAATTTTAATTTAATCGGCTTTTTGATATTCCTTAAACACTTCTGCTTAACTTATTTGACTGCCAGATAATCAAATCCACCTATAGAGCTTGGCTTGATCAAAATTTATAAGCTTTCTTAAGGGGGTATCGTCAATCCCGATCATTAGGGACGTGGATTCCATCAATAATTAATATTCACCATATAAATAATACAACTATCCAACTCACCGAGAATATAGACCTATATAAGATCGCACTCTCTAATGAATCAAAATAACAAATATTAAATATACGCAAATCAATAATTATTTTAGGATTAAGAGGATAAGAACTATTCATAATAACCTTGGGATGCGAATTAATTTATAAAGTCAGTATAAAATTAATTACCCCAAATGTCCCGTTCAATACACACAAAGTATACTAGCACAGAGAGTCGGAATAATAGACGATGCTATTATCTGATCCCTGTAACCAAGACAAACTTACTAAAACTCTGAGCTACAGTCGTACCGATGGTATATCCATTTCTATCTAAACTGCGAACATAAAACTTATATTATGCAAGAACCTAAAACTTGATCTTCTGTGTGCAAGCCGTACTCTACACACTACATTAAATACTATACAAAATATCTGACATCCACGCATAACTTTAAAGAAATGATAGACATACATTACTCACAAAGATTCTTATAAAATAAAAAAATAATTTTATTAAAATAAAATTAAACACTAAAAATGTAATTTTCAGTATACCAACCCTAACAAAAATAACTTAGGATCTAATTGAACTTCTTAATATATATAAACATGCATCATCATTAGTATATCTCCTATCATGTATAAAACTATGATCGTTATGTGACCTATTTGCATGAAAAATACTCGTATGTTGGAGTGTGTTTCTCTAGCATTCCATGCCAGGTCCTGAGGAGTTAGAAGAACCTATTGACGAGTACACTAACGTAGATGTAGAGCCTCGATTTCCGTGATTAGGAGTTTTACACTTTCGCCCCAGTCCTCTTTAACCACGTAGTACCAGTTTCTGTGACTGTTCACCCATTTCTTTGATTGTTGTTGTATTTCAGGAAGATTTTATTTAGAACTATAACATATAACTCTACATTATATTTCTTTTTGGCATGTATAGGTATTATCGTTATTTAATTTTTTGCAGCCCTATTAGATAATTGTCGCTCTAGATGTCCTTGGTTTTAGGGCATCACGTGAATGACAGAAGTTATGAAAGATATCTTCAGCCATGGGCATAGCAAGGAGATGTCCTCCCCAGTCAGAGAAGTCAGGTAGTTCTTCTAAGTAGCTTCAGTCGAGCAAAGGTGATAAACCTGATGGTGAATGAAGAACTTTACACAGTAGCTATCAGATACAGGTTTCTCTAGCAAGTTTACCTTCTCCATTAGCTAAACCTAAGAAAAAAACAAAGAAAAAGGAGAGCTGGGAGAGAAACTAGGGAGGAAAAACAAAGAAGAAAAAGGAGAGCAAAGAGGGAAAATAGAGAGAAAAATAGAAAAAGGAGAGCTGAGAAGAAAAACCGAGAGAAAAATACAAAAATGAGAGATGGGTGAATCACCTACAGTAGAAGAGCACTACCGCAAAGTAAGGGACACTCTTGGTATGAACTGCATCACGACCGAGAAGCGTCTCAACAAGGACCAGCGAAATAGGATCCCGACTCTTGTAGATCTGATACGCTACATCCACTAAAGAGGAACTAACTCGCCTATCAAAAGGGCTTAAGAGGAAATGAGCCAGAAAACAGATACAAAGGGCATAGCGACGTTAAAGCTGGAAAGAAAAGTCACCAAGGGAACCTTGAGGTCTGAAGCGGTCTATGATTCTTGCGACATCGAGGAATCTTTCATGAGTGATCAGTGAGGCCTCATGTCTGGAGTAGCCATAAAGCTGTATCAACCGATTTGTGGGACTCAAGAATGGGGTAGGAACTATAACCTCCTCTTAGGCCGAAATCACTAGAATGGAAAAAAAATCCTTCACCATCAGGCACAGCACCTGGCTCCTAAAGAAAAACACATGTACATCAAGATCTCACCACTGGGTTGCCCCTCGCAGGAGGTGCTGGTCGGTCTTCATGGTATGCAAGGAGAATAGTGCGTCGAGTCCGAAGTTGAGGAAGTTTTTGTGCTCGACCGGGGAGAAGTCACCCATCCAAGCCAAAAGAGAGTTGTTAAATGAGTGGGCCATGGAGAAGATAATGAAAATGTAGGATATCCAGAACAGTGGGGTTTGGAACAATTTACCCCTTAATAGAACCAGAAATGGAGGGAACCCACAGAATTTGCTTTGAGTTTCGCGCTAAAAAGTTTTATCACGGCGGCCACATTTTCCTAACGGCCACCAACTTCATACCTCATGACCGCCATGTTTCATCCATAAAACACACGGTCATGACATCACAAAATCCAAGCCGCCAACTTTTCTCCATAAAAGTTCAAACCGCCATATTCAAAACCTACGGCCATGAATTCATTTCTTACGGTCGCAATTTTTTTTGGCAAAAATCTTGACAGCATGCCCCCATTTTGTTAACATGACCCAAGTCATCGTCGACGACTTATAAACAACTCGCAACAAGAAAAACAGTTTATATAGCAAGTTCTCAACTCATAAAGCATACATCATGAATAACAAAAGACTAATCCGTCAAAATTAATTTTCATAACATAAAATGGGTCACAAAGGCCCTATCCATCATAAGTAACAAGGTAATGCGTGTAAGTGTATGAATATCGAGGCACGCAGGCCAAAAGTGAAGCAAAGGCACCAAGGTCCCATGCATCTCAAAACAAGTGTGTTTGAGCAGTGTATTGGGAATAATATATCAGCGTGTCTCAGAGTAGGGTATCAAGAGCAGTGTATCAGTATGACAGAATAGAGTATCAGAATGTATCAAATAAGCACGCAGGCCTAAGCAAGAATAGGCATGCAGGCCTCTATGAGCAGTAAGAAAAAAGAGAGAAAAGTAGATCAACAAGCGATAGCAGGTCGGTCACTCTCGTCGGGTCCTCTTCCTTCGAACCACGTAGCCTCCCTAGGACGACTTGCCAGAAGATGACCCAGTCTCCTCGGCCTCCTCCTCTAAGCTGGCAACAGTCAATGGATCACTAGCAGTCCGGGCCTAAGACGAAGAAGCGGCGACATAAGTGGAAGTGGAAGCCAGTGTTAGAGGTACAACAGAAGCAGCACGTGCCATGCGACCACCTCTAGTCCTCGGCCCGCTGCCTCGATCACCCTAAAAAAGAAGAGATATCATAAAACAGTATATAAGAACAAATGCGCAGTGGAAAGGACAAAAAGATAGAACAGAGCAAAATAAGGAACACACCGGGGAACAGGAGGCTCTATATCCAGAGCTCGAAAGGCAGCATCCCAACGACGAACCAGTACCATCAAGCTGGAGATAAGACGAAGGCACTGGTCGCACCACTCCTGAGACATCTATCAAGGAAAGGGACTACATCAGTACAGTCAGCTATGAGAAGCAGTACAGTTAGATATGAGAATCGATACGAACAAATATGAAAAGTAGTACAAATAGAAGTATAGAAAGAAGGAAAGGAAGGAAGACATACTTGCTCCGCACTAGGAGGAAGAAGAATCTCCTGGGTCGTTAGCTTAGGGATCTAGATCTGATGAATTCCTGTTCATGAAGGTGTCCACCGTCCAAGGAAGCTCGGGATGGACAGGACCCGTGGAAGCAAGAGGAGGACCCTGCACAGTAGCACAAGCCCCCATGGCAAGCATGAGCCTCTCTCGGGCAAAGACTATATAGTCACGATCCTCACCCTCGATCAGCGTAGCAGCATCGATACCCGCCATGGCCCGGGTAATCTCAATCGTGCAGAGGGAGTCAGTCTGTTGCATCCGAGTCAGAGGCATCCTCAGGGTACAAAAATTGTCATACCCCAAGGATTGCCAGACAATGCGCTCACCAAGGTACCACTCTCTGCAGAATGATCCCTGTAGTAAGACACGGGTCCGGGCAACCTCTCGGCTCCGCATCAGATTGTCATCCAAGTCTTTCCTGCCGAGCTTTATACCCCGATATCGTTTGACCCATCGGAGTGCCTGGGGGATCACTAGAGGGTTATCACAAGAGTTCACTGGCTGGTGTATACCCAGGAACTCATAAGCCCAGAGATGTAGAGAGTCAAGGACAACATCAGTACAGTTGGAATGGGATATGCAGTTATAGGAACAAGAATGAAAAGCATAATAGAGAAACATAAATATACCTCCCAGACGCGCTAATACCCGCCTACACTCAGATCAGAGGTCCGAGTGGCAGCACTCATATATCCGTAAAGGGTGGCGAGAGCAGCACCTCCCTAGTCAGCGAGGTAATAGAGGTGCACCCTGTTCTTTAAGATCGTGAATAAGGCTACCCTGAACATGTAGAGCAAGAATGCACGCGCCACCTACCCGAAGTGGTGGACCTCTGTATAGACAAAATGATGAAAAATCTTCTTCAGCCACGAATATCAAATGCTCCCCTTATTGATGGATGGGGGCACGTGACCAAGGAAGTAGGTGAGAGCCGTAGGACTCCGAAAGATATCAGGATCATAAGGGATCGGATCGCCGCCCAGCCGGATCTCGGTGATAAGAGAAAAGTCAAGAGGGGTAAGAGTGACCTCAAATGTCAATAGATGGAAGGTGTTGGTGGTGTCCTACCACCTCTTGGTTAGAGCTATGAGAGTGAACCGATCATTGTTGGTCCCCTTCAGCGCTCTGACAAAACCCCCTGAAGCCCGCTCCATCAACTATCACCCTGTAGTGAGGAGGTAGGGCTGTGTACCACTCCAGTACGTCAGAGGAATTGCCGAAGTCCCGAATGCGTGACATCGCCTGAAACAAAAACAAGACAAAAGAATCAATAAATAAATCAATAAACGAAAACAAAAATAAACGAATGAGTAAACAGGAACAATAACAAAATCAAAACGCGCAATGAGATAGCTGAAACAAAAGTTCTCCACTAGCTTTTCAAAACCAAAACAAACAAGCCACCTGTTTTTATCCAACAAATGACAATCAAAACGACAATTTTGAATTTAACTCCAAATTCACCAAATGGATCCCAAAACAACTTCACGCAATCCAAACTTCATTCAAAATTCAAGTTTCAAATTCATTTCTCAGAAAAATGTAATTTTCAACCAATCCAAAATTTGGTTTCAATTCATAAAAGACGATGGCCTGATTCAATTCAATTCAAATTCAAGATTCCGTTGAACCAAATTCGTTCAAAACTCAAAATCCAAATCTTGTTTCCACTTTAAACATCCACTTTAAACCTAATCTAATAATCCATTTCACATGACTTCAATCAAATCAATTTCAATTGCAAATGTTAGGGTTCAACTTCAAATTCAAAGTTCAATTAAAACTCGACTCCACTCAAATCTAGTTCAATTCAATTCAAATCAAAACTTAACATGTCCCAACACAATAACTTAGATTCTCAACCGATCCAATTCAATTCAAATTCAACTTTTAAGTTCAAACTCTCAATTCAACTTTACATATTGGGTTTCTATTTGTTTTCAACAGGTGGATTTGAATGTATGAAAATCTATTTTCATAAAACTGGTGTTTTGGTAGATTTTCACGTGACCCTGCGTTTTGGGGCGTGACAACTTGGTATCAGAGCTCTGGGTTCGAATACCTAAGAGCCACGGGAAGCAGGTTTATCACCTTGTGAGGTTGATTACTGATGCTTGCTTACATGTGTATAAATAGTTTTATAGCATGCTGTTATCTTTTGAGCATAAACGTTGTGTATATGTGCGTATGTGGGTATGGAGGTTAGATCTTAGAATTGATGAGTCTTGCCTTAAGGCATTTCGAATAACAGATTTGGAAGCCAAGTTAGAAACCCGTTTGGCCGACGTGTTTTCTAGCAAGGAATCTGGATCGGTTATCCAAATGGATGAATCTGTCTTGTTAATTCTCCTCGGTATGTGAGACGTGTTGACATGACCTTAAGTGGCTACGTGATAGCATGCTTATGTGCGTTATGTGTTTATGTTAGTAATAACATGCTGTAGGAAAGCTTATCCTATTACCTTGCTTTCTATAGAATTATGTCCATGCGGGGACGGGGTCATGGCCGAGGCCGTGGCAGGTCATGCTTATGTTCAGGTTCCAAAGGAGGGAGACGTTCATGCCCCACAGGAACAGGTGGGCGGTGTTGATGTCATGCAGGAGATGCTTGGCACTATGAGAGCTATGGCTGAGGCATCCAGGGCTGGAGTGAGGACTCCTGAGCCAAGAGCCTCTGTGGCTATGAGGGAATTTCGGCGGTTGGATCCTCTGACCATCTCTAGGGAGCTGGACCCCAAGGTTGCTACTGAGTGGTTGGAAGTGACCATAGCTATCTTTGATACTCTGGATATCGAGGAGGATGCTTTGCGTGTGTGGTTGGCGGTGTTCCAACTGCAGGAAGATGCTAGAGAGTGGTGGAAGTTTGCCAAGATTATGATGGATGATACGTGGGAGAGTCTTCTTGGAGAAGTATTTCCCGAGATCTTCAAGAGATACATACCAAGAGGAGTTCCTTTCCCTTGTTCAGGGGAACCTTTCTGTGGTCCAATATGAGGCCAAGTTCGTGAATCTATCGCGGTTCGCAGCTGAGATGGTATCTACAGAGGAGTTACGCACTAGGAGGTTTGAGAGGGGCCTTCGACCTGCCATTAAGGACAGGATTGTAGCTCTGGGTTTGGATGTGTACATTGCGCTAGTGGAAGGTGATATTTGAGTAGAGAACTCGCTGGCAGAGAGCCGTAGAGTTAGAGAGAGTGAGAGTCAGCAGGGCAGTGGAGCTGCACAGTTCCAGAGACGCGGGAGAAAGCGCCAGAGGTCGTATGGACCTAGTTCTCATTTTGCTGGATCTTATCAGCCGTAGTCGTCCACACCTGCACCTTCAGTGGCTTCGATAGGAAGGCCAGAGTAGAGAGGGCTGATTTGTTATCGGTGCGGGCATTCGGGGCATCGTTCAGTTGAGTGCCCGTAGAAGGGCCAAGTCCAGAGTTCAGCGTCTGTCCAGTCATAGGCAAGAGACCCACCTATATGCTTTGGGTGTGTTCAGTCCGGGCACATTCGCAGATACTGTCCCTGGGAAGGGAGTGTTCAGGGTGCGACAGGAGCGCTAGCTGCTCCATTAGCATAGAAACGGCAGACTCCGCAGCAACCTAGGGCCCAGACGTCTAGGTTTGCAGAGGGAGTGACCTCGGCACAGTCTGTGAGGCAGCCGACGACTCAGGCATGTGGTAGGCAGACCAGACCACCGCAGGCCAGGTGCCGCACTGGTTCGAGGGAACTTAGGTTTCCTCTTTTCTGCACTCAGGTTGGATGAGCTGGATGAGGTTTGAGGGCAGCTACCCCTATGGTCTGTGGTTATCCAGATGTTTTCCCTGATGATCTGTTTGAGTTACAACCGAGCCGAGATGTGGAGTTCTCTATTGATCTTGTTTCAGGAGCAGCTCCTATCTCTATGCCATCATATCGCTTTACAGCCGCTGAGTTGCGAGAACTCAAGGTGCAGTTACAGGTGTTGCTTGACAAGGAGTTTGTACGGTCGAGTACGTCGCCGGGGGAGCACCAGCTTTGTTTGCAAAGAAGAAGGATGGGTCTTTGAGATTGTGCATAGATTACAGGAAGCTGAATTAGGTGACGGTTAAGAACAAATACCCTATTCTTCGGATTGATGACCTGTTTGATCAGCTAAGAGGATCGCGTTGCTTTTCGAAGATTGACTTGAGGTCAGGATATCACCAGCGGAGGATTAGGGACGAGGACATAGCGAAGACCACCTTTCGGACTCATTATGGTCACTACGAGTTTCTGATCATGTCGTTCGATTTGACGAACGCCCCTGCGACTTTTATGGGTTTAATGAATCGAATCTTCCACCCTTACCTGGATAGTTTTGTAGTGGTATTCGTGGATGACATTTTGATCTATTCACCCGCGAGGGAGATGCATGAGGAGCATCTGCATGTTGTTTTGTAGCTTCTGAGAGAACAACGCTTGTATGCAAAGTTTGAGAAGTGCGAGTTCTGGATGTCAGAGGTGAGATTCCTTAAACACAAGGTGTCGAAGGATGGGGTATCAGTGAACTCGTCAAAGTCAGATGAAGAACGTCTTTGAGATCCGCAGTTTGCTAGGTTTGGCAGGTTATTATTGGCAGTTCATTAAGGACTTTTCTAGGTTGGCAGCACTGATGACGCGCTTAACGCGGAAGGGAGTTGTGTTCGTGTGGAGCGAGTCCTGTGAGTCAGCCTTTCAGGAGCTAAAGAGGAGATTGACCATTGCGCCAGTGTTGATTATTCCAGAGCGAGGCCTGGGGTATACATTGTATTGTTATGCATCACACGACGATTTGGGCTGTGTATTGATGCGGGAAGGTAAGGTTGTAGCCTATGGCTCACGACAGTTGAAGACCCAAGAGAAGAACTACCCGACCCATGATCTGGAGTTGGCAGTTGTGGTCTTTGCCTTGAAGACATGGCGACATTATCTGTATGGTGAACACTTCGAGGTTTTCTATGATCACAAGAGCTTAAAATACTTATTTTTGCAGAAGGAGTTGAATCTTTTCCAACGACGATGGATGAAATTGTTGGAAGACAACGACTTTGATTTGCAGTACAATCCGAGAAAGGCAAACATCGTAGCTGACGCGCTCAGTAGGAGATCTCATGGTTCGTTAGCTTCTGTGGCTATACGAGAATGGGATATGCTTAGAGATGTTGGGGAGTTTGATCTGTGTCTTGGGGAGACACTGAGACGTGCGACTTTGTATTCAGTAGCTTCATAGCCCGCATTGGTTGCACGTGTGTGAGAGGCTCAGCGAACTGATCAGGAGGCTCAGATGATACGGGACCGCATTACTAGTAGGAAGGACACAGCAGGATGGACAGTGGGTTCAGATCAGAGTTTGAGGTTGATAGGGTGACTATTTGTGCCAGAGTCGGGCCGTGCTGAGGTGCTATATGATTTTCATCACTCACGTCTTGCAGTGCATCCGGGAGGCACGAAGATATATCACGACTTGCACTGTCAGTTCTGGTGGACGGGAATGAAGAGAGATGTTTATATATCCGGGAGGCACGAAGATATATCACGACTTGCACTGTCTTTTCTTTCCAGTTTGACGTTGATTTATCCGATTTGTGTCTCGGTGCCTTACACGTCAACAAGTCAAGGTGGAACACCAGCGACCGGCAGGATTGTTATAGCTGTTGCCTATATTCGAGTGGAAGTGGGAGAATATCACGATGGATTTTGTATCAGGACTTCCTCGATTGCCGACTGGATATGATGCTACTTGGGTTGTGGTTGATAGGCTGACGAAGTCGGCACATTTTCTTCCCATTCGAGTGCGTGATTCGGTGGATAGATTGGGTAGGTTGAATATTCGGGAGATAGTTCGACTACACGGAGTACCGGTAACTATTGTTTCTGATCGAGACCCGTTCTTTACATCGCGCTTTTGGCAGAGTCTTCAGATGGCTTTGGGGACGAGCTTGACTTTCAGCACAGTTTTTCACCCACAGACCGACGGCCAGTCTAAGAGGAGCATCCAAATTTTGGAGGACATGTTGACAGCCTGTGTGCTTGATTTTTGAGATTCTTAGGAGGACCATCTATCATTGACAGAGTTTGCATACAACAACAGCTATCAGTCCAATATTGGGATGGCACCGTATGAGGCTTTGTATGGTAGACCATGTAGTTCACCTGTGTGTTGGACAGAGGTGGGAGAGACCGCTATTTTGGAACCCGACCTAGTGCAGGAGACGACCGAGAAGATTACAATGATTCGTAAGCATCTGGTGACAGCACAGAGCCGCCAGAAGAGTTATGCAGACCAGAAGAGGAGACCTTTGGAGTTTTCAGTGGGAGATCATGTGTTTTTGAAGGTCTTGAGGAGATTTGGCCGTAGCGGGAAGCTATCACTGCGCTTTATTGGACCATTCGAGATCCTGGAAAAGATTGGGGTGATAGCATACGGTCTGGCCTTGCCACCACAGTTGGAATCTGTGCATAATGTGTTTCACGTTTCCATGCTTCGGAGGTATGAGCCAGATCCGTCACATGTTCTGGATTGGGCTGAGCTGTGGGTTGATGAGGATGTCACCTATGAGGAATGTCCTGTGAAGATTGTAGATACGAAGGAGCAGGTGTTACAGAGGAGAATAATTTCTTATGTCAATGTTCAGTGGCTTCATCACTGGGTTGAGGAAGCTACTTGGGAGCTTGAGTCTGGGGTTCGTGCTAGATACCCGGAGTTGTTTACCTCGTGACCTTGTAGTGAATTTCGGGGGCTAAATTCCTTAAGGGGGGAGAGTTGTGAGACCCTATACCGTCTCTTTTAATATTATATGCATATTCGGCGCTTTTTGACGCATGTTTAAAATTTTTGTTTCTACATGTTTTTAAGCGTTTTGATGTATGTTCGAGTTTATCTGAGCATGCGGGGATGGTCCCCGGGGCTACGGGGAGTTTCGGTGCGAATTTCAAAAGTTTAAAAAAAACTATTTTGGAGGCCTATAAATATCTGGAGTTAGATATTTTCAAAAGATATTTTCAAAACATAACTCCTAAGTTTTCTCCTTTTTCTCTCTGCCTTTTCTCTAACTTCTCAGGGGCCCGGGGCTTGATTTTTGACGGACCAACAACCGATCCTTGTTATAGGCATCGTGCTCTACTGTTTCGTTCGGTTGGAATTTTATTTTGACAAAACTCGATTTTACACGCGGATCGAGGTGTCGAGTTCTTGACTCACCAAGGTAGGACTCTAGACTTTAAAGTTGTTAGAGGGTGTCATATATAATCTTATGCATCTTTACCATCTTTTATTCATGAAAAGATGTTTCATGTTTGGGAAAAGTGGGTTTTTGGTTTAAAAACCTTTTTTCGTCATTTTGGTTTGATGAAAACGGTGTTGGATGTTTCTTTTGAACCCTTTGGTGATAGGCTTAAGCGTGTGTGAGTTCTTGGGTATGAGATGCAAGCTTCGAGGCTTCATCTTGGGTTCAAAATGGCAAAACTGTAGGTGAAAAACATTTTTTGGGCTGGTTCAGTTGACTGAACCCATGGGGTCAGTCAACTGGATCATGGTTTTGTGGGTTCGGTCGACTGAACCCATGGGGTCAGTCGACTGAGTAGTGTTGTTGGGCGTTTTGGCGTGGATTCCAGTGTGTTTTTCAGTCGACTGGAGGGTAGGTCCAATCGACTGAACTTGGGCTGTTGTGGGTGCATCTTTGAAAATCATGTTTTTGAAGGTTTGGAGCTAACCTGTGAAGTTGAGGCTCAACTTTTAAAATGTTTTGATGAAAAACATGCATTTTCATGCATCGATCTCCCTGGTAGATGGATTGGATCTTCTTATACATATGTTGTATAGTTTTGAACTGATGTTTTTACATATTTTGTTTTGATCTCCATGTGGATGGATGGATCTTGATCTCCATGTTGATGGATTAGATCTATTATACATGTTTAATGTATTACTGTGAAAAAGGTTATGGTTTTGACAAATGACTCTCTAGATGTACCGGGATAGCGGGTATTTGGCACAAGTTGTCCTCGGTGGAAGTCCGAAAACGTTCGCAGAGTAGGTACCTTGGTCCTTCGGGTTAATCCCCGTAAACTAGGTGGTTGGGTGCTTTGTTCCCTCGGGTTGTTGAACATGTAAACTAAGCTTTTATGTTGTGGTGGCTTCGTGTAGAACTTGGATTTACCTAACCGGTCCTACGATGTGTAGGGATTGGGTAAAGGGGCAGGAGTTTATAGTTGCTACATCTGTCACCTTGTGACGGAGTCGATACATAGGATTTCATTTTATCTTTCCTCTTCGGCTGTGTGGCCCGAGTGGAGCAAACTGTTTTTATCCTGTTTTCCTTGGTTGTGTGATACGAGTGGAAAACAAAGTTTTGACTACAGTTTTCTTTAACTGTTGCTTGCATTAGTTTTAATGCTTGGTTTTACTTGTGGTTGAGTTAGCTCCCACCATATAATTGCATATCCTGTTTTACAGCTTTATAGTTTGTTTTTATTAGACTTCGGCTCACGGGTGGGATTTTCTGTACAAAATCATTTCCAGGTGATGATATGGAGCACGATCTTGAGTAGATTTTGTGGTGCCCGTGGTGACGGATGGCAAAAAACTTTTATAGTTTTCCTTTCTGGTATGCCTGTTTCTGAAGGCAGGTTTTGTACTCCATAAGGCAATATACTGTATGCATGTTGAAACTATATGTTTACTGTTTATGAGAGATGCATATTGGATTTTTATTTGTTTTCAACAGGTGGATTTGAATGTATGAAAACGTATTTTCATAAAACTAGTGTTTTGGTATATTTTCACGTGACCCTGGGTTTTAAGGCGTGACAGGGATACTGAAAAGATACACCAAATTAATTTTTAAAGTATTTTCTTGCACAATATGGTACCAATACCTAGTTTAAACCCTAAATTAATGCAAAATCAGAATTGGTCTGCCCAAAATTGCCCCTTGCCGACTTCCTCCAACCATGATCTAAAAATATTTTTTCTCAAATAGCACCCCCGTGCCATGCAAAAAATTATAATTCAAGAAATTTAAATTAAAGCTTCCAACCACCATTAAATCCACTACCCTACTTCTCTATATAAAACTAAGACAAAGCATACCCCATTTCTCCTTCATGTATTCAGCCAAGAGGGGCAGAAAAACCAGATTTCTTAAGTTCTTAGTGTTCTTCATAAGTTTGGGTGAAAAAGGAAAGATAGAAGAATGAGAAAAAGAAAGTGCCTAAGAAGAGAAAGGGGGACTCCCAAATCCAAGTCCTTCTATCCTTCTACCTTTAGGTCTTCAAACAAGTAAATAAAACCTCTAAACTCTCTGCTCAAACTCACACTAAATCTCCCTCAACTCATCTCTTAAAACACAACCAAGATCAGAAACCGAAATATGAATAAAAAAAGACGTTATAGTGAGAAAATAGTGACTATTCATATATTTTATGTAATGAGATGTGTTTGTATGTTGGTATTCTTGAGTTTTGTAACTTATATGAATTTTGGAACAATGATTTTTAAGTATATAATACAAGCATGCAAAGAAAATGGATCAAATCTTGACATAATTAGTGCTAGGTGGTTAGAACATAAGTAGGCCTGAGATTTGAGCTTTTTGATCTCTCTACCCCGATTTTCTACCAAAATATGTCAATTTTAGACCACTATGTATTACAGACCCAAAAACTCTATTTTCAAACGTGATCTGGGTTTAGGTGAAAACATGAAAGTTGTAGCGAATATATATATATATATATCTACCTACCCACCAAAAAGGAGCCGAAGATATTGAGTTTTGAATGGACTAATAACCTCTGAAAGTCACTGTCGAGGTTCAGTGAATAACAGAACCCTCTATCACATATTTTTGTGCAACGAAAAGCCCTTGTTTTTAGTAACCTTCTTCAAAAGTGGTTTTCATGAAAAATGTAGGTAACATATTAAACTATTTTTTGTCCAAAAATCATATTCAACAACTCCTGGATGATTCCCCAAACAATTTTTAAACTCTCTGATAAAAACTGATTCTATTGTGTGTTTGATGACTGTGTGAACATATTTTATAAAATAACTTA